>JARHVA010001735.1:2000000-2132500 GCA_037957365.1 Torreya grandis | reverse complement strand
ATACATAGTTAACATAAAACCATATATTTGGCCCAAAACTCATTTAACTCAATCGACATACTCTGTCGTATAAACATAGTCAATATAATGAATATAAAAACCCTAGTTTTAACCTAAAACTAAAGTATTTCATTTAAACTATTTCATTTATACCAACCATTTAGGCATAAGGAAACTACCACACACAAATTTGTATAAACAAAACATAGTCATATTAATAAACCAAGAGAAAATAATACTCAACCACACAATTAATCCAACCCTAATATTTTTGATTAGTCATCAAAACCCTATCATTCCATATTCATTTTATACATGAATCAAGTCATGGATTTGATTCTTTGAGGGGAAATACTCCTCTCATAGGGTCACATCCCTAACCTCTACTAGGGTTTCTAAATCTAATAATAAAACCCCATACCCATTTATTCCATTTATCATATAAAAATATACATAATAATAGATTAAATTTAAATTAAAACCCCTACCTATTAAATTTCAAAGTATTATGCCTCCTATAACTTAAAATTCATCTCTTTCCTTCTTTTCACTATTTGTTATGGCTAGCTTTAAATTGTTGGATAGTGGATCCTAATTTTATTATAATGCCTAATTATTGATAGGGGGTGTGGGGTATAAATGTATCCCCACTATATTTTCCATGGGGTTCTAGGGGGGAAAATGACCCACTTGGAAGTCCCCCTAGCAGGGGTTTGGGGGCAATGCCCCTGAAGCATTTTTTTTAAAATGTATTGTAAAATATTGTAATTTCATACTAAATTTGGACCATTCATTATTAAGTTGAATATCTAATGGTATAAATTATATTTGTGCATTTTTTCCTAATATTTAACACTCCTTCGATATGAGGGAATTGTAATCATAGTGGCACGTTGGGTGTGAGTGAAGAGGATATTATATTGGTTGTATTTCAAGTTTTTTACTTCATTTGTTGGACTGAATAATAATGACTAACTATTTTTTGTGTGGATGTAGCCCATATTGGGTGAACCATGTAAAATCTGTGTCTCCATTGTGATATGTTTTCTACATTTTAATTATGTCTTTATTTCATTAATATCTCTTTATGTTTAATATTCCTAGCATAAATCCTCAAACTCTCTTCTTATTTATTATTTTCTCAAACCATTTCATGCATTTGAAAACCCCTAATATCATGGATACCCCTTCTCCATTACTACCATAAAGACTCACCATCAAGATATAAATTCTAGGCATGCCTTCTAAACTTTCTAGCTTGAATGATAAACTAATAGACTTCTCCCTAATTTCTTCCTACTCATAGTTAAATTGTCATAGATTACATGGTCCAAATGATCAAGATAAAAATCCAAATGATTCTTATAGATATTAGGGTTCATATAATAAGTCAATAATCATAATTATTATGTTATAAGCAAAGTTCAAATTCCTAACATTAACATCCAAACATTAAGCTAAATGTTAACAAAACATTTAAATAATAACCACCATATACCTAGGTAAACATTATGTAATTAAAAATTAAGTCCCCATAGGTACCCCTTAGGTCTAGGTTAGGCATAGATTAGTAAAATAATTTTGATATAATTTTTAAACATGTAATTTGATTCTCTATTAATATATTCATATTCTAATAATACTTTTGTTGAATGTTATAGGTAAAAACCTATAAATTTTATGCATACAACTATTTAAATATAAATTAGAAATGAATAATTTAATAATGTTATCAACACTATAACCACAAAAATTAATCACAACTATAGATAAGACTGGTTAGCATCAAATATGAATATAAATCAGATTAAACCATCAAGCATAAATTAATCAAACACACTGAAACTTAAAGTAACCATGCATTCTAATATGTTAAGTGGTGTGTGATGGGTTCATTATCAATTCTCAATGAATTTAACATCTCGATCTATAACATCCTCACTGATGGTACTCTCCCTCCATATCTAACTATAGAGTATATTTTCTCCTACATCCACCTCACAAATGCAAATGGTATTTAGTTCAAAATAAAGATAATCAATATAAATTATACTAAAGCACATTAGTAATTAATAATCATCATCCACATGCATATTAAAACTCATTTTTAACTAGCCAAAATAAGTAATGAGTCACAAAAATAATCATTAAATTTCTATCCATACATCGGCATAATGAAAAATAGTTTGTTACAACAGTAATTAAACAACATTGACCTCATAATATCTATGTAATAAGAAAATCACATTTTGTGAGGAAAATGGGATATAAAAAATGAAAATAATTTTATTATCATGGTGGTAAGTTTGATATATCTCACTATGACAAGACCCAATATTAGTTATGGGGATTCATTAGTTCCTAGATTTATAGGTAATTCATCACTGAAAAATTTCAAAGTAGAGAAAAGGATTTTTAGATATATATGAGTGACTTATAATCATAGTATTGATTTTAGAATAAATTTTTTATTATGTCTAATTGGATACACATATTTAGATTAGGGATGATCTCTTGATGATAAGAAGTCAACTTTAGGTTTGTTGATGTAGGTTTTATGCACACCATAGTCAAATGAGATAGCATTTAACATTTTAGGATCTCAATGGAGGTAAAATACACTCCATAACATGAGTTGTAGGGGTTTGGTCTATTACAACCTATTGATACAATAACTGGTAGGGTACGTAGGTTGTTGACAAGTTTTTTTCTATAGAGGTGTGGTTCCTAATAAGGGTAGTGAATCTATATGTGAGTTGGATGTGTGGTTAGTTGTTAATATAGAGTGGGTATATCTCAAAACAAGATAAATAAAAGAGAGAAGGGTAAGGCAAAAAATAAATCTTATGTGGTTTTTAGGAATCACTCCCCTAGTTGGTTTCTAAAAGGATAAGTGCTCTTAAAACCTATATGCCTATTACTATCAGTATTTATACACATAAAATAATACATGACTAAGAATTCTAAGGAGATATTGACACAATAAATTCATAGGATTCAGATAAAGGTTGTTCATTTTAAGGTAGCTATTATACATCCTTAATTAGGAGATTATGGCTCACGCTAGTGAAGTATCTAAGGTATCTTTTTCACACACAATAAAAACTACATCTAAGAAAGCACTCATGCATTATTATAATTATGAATCAATAAAATTAACTATCTTAACCAATATATTTTATCAATCTCTCAATATTTTTTGCACATCTAAATTAGTACATCAATCAAAATAATCAAGAATCCATTCACATCTATTACACACTAAGGATTATTAGAAATATAACCAAAGAAAGTAACAACTAATTACATAGAAATTGGAAATAAAATACACCAACACATTCATTGATGATTAAAATTGATGTTGCTCCTGTATTCAAAAATTCTATGACCAAAATCCAAGTTGGATTACAATTTTTTATATAGACTTAGGGAAGGGGTCACCTCATCCTCTAAGTTCATGTAAGGTCGTTACATATGATAGTCATAACTTGAGTTATAACTATGGTTGAAGACTGTATAAGGCTCCAATTGCATTTATCAATTTAAAATAGCCTTGTAAAAGCTATGTAACATGTGCATGTGTATAAATATAAAGGCAATTTTTACAATTATATCTTAAACTGCATGATAATACTTCCTATTATAGGTTGTGAGAATAACCTATTGAATAGTTTTAGATTAACCACCTTCAAATGGAGCTCAAACATGCATTGAAGACAAGTACCACTTTACCAATGTTTTAGAACTAGTGACATTATTATTAGTTATGATCAATCTAACTGAACTATGTATTGCATTCTCACATGTGCCATTACTTTCATATTCTCTAACCATGCATGTTCATATTCTTGATTGAGTCTGGATCTTTGAAAATTCCACTATCAACTCACATCATTTTATCTTTATCATGATGGAATGTGAGCATACCACTTGGTGGCTCCATCGGGCCTCTATGTTCTTTGTAGTCATAGTTCAATGTTTTTATGCCACATGGTAGCCTTTTTCTAGTTTTGATACCTTTGAAAATTACATGTTGATCTCACACCATAGTATCAATTGTACGAATCAACACTGGCCATTGATCTTCCTAGGCCCAATAACCTTTGATTTTAAAAGGGCTAATTTATGAGCTTAAATTTGATTCCCACACAAACACCAATGATATCCACATGAATTTCAATGATGTCTATGTGACATTAAAAATTTAAACCCCTATCATTTTTTATTGATCTTAAATTTGACATCTATGTGACTATCAAAAACATCCTCATGACTGTCAATGATGCCCATGTGACCATCATAATTTTATCCCGTGTCTTTTAGTTGTTGATCCTAAATTTGAAATTCATGTGACCATAAAAGATGTCCTCACTACCATCAATGATGTCCATGCAACTATCAAGTCAACTTAACTCCTTGCAAGCTAGACACTTTACATTTCTTTGGGACTCCTTACTCCTACAAGTAAAATGAAAAAGAAGACTTGGCATAATACTTTGGTAAATATATATAAAAGACCCTACATGAATATTCTATCCTAAGGTATTAATTGTATGAAAAATATGATTATAACCTATGCTAAAATATTAAATTAAGTTTGAAACATAATAAAATTCTCTCTAAGTAAGGGTGTCACTTGACAGTATGGTATTTGTTTCAAGGAAATTTTTGTGGCATTTTTGTGTGGGGAAATTATTTTGGGGAACTTAATTTTATCTTATAAAGTGTCTAAGACACAAAGTATGAAGGGATTGGTCCAGAGAAAAAGTCCCAAAGGATAGGCTCATAGGGAAAATGCTCAACATAAAAGTCTTGAAGGGTAAGTGCGAAGGGAAAAATCTCTTAGAAAAAATGTCTGAAGGAATGGTTCAAAGGGAAAAAGGCTTGGGACAAAAGTATTTAATGGAAAAATAACTTAGATAAAATATTTGAAGGAATGGTTCAAAGGGAAAAGGCCCAGGATAAAACTCCCAAAGGGCATGCACAAAGGGAAAAATGTCTCAAATAAAATGTCTAAAGGAATGGTTCAAAAGGAAAAAGGCGTGGGATAAAATTCCTGAAGGGAATGTGTGAAGGTAAAAATATCTCAGACAAAATGTCCAAAGGAATAGTTTGAAGGGAAAAATTCTTGGGACAAAAGTCCCAAAGGGCATGTGCAAAGGGAAAAATATCTTAGATAAAATGTTCAAAGGGAAAAGTCCCAAGAAAAAAGTCTCGAAGGAAAACTACAAAAAAAATTTGAAGGGTAAATCTCAAAAAGGACAAAGGGCAATTCTATCAGGAAAACTGGCCATGACAAAAGTCCTATAGAACTAATTCCATCAAGGGAATTGTTTAAAAAAAAACTCTAAAATAATGTCCCCAACAAAGATAAGTCCATGGCCAAAAAATCCCACAATAATAAGTATAAAACACAAAATCTGAAGGAATTTAGCTAATGGATAAATTACCTAACAAAGATAAATTGCATAAGTCTAAAAAAGATAAGCCTAAAGACATAAGCCCAATAGAATAAGCCCAATAGAAACAATTAGTCTATGAACAAAATACCAATGTCATTTTTGTAAAGTATGAAAAAGGCCAATAATCAATCTCCTCTCAAATTTTGTACAAATGCATAGAAGAGGGGCTCAAAGTCAAGACCATAGTATGAAATAAAGTGGGTCCCCATTTTCATAAAGATAGAGAGGATGTTGAGTATTATAAATTATGACTCATAGGGGGAATACTCTTGAGTATTCAAGAATCCAGAACTCTAGTTTGCAATCTTTAAATCAATCATGAAGTGTGCCACTAAACAATACTTAAATTAAAAACATGAAATAGACTCCTAAGTTAATTCACACAACGTAATTGCCTTCTAATTTCTTGGATCTATGTGTGTCAAAATGTGTAATTCATTTATCCCTTGTTGTGGTAACTTTTTCAAAGGATTTGATGATGCTGTAGGTTTCATTCTAGTATTTCTTAAAGATCAAAAAAGGTAAGTTTAGGCATTACACTACTACCATCCAAGCATCCATAGCCTTGATAGAGATACCTTGGGCTCCTTCTCTTCTCATTCCATTATTTTATCTTAATCATGATGCATGATATATTGATATTATTTCATCATGTGAGCCTTTTGATTTTCTTTAGATTTTATTTTGCTCTTTTGAATTCATTTGTTATTTTATTATTTTATTCTTGAATGGAAAAGTGAAGTGTTGAAACCCCAATGAGCGGGTATAATTATCAAACAAATCATTATTAGAATTTCCCTGTGAGCTACACCTTTATATAATATTGTCATTTCCAATAGGGATTTCATGTGATGAGTACATTTGATCCAATAAAATAAGAAAACTTTCTAAATTTGTATGAAGTACTATGAGAGAAACTTTCACATGCCTAATAAAAGTATTCAAGTGTTACACCATTCAAAATAATTCATGATTACCTACCTTCATCCTAAAGACTCAAAAACAAAGAAATACACCCAATTTTTAAACTAGTCTCAAAGGTTACATATTTTAATTTCCCCTTTTCTACAAGTCATGAGCTTAGTTGGTTTGTATTTTTAGCTTAGTTATAGTCTTAGCAAACACAATTCTAATTTTTGGAGAAAGCAAAGAATAACTAATCTAAGAAAGTAAGGAACTTAAATAAGAAAACACTAAAATATAATCTAAGAAAGCATAAAATCTAATCTATGAAAGAAAACTACTAAAAGTAGGAAAACTTAATCTAAAAATCAAGAAACGGTTCTATGAAAGAAAGAAATCTAATCTATAAAATCAAGGAACTAATCTAAGAAAATGATAAATATAATCTAATCTTACAGCTACATTCATTTGTCCCTCGTTAATTATTAATATTTATAGATGGAAAGGCCCTAAAGTAGTTCTTAAATAACTATCTATTGATTGGATATGTAACCTCATTGCCTTGGAAGTCCTTCAGATGAAATGTGTTATTACCCATGATCTTTTAAATATGGTATGGTCCAATCCATAATGGGGAAAACTTATCATGTTGTCGCTTCTTCTCATTGGCTTTATCCCAAAGTAGTAATAGATCTAAAATCATGTATGATTTGACCTTTGTTCTCTTATTAAACCACATCTTGACCGCATCTTCATGTTTTTTGAATGTCTTTAAGGCCTCATACCTTGAATCTTCCATTTCTATAATGTCTAGTAATATTGAATCTACTTTATCGCTTGGATCCATGTAGTCTTTCATGACCTATCAAGTGGGTAACTTAAGCATAATTAGGAATATATGCTTGCATCTACACACTAATAGATAAGGTGAACCTTTAAGGGCTTTCTTGTGTCTAGTCTGATCTACCCAAAGATCATACTTTAATAAATTATGCCAATCCTTGGGTTTGTCGCCTACTAATTTACTAATTGCATCGATTAGATTTTTGTTCATTAATTCTACTAGTCTATTTCCTTAGGGGTAATAGTTAGAAGGTTATTTGATAATAATCTAGTTATCATTTTCACACTCATTAAATTCTTATGATATAAAATCTAGTCCAATGTCAAAAACTAAAGGAATAGGCATGCCGAATCTAGTTATTATGTGTTCCTCCAAGAAGTGAATCACATCTTGTGCTCTACAATTCTTTGTGGCTATGGATTTAGTTCATCTGATGTAGTAATATATGGTAGTAAGAAGAAACTTTTGGCATATTGAGGAGTTTGGGTTTATGATGCCAAAGAAGTCTAAACCCCATTGGGTAAATGGCCTTCCTTCAACAACTGGATGTAAAGACATTGTTGCATGTAATTATTTCTTGGATAGAGCTTGGTAATCATATCATGTTCTGACATGAGTATGAGCATCTTTGAAAATATAATAACCCATTATTAAGATCTTTTGGGCTATGGTATTCCTAGAAGGATGAACACTCCCTATTTTCTAATGTAATTTCTCTAAGATTTCTTTAGCTTCATCTATAGATACACACCTAATATAAATACCTTCATAATTTATTATATAAATGACTCCCTTATTGATCATGTAATGAGTAGATTTGAGCCTTAAATCTCTTTTTCTCTCTCTATTGAGCTCCAAGGAATAAGTTCCTATAATTAAGTATTGTATTATATCAATATACCATTCTCTTTTAGATACTTGAGGTTCACATACCTCTTCAATGGTGATGCATGGATCCAATTTAGTCATAAGTTGAATAATGCCTTGGCACTAAACAATCTTTACATGCTTGATCTCTATGATTGATTTTTGTAGCTTGGCCATCCATTTGCCTCATCATTCTCCTAGTTAATTTTGTGATAGGGTGATCTTGACCACAAGATCAGACATGATGGTAATGACTTTATTCCTCAAGATGTAATGTTGAAACTTCTTCACAAATTTGATAAGGAAGAAAATCTATTTGTCAATCATAAAATATCTAAGCTTTACATATTTCATATTAATGCTCATGAATGAAATCAGATGCTCGGTCTCATCCTTCTTCTACATGATGACAACCACATTCATATGCTCTAAAGCAAATGAATATAAGTAGAAATATTTATTAAAATTTATATGGATCAATACTAGAGCCTACGATATAACATATTTAATGTTTTGGAAGTAATTTTGGGATTCATTTATCCCTTCTATTTTGGCATCCTACTTGATCATGGCATTCATAGGTCTAAAAATTTCTACAAATCTTGAGATGAACTTCCTTATGAAGTTAATCTTTCTGAAGAATGATTTAAGCTCCTTTTTATTGTTTGGTGGTTGAATTTTTGAAGTTGCCTAAATTTTGTTTGGATCTCTGGTGATCACATCCTTGGTGATTATGTGCCCAAATATATTTCCATTATTCACTCAAAATTTGTTCTTATTTGGGTTTATAAAAATACCAAACCTTCTACATCTCTTGAATATGGATTGTAAGATGTGGTCTTTCTAATTCTTTGAAAATATTATAAGATCATCTAAGTAGATGATTATGCATTTTTTGTCAATATTTTGAATGCATGATCCATGACACATTGAAAAGTATATCCTCCATTTATTATTCCAAATGACATCCTCTTATATGCATAATTTCCCTACTTCATAGTGAATGTTTTCTTTATTTTGTCCTCAAATTGCACCAGTACCTGATTATAGCTTGAAAATTTATCGAGTAAGGACATCATTTTAGAACCACTTACTATTTATATCACCTCATACAAATAAGGTAGGGGATAATTTTTATTTTTAGAATATTTATTTAGTTTCATAATATCCACAAATAATCTAATCTCACCATTTTTATTTCTTACTGGGACCAAATTAGCCATCTAGATAGAACGTCTTATTGGAAAGATGATTTTTGTGCTTAACAACTTCTCTACTTCTCTTTGAATGAGATGATCTAGAATAATATTGACTAGTCTTTACCTCAATTTGAATGACTTATGATATATCTTTAATGGAATCATATGAGTAATAACTTGTGGGTCATATACTTTCAAAGCTTCATATGTCTAAGTAATGACATCCCTATATCAAGTGATTAGATCCTTCACTCATTATCTCTCTCATGTGGTGAAGATGAGACCAATATTAACATAACATGGGATAAATTAATATCCTATATTTTCCTTTCTAAATTTTTATTCAATGACCTTTAATTGTCTTAACTACTATACCTACGGATATATGTTGAATGGTCTTTCCAAGGAGACCAAGCCAATTGGAAATTGATTCTATTCTACCTAAAGAACACCCTATTTATCTAATTCCTCTTGATAGAGGTGATTAAGGTCCTTATCATCAATGATTTGGGATTAAAATTACCCTAAATTATTTAAAAACTAAATAATCTACTGGTCATCATCAAAGACCTAGAAATTTTCTATGTTATCCAAAAGAAGGAAATGGTACCAATTTAATTGAGAAATTTCTACCTTAGATTCTTATAATAATTCCAAATTAGTATAGTAATAGATAATGAATCAAATGTTTGATTTTACTCTCTAGAAAGTGATACTATGTTGAAATCTTCAAAGCTTTCAATCAGGTCCCATGTTATGTGTTTTTATCTCTTTAAATACAATATTTTGTATTGGTATTTATTTATGACTTGATTGATCACCAAATCTAAGTCACAAAATACTAATAGTTACTTTACATTGTTACTAAGTGTAAACTATAATCCTAGATTAAGAGCCTCATACTCAGCTCTATTATTAGCACATAGAAATTGTAATCTATATGCTACCAAGAACCTTTTACCTTGTGGATCAATTAGCTCAATTTCCACACCTAATCCTTGTTTGGATCTAGTGCCATCAAAGTGTAAAGTACAAAAATTATTGAAACCTTTAGGTAATCACTTCTATACTTGATTATATGTATTAAAAGTATAAATACCAAGGCTAGGTGACTCATACTTTACCTCTTCATTCTTGAAATTGTATTATATAATGGGATACTTCATCCTTAGCTCTCTATCAATTCTGATTTGATTCACATTTCCTCTCCATGGCATCTAGATATGAGAGAAGTTTTTAGAGAAATATTATTTGAGTGTTTTAGACAAATCCATGCTCAATAATAGTCCATAGCCTTCTGGTATATCTATCATTATAATATTGATGGTCATCTAGACTCATGATTTAGATGATACTTGAATGTGCATATTGGTCAATTCTATAACTACTTATACTACTATTTTATTTAATTATGAAATTGTTTTCTTTGAAGGACTCAGGGTGAGACCTATATTTTGACATATGGGTGTGGGCATGATAGTTGTAGATGCTCCAAAATCAAATAAATAATTATGAATGTTCTTACTAAATGCTTGGATAGTCAGGAAAAAGGGTGAAATTTCAAGCTTACTCTTGTAGATGATATTGGAATCAACAACCTTCACTTTGTCTATAGATGCTTTAGATTTTTTTATAAGATCTTTTCACATAATGGAATTCCATATCAACTCCTTTTGTTCAAGGATCTCAGCTAACTCATGAAGAGTTATATTCACTTTGATCTTCTTTATATCTTCAACAATGTTGTATCCTCTTTTACATTGTTCTTCCTTGATCTGTTATTGATTATTTCCATTTGGAGGGGGTGGATTATTGTCTACTTTAGGATTAGGAGGAATCACCATGGTATTTGGAGGATTCAAAGTTTTAAGTGGCTGCTTATTCCTTAGATTATATGCATCTCTCTAAAACTACTAGAAAGCATAAAATTCATCCATATCATGTTCTAGTTCATTATCATATTTGCCTAGGAAGGGAAACTCATGAGTTTCAAAGAACATGGTAGTGCTATAAGAGGTAGGATCTGGATGATGCTCAGGGAGATTATGTATTTGATCTTATCTAATCACCTCTCTTTGAAATATTTTGAATGCTACAAAAAATTCAATGTAGTTAAGTTCACCATGCTTTGAATTATTATGAATTCGACACCAATTAGGAAGAGTTATTTTCATTGTGTTTATCTTAGGGAGCTTGTTAGGTTTCTCAAGCCTGTTGAATGGTTTATTATATCTTTGGAATCTAGCATTCTAATTTTTGGTTGGGCCATTATCATTGCACATCTTCCTTTACATATTCAAGAAGTCATTGCTCAACTTTTAAACCATATTTTGGATATAATCTAGCTTTACTTTTATAGAATTAGTACCTTTTAAAATAATAATGGGGAGTGCAGCTGATTATTGATTCTACTGGTAACCATTGCTTGTCATATGATTGTTCAAGAAGATGAAATTTAGTTGTGTTATCTATGTCAATAAAGGTAGTGTGTATAATTGATTTTAATTGAATGTAAGAGAATTTTGATTCACATGTGGTATCAAATTCAATGTTGGAAAGTTATTATTAACATTAGCCATACCAGGAACCCAAGAGCTGTGTAGAATGGAGAGAGAAACATCAAGTCTAGAGAATTCTGTAGAAAGGAAAAGTTGCGAGCTACATGGAAAGACTCCACGGCTCTAAATCGCATATCACGACGGCCTTTTTCAAAAATTGGTCTGATGACAGGGTCACCTTGCATGGTATTACTGTAAACATAACAGAGGATTTTCTAGCTGAGGTTATAGGGTTGCCAATGGATGGACTCAAATTTTCCAAGTAGACCAGCATTTCGAATGAGGCCTTTTGTAAGTTCCCCAAAACGGATGAGGAGGAGTAGAAGCTGGTCAAAAATGGGGATTTCTATGAGTTGGACCAGATTAAAGGGATATGGAGGGATGTCCTAAGCTATATAAGGGAGTACTTCATCCTGGACAGAAGAAGCAAATGAGTGCATAAGTTCCATTTTGTCTTCCTCAACCACTTCAGGCATAAGGTTAGCTTGTCGTTTCCTTTCTATCTTCGCTACTCCCTGATCCAAAGTCTATATGCTCATAGGAAAAAGGATATGTGCCCTATTCTTCATGAAGGCCTTATTCTACTTATTGAAGGCTACTGCAAGAATAGGGCACTGGTTAAGTATCCCAAACAGGGGAAAAATAAGTTGCTATGAAATAAAAAGAATGAAAATGTAAGTAGGAGAGGCAAAATTAAGACCCCTAGTCCTAATAAGCAGATTGTAGAAGAAGAAAGGGGATGGGAGAGAATTGAAGAACCCAAGGAGGAAAAACCGGAGGAAGAAGAAGGAACTGAGAGCTGGGACACCAACTCTAGTAATGATGAAGAAGGTTCTGAGGAAATTGAAAAAGATAACGTCAATACAGAGGAGGATTCTACTATCAGAACAGTAGAGATGGAGGAAAACCAGAAAGTGTCAGAGGATGAATTTGTCCAGGAAGATCCTGTTGAGGACCCAATTTCTAAGAATGAAAAGGAAATTTTTGTCCATGATGATATTCAAAATATGGATATAAAAATTCAAATTGGAGTCAAAGAGCGGGAACAAAAGAGTCAAGAAGACTTCTTTGAAGAAGCCAGGAATAGCCCCAATAAAAAGTCTGAGGATTGGAGAGGGAAGAATCAGAATGATGAAACACACACACTTATGACCTGGGTTAACTATAAAGCTAAGTCTTCTTCCCAATTTAATTCCTGGATGTGTAGGGAGATCATTGATCTCAAGAGAAAAGCGGAAACTTTGGAAGATTCCCTGAAATCTGCTTGGAACAAAGTAAACAACATGGAAAATCAATTAAGCGAGATCCCTGTCAAGCTCAAAGCTTATGAAAACAACCTCCAGGAACTAATAAAGGACAACAGAAAGAAAATGGAGGAAGTAACGTCCAACATTTGTGCAGCTACTATCAATATAGGTAAATGAGCTAATGAGGAGACCAAAGCACTAGAGGGTCCCAGCAAAAGGATGAGGCAAAGCTCTAGAAAGAAAGATACAAAAAAAGGAGCTTTGCTGGAGGCTACCACCCAAGAAACTACTTTGAAAGGAAAAGAAGCCATGAACTTGATACTGGAACTGGATGAATAATCTGGTCCTTCTTGTTGGTTTAGAAACTGGTACTAATCTTTGTTCTCATTTTGTTATCTTTTGTATGTTGTGCTACCAGATTTCTGTTTCTGGGTTTTGATCGGATGCGTCTCTAATGGTTTTAGGTCCATTTAAAACCTATTTTTGCTACTTCACTGTAGTGTTTTTTAGGCTTTGCCTGTGGGCTTAGACGTTCTTTTTTTTGCTCTCTATTACAGGGTTTCAGGGCCCCTTCAAAACCTATTTTTACCTCAATCTAAAACATTAGCCATACCAGGCATCTAAGGATTGAGTTTCCTACCTATATTGATGGCTTCTTCATATGCTAACATCAAACTATTGGTAACAACTGATCTTCTTAAGAACACAATAGTGATTAGGTCTAAGGCATTCTTATACATTTATAACACTAATGAATCCTCTAGTTTGTAATTTGGGATCAAGTAACTATACATCTTATATAACATTGTATTAAAAGTATGGATGTGCTCATTAGGTTCTCTCCTTGAGCTGGTGAAGTGTTGGTATACCAATTAGGATTGGTGACCTATATAAATTGCATAAGAAAATTTGATTGGCATTCATCCCAAAAAGTGATAGAATTTTTTGTTAGATTTAAATTCCAATTATAAACAACATCCATTAAAGTAAAATAGAATAATTTGCATCCAACATCCTCATGGCCAATATTCATTATTCTTAATGCAACTTTAAAAGATTAAATATATTCCTCTACTATCCTTGCTCTTGTAAAGAAAAGGATGGTAAGTACTTTTTAGGATTCTTAGGTAAATCATGCATGTATCTTTGGATGAGAATAACATATCTAACTAACCATGGTTAAACCATCAGTTGGTTAATAGGCAAAAGCTTCCTTACAAGTAAGGGGTTCCCTACTAGAGGAGGTAGCTTATTCTAATCTAAGAATGTTAACACAGTTCTAGGTCTCCTATGATTTTTTAGGGGTGAGACTAGAAAACTAACTTAGGAATTAGATCTAGTCACTTTCCTGGGTGACTCTAGTGTAACTCTATGTCAAGAATAACTACTATTATCAGGAGTGTGTCCCTCCTTCTATCATCATTGGAACTGTTGACATGGGTTTTATGCACACCATAGTAAAATGAGATAGCCTCTAACATTTTAGGATCTCAATAGAGGTAAACTCTAATCCAAAGTATGATTTATAGGTATGTGGTATGTTACAACCTATTTATGGAATAGATGGTAGGGCATGCATGTTATTGAAAAGGTTTTTTTTGGATGGAGGTGTGATTCCTAATAAGGGTAGTTAATCTCTATATGATTTAGATGGATAGTTGGTTGATAATCTAGAGTGGGTAGATCTCACAACAAATTGAAAAATTGAGGGAAGGGTAAGGCAAAAAAATCTTATGTGCTTTTCAGGAATCACACCCCTAGATAGTTTTTAAAATGATAAGTGCTCTCAAAATCTATGCCTATTTCTAGCAATAATTACACACACACAATCAAACATAGCTAAGAGGTCTAAGGAGATACTGATGCAAGAAATTCATAGGCCTCAGACAAAAGTTTCTCATTTTAGGGTATCTATTATACACCCTTAATCAAGAGATTATGGCTCAAGATTTTGAAGTATCTAAGGCAAATTTGATATACATACATAAAAATACATCCAAGAAAGCACTCATACATAATCAAAATTAAGAATCAATCAACTTAATTATCTTAACCAATATATTTTACCAATCTCTCAATAGTTGTTTCACATCTAATATTAGTACATTAGTTAAAATAATCAAGAATCCATTTGTAATTATTATACACTAAGGATTATTAAGACATACAACCAAATAAAGTAACAAATAATTACACAAAAATTGAAAATAAAATACACAAACACATTCACTAATGATCAAAATTGATGTTGCTCCTGTATTCAAAAATTCTCTAACCAAAATCCAAGTTGGATTATAATTATTTTTATAGACTTGGGGAAGGAGTCACCTCATTCTCCAAGTTCATGCAAGGTCATTACATGTGATAGTCATAACTTGAGTTATAACTATGGTTGAAAACCATATAAGGGTCTAATTACATTTATCAGTTTAAAATAGCCTTAAAAAATCTATGTAACATGTGCATATGTATAAAGATGAAGGATATTTTTATAATTATATCTCGAACTGCATGATAATAGTTCCTTTTATAGGTTTTGAGAACAATCTATTAAATATTTTTAGATTAGTTGCCTTTAAATGGAACTCAAACATACATCAAAGATAAATACCACTTTATCAATGTTTTAGAACCAATGACATTATTGTTAGCTATGATCAATCTAACTAAATTGTTCATTGCATGATCTCCCAAACCTTTAATTTCATATTCACTAACCATGCATGTTCATATTCCTGATTGAGTCTAGATCTTTGAAAAGTCCACTGTTGACTTGCACCATTTGATCCTTTATATGATGGAATGTGAGCATGTAATTTGGCAGCTCTATGGGGATTTTGGGTTCTTTATAGTCATAGCTCAAATGTTTTTATGCCATGTGTTATCCTTTCACTAGTTATAGGACTTTAAAAATTCCATGTTGATCTCACTCCATCAAATCAACTATACAGATCAATGTTGGCAATCAATCTACATGGGCCTAATAACATTTAATTTAAAAATGACTAATTTATCAGATTAAAATTTACATTTGTACAAACATCAATGGTTTCCACATGATCATCAACAGCATCCATGTGATCATCAAAATTTAAACCCCTATCATTTTCTTACTAATCTCAAATTTGACATTTGTACTATTGTTAAAGATATCCTCATGACCATCAATGATGTCCACATGACCATCATAATTTTATCCCATGTATTTTAGTTGTTGAGCCTAAATTCAACATTCACATCACTATTAAAGATGTCCTCATAATTATCACTGATGTTCATATGACTGTCAAGTTGACTTAACTCCCTATAAGCTAGACACTTATCATTTCCTTAGGACTCCCTAATCCTATAAGTGAAATGAGAATAATACTTAGCATAATAATTTGGGAAATATATATAAAGGACCCTACATAAATATTCTATCCTAAGGTATTAGTTGTATGAAAAATATGATTGGGACCTGGGATAAAATCTTAAATTAAACTCAAAAGATAATAAAATGCTCTCTAAGAAGGGGTGCCACTTGGTAGTATGGTATTTACTTCAAGGCAATTTTTTCAACATTTTTGTTTGGAGAAATTGTTGTGGGGACCCTAATTTCATCAGACAAAGTGTTCAAGACAAAAAGTCTGAAGGGATTGGTATAGGGTAAAAGTATAAAAGGATAGGTTCATAGGGTAAAATGCTAGGGATAAAAGTCTCGAAGGGTAGGTATGAAGGTAAAAATCTCTCAGAAATAATGTTTAAAGGAATGGTTCAAAGGGAAAAAGGCCTAGGACAAAGGTCCCAAAATTCATGTGTGAAGGGAAAAATATCTCAGATAAAATGTCTAAAGGAATGGTTTGAAGAGCAAAGGTTTGGGACAAAAGTCTTGAAGGGCATGTACGAAGGGAAAAATTTCTCAAACAAAATGTCTGAAAGAATGGTTTGAAGGGAAAAAATATTGGTATAAAAGTCTTGAAGGGCATGTGCAAAGGGAAAAATATCTTAGACAAAATGTTTGAAGGAATGGTTCAAAGGGAAAAAGGCCTAGGACAAAAGTCCCAAAGGACATGTGCGAAGGGAAAAATCTTTCAAACAAAATGTCTGAAGGAATGGTTCAAAGGGAAAAGGCCTGGGACAAAAGTCCTGAAGGGAAACTACAAAAAATTTTGAAGGGTAATAATAAAAAAGTTTTAAGGCAATTATATCATTCAAAATGGCTGTAACAAAAGTCATATAGACCCAATTCCATTGGGGGAATTATTTCAAACAAAATGTCCATAACAATGTCCCCGACAAAGATAAGTCTGTGGCCAAAAAAACCTGCAATAATAAATCTAAAACACAAAGTTTGAAGTAATTTAGATAATGGATAAAATAATTGATAGACAAATTTCATAAGTTTTTTAAATATAAGCCCAATGACATAATCCAATAGAATAATCTTGATATAAATAATTAGTCTATGAACACAATACCAATGCCATTTTACTAAAGTATGAAAAAGGCTAATAATTAATCTTCTCTCAGTTTTTTCATAAACACATAAAAGAAAGGCTCAAATTCAAGACCATAATATGAAATAAAGTGGGTCCCCATTTTTTTAAATAAAGAGAGGATGTTGGGTACAACAAGGCTATTGCTTCACATTTGGAAGTGGGTTGGTTTCATGGTTATCAAATAAATAATCTGTAGTTACATTATATCCTATGAAAGTTTAATATACATCCATTAAATCAGCTTACACATAATTAATATGGTTGAGAATACTCTTATTTTATTTCAAAGAGTCTCAACTTGAGCCAACCTAGATTTTTTGTGATAACAATGGGGAAATACAACTGTTAAAGAATCCATTTTTCATACTAGAACCAAACATATTGAACTTAACAATCATTTTGTAAAGACTTGTTAAATGATAAATATTTTTTCATTAAGTATGTGAAAATTGAAGATAAATTTTTTAATATTTTCACCAAGGTATCATTGAATAATATTCATGGAAGACTTAAGGAGATGATAGACATTTCTTCTATTTACATCAAAGGGAAAAATGTTGAGTATGATGGCAATACCATAACTTGATTATTAATACTAGAATTAGTTTATTATTATTATTATTATTATTATTATTATTATTATTATTATTATTATTATTATTATTATTATTATTATTATTTTAGGAGGGTTATTTATTTATTTATATCCTAGATTAATTTTTTTTATCAATTATAGATATTTTTTAGGAACTTGTTAAAAATAGCTAGAAGTGCCAGTTAGAGTTTAGTTCATTAAATGTATACTTCATTGAGATCAAATCCTTATCCATTCATCCCCAAGAAGTAGGGCATACTTTATAAAGTTGAGTTAATTTTTATTAATATTATTTTATTAAAATATTCTATTTATATAGGTTTTTGAGAACCTAGCTTATCTAGTGTGCATGTTCACTTAAATGATGAAGAGGCTTCTTGCATGATGACCATATCTTATTAGTGAGTTAAACTTGTTATCTTGATATATTTTCAAATATATTAGTCTAATTTTTTCATCTTAGGTGCTCTAGGATTTTTATTTATATCTTACATTTGTTATGCTTTGTCATGTAAATTCTTTATAATTATCTTTATTTAAATTTATTTGTTAATGAAATATGGTGAAAAAGTGTGGTACATAATTTATTTTAGAAATTATTATTACATATTTTTATCTCTAATTTTAATTTTTGGTATTCATAAAATGAAAAAAAAACTTTATAATCTTAATTTTAAGTTATCCAGTGCATATTTTGTCATCAATCACACTCACAATAATACTAGATTAACAACTAGTAATTTTGGGCTAGATTGGATGATCACTAACTTCATTTTTAGATAAATTCAAATCTAATTTGCATTCTCTTCATAATAAAAACCTTCATTTTTTATAATCTCTTTATATGTTTTTACCAAATTTCTTGAAATGTGACCTCATATTGCTCCCTCCCATTAAATATGTTGATGTGAGTAAGCCTTTTCCAAAAAGATTTCATCAAAATACTTATTATGATTTTTATATAATAAAAGGGCATACTAATGACAACTGCATCACTTTTAGGCACATGATTTAATATTTTATAGATGATCACATAATTGATGTGGATGCATATACAAAACATACAAAGATATAATCTAATGAAGATCCCAATATGAAATTATTCACTAATTATTTTTATGAGTATGTAAATCAAAAATTTATAGGTAGTAAAGTATTTGAGAGTGTTACATAAAAAAAATGACTACATATTTCACATAATATACAAAGACTTTCATTAAATAATCAATTTCATAATATTATTCAACATACATAGAACATTACATATAGATAGTGATTTTTTAATAACGCAAGATCAACTTTCAGATTCAAAACATACATATTATAATATATATAAATGTAGTTGCAAGAGGTGATATTGTCTCAAGGCCAAAAAAATTACACAGACAAAACTAATCTATACCATAAATTAATTCATTATGCTCTTATTTGATTCCAGTGGACTTGTCCTAGTGATCATAGGCTCTATTTTTTAGGATTCAAACCAATCGTAGGCTCTCTACAAATTATCTATATCATAACAAGTTAACTAAAGGTATCCTTTTGCATTAAGTTTTATAACTATATGACCATACATTACATTGTACATTTTATTATCACTTAATTTTGTATTAATAGATTACCAAATACCTAAGTTAATGAATATACTAGTGTTACAAGTTGCTAATGTTTATCAACTCTACTTATGCATTTTTTTCATGTTTTCTTCTTTTATTAATGTTTAGTGTGTATTAATCTTTTTTGGTTTGTGGATATTTGAGCATGTTCTTATTTCTATCTTTAAGCCTCAATTGTGTGTTTCTATGTGTCTGAGTGATATTTGGACATGTCCCTTGTATGTGGCCCCTTGACCTTATTTTGTGTTCTTAGTGTACTCTTTATGTGTGTGCATCATGACCATGACACTTGTTTTCTCATTTTGATCTATTTTTGATGCCATGATGGATGTCATGCATATTATCATGTTTATGATGCCATGATGAATATCATGCATCCTTCCCAAGTCTTTCTAATTAGCTTGAGTTATCTTCAACATATGACCACTTATATATGTGCATAATTATTAACATATATATTAACAATGTCATTATGTATGTTTATTCTCACATGCATCTTGTATCATTATGTTTATTATCCTATATTTGATGATTCCATGCTCTTAATATTATCATTGCTTTTTAAATTTAAATCATTTCATCAAATCTCTCACACAACTTTTTATTTTGAGTTATGTGTAGGCTTCACAACTCACCTCAAAAAATGGGTCATACACCATGGCTTGGATTAGAGACTAAGGTACACTAGTATACAAAATAATAAAAAATCAGCATACTTTACACAGTTGATAATTATCCATATCTATAGAGTTATTTTTGACAATAGTGCTCCATTTGGATAAGGGTGCAAGTCATTTGTGTCTAAAACAACATATTATTATCTTAACAAGCAAAAAATAGTGATTTATATAAATTCTTAGAGTCTTATTTAGTAAAATATAATTGGTAATAAATTTATATAATCATTTCATATAAATACTCAGAATGGGGGAATCATGTTCAGCATGTGTTCTAGGATATACCCATATATTTTCTCAAAAAATCACATGATATTACTCATTTTTAGAATCCATAGACACCTAGATATCAGACTAGGGGTATGTGTGTGGCACATGACCACTGACCACTTGATTTCTTAGTTTTATACTAGTTTTGTAGATGTAAAAGAAAACTGTCATTCTCTATTTTTTGTACACCAGATCAAATTATGCTCTTTTCACCATTTTTTCACCAAAAATGAATGTTATTCCATCTACAGTAGTTGACTCCCATTTTGAACCATTTTTGCACCAAAATGATCTATTGGAATTCATAAAAGGATTTAGAGTTGATCTACTAATTTGGGCATGCAATGACGGAGTCAATCACACCTCGAGTTATTAATCACACTCTACTATTAATAAGGATTGGGGCATGCATATTCCAATCCAAATGTTTCAATGAAAAAGAAATTTCCAACTATCTTGCCATCAACACTCACCAATTTTTCACCAAAAAAATAATTTTTTACATACCCAATCAAGTGCATCCATTCCTTATTATTATATATAATTTTATTATATTTACTTTCATATTTTCATCTTAAGTAAGGATTGATTTATAATTTTTCATTTCAGGTTTTCAAGAAGCATAGTTTAGTGTTGTATCCTACATTCAAATATTATTCTTTATAGGTGAGTTCAGGTATATCTCTTTTCCTTTTATTCTAGTAATTTCACTTTATTGCATTAATAGAATAAAAATGGGTGAAATATACACATAAATCAACATTTATCACTAAAATAATGCACTTGTGACAACTCCTTACACACACTTAGCTCACTTATATTTCCATGGTCCTTGGTTACCTTTCCTTTGCTTTTTATATTGATGACTCTCACCTATTAAGTAAATTTTAATTCTGAATATCCATCTTGAACATCCTAAGTAGTCTAATCTAACTTTTAGACTAATCCACACTTTTAATTTAGTTTTATCTAATCTTTAGACAAGATTGCTTCTTTCAGAGTATCCCATTACCTAGTATTGCCCCATCCACTAGCCATGTCCTCCCACTAAATAATGGCCATTCGTTCAAATTAAAATTCACCAAATGGGTTATCATGCATGTTTCGCAAGCCCCATATAAAGTATTTCTAACAAGATCACTATAAATCCACATTTTTAATCCATTATCTAATAAAGGTTCATATGATTGAATATCATCAAAATATCTAACTACACATTGAGAGAAAGGCAGTTATTTTTTCCAATTCAAAGTTTACATAGCCCTAGTATCTTGAGCTAAGTCTAAATACACTTATAATGTCATGGGTAATTTTTGAGACATAATCACACTTATATTTTTACAACATTTATTATTTTTTACTCATCTTTGACACACACCATTGTAGCATGGGATAATTACATGGACTTTGATCCTTATTTAGAGTATTGGTATGTAAGCAATGCTCAACATAGGGGGTTTTGAGATTAAACACAAATTCAAATACTAACTTATTTTTACCCCATGATTTCATTCATCCTATTATGTCATTTATCTATGGATTTGGTAAAGAATAAGGTATATATTAGTTTTTGAGATAGATCAAGATCTCCTACACAATCAAATAAAAAGCACATGCGAAGGAAAACTTTCCATATCAGTCATCAAGAGTAAAATATTATCAAATTCCATCATGTCCCAAGGACACTAGCATTGGCCACCCCTATATAATTCTAGTGTCATTTCCTCATATCCAAGTTAAGCCATATTCTTGATTCACAATGTCATCACACAATTTTTGTTATAGTCTCAGTCTCAGTCTTGCATTCCTTTTTTCTAGTGAAGTTATTTCCTTCTTGCATTTTCCTTTTAGAATATTTTCAATTATAGTAAATGAAAAATCAATGAATGTTTAATTTATGCATATATTTTACATCCTAATTTAGCTATTTTTTTAATCTAATTAGGATCTAGCATATCTTATTTCCTAATTTTTGATAAAATAACCTACAACATTCGCTTTTAAATCTCTGTTTGAGCTAAGGGGGAGACTAAGGCATTTTTAGGTCCACTCCAAGGTAAGTATTTATATCCTTATACTATTTCATTTATTTACTTATTATATTATACATTATTTGTTTTTTTGTGAATGAATGCCTGTGTATCCTTGTTTAGTCCTTCCATATACTGAATAAGTTGGCTAAGATATAGGATTACTTAGACTTGACATAAATCACTTTAGGTTGCATAGAGCCCCATTTGGTTTACCATCTCACCTTACCCATTTAAAACCATTATAACCCATAATTTAAATTAATTTATACCCATTTATAACCATTTACTTTACTTTCATATTCACAACTATATTATATGACCATTTACCTTTGTTGATGTCTAATGAGATCTACATCCTTGTTTCATAGGTTTAGCTTTAGAAACCTTTACTATTGAAATTTAAGTTGTAGATTAACCTCTAGTAGATCTACCAAATTCATTAGTCCATACCTAATTATCTAAGTATATATAGGCTTTATTTATTTTACCTTATTTTAGTTTAATTTTATTGAGAGAACAAGGATAGTTATAGGTCATCCTAACTTGTGCATTTCTTGTGAACCCAATGTGAATGTTATCTTACCTCTATTTGGATAATTTTCAATTTTTTATCTTTTATTATTAGCATTGTCTTCACTTTAAATTTACCATAATTACATTCTGGTGAACCTTATCTTTTTTTTTTGTTTTTTTATCTATGTGAATCTTATCCATTTTTGGTTGGATAAGTTTCATGTTTGTCCTTCTAGATTCTTAGAAAAATTATTTCAAACCATCAACCTAACTATATCAGCTACCTAATATGTTTAGTTTTATCAAATTTATTATTAAGAGAGTTTTAATCTTAATTACACATTTTTTTTTTGTAAAATTAGACTATAATAATTATGTCATAAACTACATAAATTGATTTGGAACTTACAAAATATACAAATATGCAAAAATAGAAAATTACCAAATAAGAATATCTTGCCTAGAAATAAAACATGTAGGGTTGTGTCTACAATTGTGAAAATAATTGTGTGGATGTGTCAGGTCATTGTGAATCAAGAATAGGGTTTTGCATCTACCTAAGGCAAGGTAACACTATCTAGATGAGGTCAACCTATGATGGTGACTATAGGGTTCATTGACATCAGTAGGTATTTATCTCTCTATGTAAATTTAGATTGGTGCACTTTGATTATGGGTTCATGATCATATATATGTAATTTGTTGTGGAATATACTCTATTCTTAATTCTTTACTTAGAACCCTAGCTCAATAGGTCATGAGGAATAAATAGAATCAATAGGTCATGAGGAATAAATAGAATAAATGGGGAAAGGGGGTTAGTGGTTGAATTTTTGCTTCACCTCAACATTACATGTGTTGAGAATTTCCTACAAACAAATAATTCAAAGTGGGATCAAACTCCCATACTATGCTGATGTGTTTGAAAAATTGGTGTAATGTTATATGTTAGTATAATCCTATTGTAACTAAGTGATTTGACAATGAATTTTGATCTTGGAGGTGTATTCAAAATTAATTAAGGGATAATAAGGCTATGTAGACTCATAATTAAGAAGAATATATGCTTTCCTCTCAATGTGTGGTTAGATATTCTAGTGATTTTTAATGATATCAACCTCTAGTGAATAATGGCTAGAAAATATAGCTTTATAGTGATTTTTTAAAAATTCATTGAATGGGGCCTAAAAAACATATGGGATGACCTATTAAGGGAATTTGAATTTGAAAAAATGGTTTTTATTTAGCAAGAGGACATAACTAATGGATTTAAACACTACTAGTGAATGGGATAGTCATGAAGGAGTTGCCTTATCTAAGGAGCAAAGATAGATAAATTAAAAGTTTGGATTAGTCTAAAAATGAGCTTAAGTTATTTGAAGTGAATATTAATAATGTTTTATATCGAAGGTTCTCAATTATGGGCATCATCCACATAGAGGTAGAGTAATATTAGCCTAGATCCATGAAATTAAGCATGAGTTAAGTGTGTATAAGAGTATGGTCACAAGTAAATTATTTTAGTGATAAATGTTAATTTATGTGTCTACAAGTTTCATGTTTGCCTATGAATAATGTTGGATAACACAATATAATTTTATATCTTTTTATAATAGAGTAACCATCTTTATACAATTGTATGGGTGTTTACAACTATATCAGTCAACTTGATATAGTGTTATGTGATCATTTTCAATTTTATTAATTTTTATTACATTGACCAACCTGATACTATTTTATTTATATGTTTAAATTCACTGCATGTTAAAAAGTTATCTTTTGACACATAATTTTTTATATTTATTTATATTTTATTTTTCTTAAAAATTGTGCTTTAGAAATTTAAAAACTAAATAGGATTTGTTATTATAGGCCAAGTAGTTGTCAATTTTACTTATGTTATGGTGTGAAGGGAACTTCCCCAATACTAAATCCATTAGATATCACTTACATGAACTTTAGTTTCCATGTTCCTCACAATATATCAAAAAAAAATATGGATTCCTTATTTTCATCCTTAATAAGCTAGCCATTTATTTGATTTTATAGTGTAGTGGTAAGGGATTAGCCCTAGGAATTTACTTTCAACATACCATAGAGATAGGGTAGTGAAATTATGGGTATGGTAGAATCCTCCATAGTGTGTTCACTATTTTACAACTGGGATCAGATAAAACAAGTCCTATTTATTTTATCTCCATATCTTTATTTTTACAAATAGTTAGTTAAATTTTAGCTACATATCTTATAGATTGTATTGGTCAGCCTAATACCCTTTCATGTTTTGTTTGTGAATTACATCAGCTAGCATGATATATTTTTATGTGATTATGAACCACATCACTAGCCTAATACAATCTACAAACTACATCAGCCAATATGATACCATTATGTTTTCCTTTCTAACTACATTAGACATCTTAATACAGTTTAATTTTATCATTTTTTTGTAACTATATTGACTAACCTGATACTATTTTTTCATATTACCATGTTGTATCAATTAGCCCTATACATTCATATTTTCCCAATTCTTATTATCAACTATGATGCAATATAATATAGTTTAATTCAAGTATTCCTATGTAATTAATTACACTGGATATCCCAATATGGTTAATATTTTCTCTTCCACTATGGAGTACATATTTGATCAATTCAAAAAGAAAACCTAATATAACTACATTAAACTAACTAATTCTCATAAAGTCCATAAAAACTATTTTTATTATGACTTTTCCATGATTGAAGACAAAAATATAAGTAATTTTCATGTGGCTTGAAGTAGATATATAAGTTATGGGCCACTTATCAATTGTAATACCACTAGACAAGGTCATTTTCCCAAATACATTAAGGTGGAGTATGAATGTGATCTTGACTATACTGATGAAATGATCATATATCTTCATGAGCATCCCAAGCACAAGGGAAAATAACTTATGGGTATCTATCACCTCATGATGTCTTCCCATGTGTAAATACTCTCTTCCCCTTATGTTATTTTTTTACTAGAATGGTGCAAGTCAATATTTGACTGCCTTGTTCCCTTTTATGTCCATCATGCCTAGTATCACTCCTAACATGCTAGATCCTTTCTTTAGTGGGTCTACCCAAATTAACCATGTTAATACCAACATTACTAACACATATAGTGCATCAAAAAAATATAGTCAAACTTCCACCTCTAATCGAAAAGCTCTTAATCCTCAGTAAATAATGTTACAAGCAATGATCTAAATGGCTAATTTTCAACCTAATACTACTACCCAAATGATGTAAATGTAAAACTAAATTTTTCAAATGTAAAATTACCCTCAATAACTTTAGTTAGGAATGACAAATACAAATTTTCATGCCACCCTCCCTTTAATATGTTTAGGTAATCTCATTTTTTTGCATCTTGATTTTCCTCTAGACTTATTAATCTATTTATTACTATATTCTGTGGTTATTGATTTGGTTTACTAAATGTGTTAAGTGGTTAGATTAGTAGTATGTTGTTTATGGACTATGTTTATTATATATGATTATGATATTTAACTAATAGTTAGCTATTTATATTATGTTATGATGCATTTTGATCATGATTATGCATTTTATTATGTTACAATAGTTTATTATGGTTGTTTCATGATATGATCTAACTACTGTTCATTTGTATTGAGGTGGATGTAGGATGGAGTCCACTCTCTTGACTATGACTAAGGAAAGGTATAATCAAAGAGGATGGAGTAGATTTAGATGGGTATGGAATGAGAGAATGAGATGGTAACCATGCACAAACTATGTAGAATAGATATTTGTTTATTATGTGTTAGTTGGTAGATATTTATTTCTCATAACATGTATTAAGTTACTAATGTATTTTCTTCATTTGGTTGTGTTTGACTATCATGTTTGCATATTGCTTAAACTCTTTCTAAAATATCTGGAATGTGCTTGTATAATCTAACAATCTGCTTGGTTATAATTCATGTTTCTACTTATCATAACTTATGCATTCATTATCTTCCTAGAACATGAAGTCTAATTTCATTATCTTGATAATTTTTCACTTATTATTGGTGATATGTGGTTTGAACACCATAATATAATAATATACAAAGTAATTAAGATATTTTTTTTTATATATAATAGCATATATATGAGGTTTTCAAATTAATTCTAGTTCATGTTCAGCTAAGTGGAAATCATAGTTTATAAAAAAAAAGGTTTGATTGTGTTAATGAGCAATGGCTTACCTTAGGCCATATTCGAACTAGTTAAGGTTTTGAAATTTAAATCAAGGTATATTGTTTTAGTTAAAGGCACATTACATATTGAAAAGGTCAATGGATTAATATAGTCTATGATTGAAATATTGATTTACATAATTATTTTATTGGAATTTAATTAAGGTTAAATATTATCATGAAAACTATAATGATAAAATGATTTTTTCATTTGGAATATTTGGGAAAATAGGGATTTTTGAGTTGCTTGTTCTAAACTCTTCAATTCATTATAGGAATCACATTGACTTCATTTAGTTACATGTCTTGGTCATTATGGTTTTTCAACTGGTTAACTTGACTTTATGTATTTTTAAGCAAGTTATCAAGCCAAAATTTCATAAACTAATTAAGGGGTACTGGTGTTTAGTTATGAGAGACCCAATTTTGTGGAGTTATTTTGGGTATTTTTTGCATGAAAAATTATAAATGAGAGGTATAAATGAAGGCTAAGGGTTTTTGGAGTAGAGAACAATAGAGGAAATCAGTAGAGGATAGTGATTAGATGAACTAAGAAAAGAAGGGATTTAACTAAATTTACATTTTTGATGTAAGGTTTGTTTAAAATTATTTTTTGGTTTCTATTTTTGAATGTGACCTAAAAAAGATGGATAAGTTATTTAATTTTTCAAATAGATTATTTATTTTCCTATATATATATATATATATATATATATATTGAATAGGAAAATGCATGTACATAACCCTGGGGATGGGTACGACCCATACATAGGACCACATATATACAAACCCCAACATTTCATTATGAATAGCTATGTGAAAGTTACATTTATGAATGATAGATAAATAGGGTTAGTATTTTTATTTTTATTTTAAAATAAATATTAGCTAGTCACAGCTAGCTATAAAATTATTTGTTGTTATTTTTAGAACCCTTTAATAGGGTTGACTTAAACTAAACTGTGCACAAAATTATATTTTTGTATTCATTTTAGGTTTGAATTTAGGGTTAAGGTTATGAATAAAATTTATGTTATTAAGATTTGTCTACAATGGGTTTAAATTCTTGAGTCCTTACTGTTATTATATAGAATTAAACAGGGTCATTAGTAAATGACCATACAGATGGGCTTGACCCATCCAAAAGTTCATGTATAAATGAATCCCAGTCCCTACCATTTTTAAATGGTTATGCAATTATAAAATAGATGAGTACACAAATTTTATGGTGTATATTTTGTTTGTACTAGTATAATATTGAACTAGGGTTTTAACTTAAGTTGATTCAATAGAAAATGTGGAAACTTAGGTAGAAGTAATTAGACTGAGTATTGATTCTTATATTCATTTGAGATTCAAATATATTATTTCAATTTTTTATTATTAGAGGATTAAAACATGATTTTTGTTTTGATATTGATTTAATAATTTTGATAATATTGGTGTTTTATTCCTATTTTAGTTAAAAGGTCTGAGTAGTAAAATCAATAAATAAAGGTGAGATTATTAAGCTACTAATTTTTTAAATTTATATTTTAATTTTTTTCTTTCTAAAAATATTAATAAGGGAATGAAAATAAGACATAGTTAGAAACTAGTTGATCTAATTGAGAGAGAGGTAGGAATTCATTGTGCTAGATGGGGACACTATCGCAAATTGAGATATGACCTTCATTTTATGATTGAATAGGATCATTAAAAGTGGATAGGAGTGGTACCAACATTTTAATCCACCTCTACCACTATTGTCCTAAGGATCTGAGATTTTTAGGTTTTGTTTTTTATGTCTGTGTGACACTGTCTATGAAGTTTTGGTAGTTGGAAGTCTATAAAACTCCCTCTAGAGTTGATTTTCTCTTCAAACCTTATACTACATTATGCTTTGACAAATTTCAAGAAAGAGGGGGGTTAGTCCATGTAAGATTCATTAGACATGTATCCACACCCCTTATATGGATACATTGCCTACATACCAATACTTTGAAGAGAGATCAAGCTATATGTAGTTCTCCCACTTAATGTGCTTTATGCAATAGTGTGTATGAAGATACAAAATGCTAAACTAGATATTATTGAGGTGGCTAGGGAGTGATGTAAAGATTTGAATAATCTTGTAATATATTGGTTGGATGTATACAAAGAATAGGGAAGAGTACTTCAATAGTCTTGCTTGTATTCTTGCTTGCTTAGTGATAATTACTAAACCTTTCTAAATGATATTTGAATAGGATTTTATAGGGATCTATTGGTCATGGGTTGAATGTGCTCATGTTAGGCCGATAAGGAAAAGGATGGGGAATCAGAAAGAACTGACCATTGGGGTCAAAATTTCACTTAGATAGGAGCATTGAAAGTGGATAGGAGTGGCATCAATCCTATAGTCCAAATGTGGTGCTATTATCCTAAGTAGATGAGACTTGGGGGATTGATTTGTCATGGAAAGAGGAGTCTGAATCAGTAAGGATTATGTTTAGAAGGCTATGTATGACTAGAAATTAGTGAAAAGATGCTTATGAGGGTTATGAAATCAAGCATGAGGTATATATGGCTTGGCTATCATTAGCCACACTCAATTTCCTAATTTTATATGACTACATTCCCCCCTTTATTATAGTGATGTAGCAAAGTGAAATACTAAGATAAAGGAAAATTTGAAAGCATACCTAAATTTACCTATAAGGGTGAAGCTCATGAAGTTGTGTGATGTTGGGTGTGTGTAGAGAGCATGTTATGAAGTGAAAATTTATAAGAGAAAATAGAGAGTAGATCAATTTTTAATAGATACACTATATCTAAACTAAGAATGTATAAAGCTAGGTAAGAAAGATAAGAGAAAGGAATGAATAAACCTCATTAGGTACATGAACCAATACAAAACTTGTTATGTTATTGAGAAATGTTGGGTGATGTTGAGTGATGCTAAATGTGTGTTAGAATAAGATTAATATCATGAATGGAGATAAGTGATTAATTATATATAAGTAGCTCAATAATGTAAAGGCTAGCCTTTTGGCTTCATCATCACCCACTAAGTGAAGCTAGGTGGTCATACATATATTGATCTATGTTTAGACTATGTGTCCAATCTCTATGGATAGGTGGCTTAAGAATATAAAGGCTAGCTAGTCCTTTGGCTCTATTTTTTCCCACTAAGTAAATTTAGGTGGTCATACATGTGTTGATCTATGTTAGAACTATGTGTCTAATCCCTCTAGATAGGTGGCTCAAGAATAGAAAGGCTATCTAGTCCTTTAGCTCCATAATTACCCCATGAAGTGAAGCTATGAACTAATACTGATATAAATTATATGTTATATGAGATGGTTCATAAATCCCATGAATGATATATAATATGATAATTATGGTGTAGATAGTTGAATGTATGCTAAAAAATAGGCCTCTCTTGGCTACTCAAAAAGAGGGAGATTAGGCTTGTATGAAAGCCACTCTAAAACTAGTGTACTAGGTTTATATGAAAACCACTCTAAAATGTAGAAGTTAGGCTTGTATGAAACCCAACTTCAAAATGATGCCAACTACCTATAGATCGAATAAGGCACACAACTACTAATAATGCTTGGGTAATATTAAATTTGAAAAGAAAAAAAATGTGCCTTGCACATTACCCCTAATTACTGGTGTCTAAAACATGGATTATGATCTAAAAGTTATACCAACTACCGTATCTTAAAATAGAAGTGAGAGATATCATTCCATGCATGATGACCCCTATGTCTAGATTCTCTGAGAAAAATTGTAATAAAAACTATTGATTTGGAACTATTTTGACTATATAAAACTATTGTTAGTTGTTAATTAGAGGTATGGATCATGATGTCGATCGTGGCATCCAATAAAGTGAGAATAATGAATGAAGTGGATCATGGCATTTCAAATAATGAGAGGTAAACAAGCAATCAAGAATATGAAAAAAGAAACAAGAAGCATACAAGAATGGCCAAGGGGCCAAGCAAATAAAGGACATGGGTACATGTCACTTAAATTGGAAAGCAAACATACAAGGCATGTTCAAATACCACATACATATACAATTAAAACAAACAAATTTGGAATGAAATACATAATCACATAGAAGATTAAATATAAAGGACATTGTAAAATGTCCTAAGGTACACACAAGAATATAAGTAAAGGACATTGGTAAATTTCCTAAGGCACATACAAGACACAAACAAGAATTGAAAAATGTAAAAATGTAATCAAATAAAGATACATTAAGAAAGAAAAGAAAACATGTGATAATTAGAAGTACAATCATATCTAACTAATCAATCAAGAAGTGAATGTATGTAAAGCATGTGTAGTATAAGACTATGTACATGCTAAGAAATACATAAGTGTTATATACTAGTGAGTGTCAATAGAGTAATCTATGTTAGTAAATAATGTATATCAACATGATAACTAGAGTATGTGGTGTAATAATGACACAACCTAGATGGTGTAGTCATGTACAATATGCCCTTAGTAGGTATGCATATTTATGTATGTCTTGATGTAAAATTAGGATACCCCCTCAATGGGTAGAGTGAAGTAATAAAAGAGTTGGATGTCATTGCACACACTCAAAGGAGATCAAGTGAAGCATGTTAATGTTGATAAATCAAAAAATAAAAGCATATAACAACAAATATAAGTCTAGCATGATAGTATAAATGTAAATCATGTATGATACATATAATCTAAGTTCTTTTGGTGTTTTGAAATATTTGAATGTTTTTATGTTTTTCATATGTTATATTTTTTTTGTATTTTGAAATGTTATGAACTATGTACCATCAAGAATAAAAGACTATGAACATGTAAAATTGAGGAGAAATGATATTAACCAATGAGTCTCATGGGAGACTCCCTATTATGGTGTCTTGTATCAAGGAGAGAAATCATTCATGATCATGAAGCACAATGGGAATGCTAAGACTTTGGCTCTAAAAGCTATATATGATATAAATTCTCTAAAATATCTAAAGTAGAAATTGAGTGTGGGGTCCCTTATAAATCTAAGAAGTGGATGAAATTTTAGGGATCTTAGGGACCCATTTGGTAGTAGGAGAATCTCTATGAACATGTGATATGTGAGTAGATGCATGAGATCTCAATGATACTACCTTGGGTGTGAACACTAAAGCTAGAAGCTATCTAGAATCCTGAAGCTATGGAGGTGTATGAACTCTTTGTGATAGTGATGGATGCATAAACAATGTATAAATTAGAATTAGAGGAGTAACTATAATTGGTGGAAAAATTGGAACTAATGGTATAATTAATACTGGTGACTGTACTATAGAAGATGGCTTTGAAGTGGGGAGTTGTAACTCATATAGAGCTTCACCAACTATAACACCCTAATTGGCATGAATGAATTTCATACATTTTTGAATTTTATAAGGTATTAATTAAGGTTTTTGAATCCATGGTTGGCCAAGTAGCATATCAGAAACTCATACACTAGGAACTATAGTGAATGTTGTGGCCACGTGTATTAGACCAATTTGTAGAGGAACTACAATCTCACCTAATGAACTTTGTATATGCCAACTAAATATACTAATAATTTTGTTCATAAAAGTAATATCCTAGATGTCATAATAATATCATAGTGCACATGTTCACACTAGATCCATTATCTATGAGAATACTATGAATATGATGATTATGAGTGTAAGTGCTAATAAATATTAAATGATAATCTAAATCATCCTCAATGATCTCCTATTCTAAGAAGGAGATGTAAGCTCTATCTAGAACTTTAGAATTTAATACACCAATCATGTTACTCAAAGGATGTGTCTCAGCTAAAGGTGCCCTATATGTAGCTAGTGGTGGATGTGCATGATATGCATGGTGAACCCCTGATGTGTCCCCTATCTCTTGTTTAGAATGTTGTGGAAAGGGATCTAAGAAGATTTTAAAAGCTTTATCCTATGTTTGTTTTACCCAAGGAGGCTCAACTAGAGTTCCAAGATCAATATTATTTCCATCTATCAAATCCTATATCTTGTGTCTCAAACTGATGCATCTATTTTTTGTATGGCTTGGTGCCTTATGAAACTTGAAAAAAGCATGCTAATCATATCCCCATGTAATAAGCTTTATTGGGTTAACTTCTTGAATATGAGGGAGAGATATGTTGTTACATTATAATAGATATTGTAAAACTCTGGCTAGAGAAATTGGTAGATTGGTATATGTTCACCAAGAAGGCGTTGATAAAACCACTCATTGAGGGGGATAAAAAATTGTATTCACTATTGGTTGATTTTGAATCTCACTATCATTGACCCTAACTTTATTTGGGAATTTGTTTTTACTCTTGTTTGTTTTTTCTAGGATACTTGTGTATTTGATTTTGTCCATTGAAATTAGTTTGACTTCTCTTTCCTTTAATGTGTGACATAATTCAATAAAGGAAGATAATCTTTTGAACATAATTGATTCATGTAAAGTTGGTAGAATAATCTATTTGAAGAGATCTTGTAACTCTTGATTGGCCATGGGGCTATTCATTCTAGCCAAAATGGTCTTATATCAAAAAGCATAATCTATGAAATGTTTATTTGACCTTTGTTTCTATTGTGTAACTTAGGCATATGAAAAATTATCACTAATGTTAATGCTGAAATGAGATAGGAATGTGTCGGATAAAGGATTGAATGCATTAACCAATTGATTTGGTAGAATATAAAACCATTGTAAATCATAATCCTTTAGGTTTTGTGTAAATAGCTTGGTAAGTAGCAGTTCATTTGGTACATAGTCCAAAAATGCTACATGAAAAACTCTCAAATGTGTCTCTAGATCACCCTTTCCATCATATAGAGTAAGATTGGGTTGAACAAAACCTTTTGTTAAGGGTGTAGAAGCAATGTGATGTGTCAATGGTGTAAGCAATAAATCAAAAGAATACAAATCTTGCATAGGTCTAGAGGCACCTGGCTCAAGATGTAGCACCTTGGATTGAAGAGATCGTATCTCTTACACAAGGACTACCATGTTAGGAGATAAATATGTACTAGCTATAGCTAGTGACATAAAGGCAGGTTGGGCTATTATAGGGGGTTGTTGAGACATAGTTTCCCCCATAGTATCATGTGCAACTAGTTACTCTGTGGTTTGAGAAGATTGACCATTGTTTACTCTTTGTTGTTCTTCTTGTAGTATTTTAATCATGTCATCTTGCATGTTAGGGTTTTTAGTTAGAAGTTCTTAAAGTTCTCTTTTATTGGTTTCATCAAAATTGGTATATTGGGCCATTATTAAAGTAGGAAAACAATTTGAGATTTGATTGAATTTTTTGCAATAATTTTTAATTAACAAAGTGCTAAGAAATGAAAGTATTGAATATAGAAAATGTAAAGTCTTAAAAATAGTTAATTGGAAATTGTATAAAAAAGATACGAAATTCACAAACATATAAGGTGATACCTCAATAAGCAAATAGGACCTAGTACATGAAACTAGGGTTTTACAAGATTATTATTTTGAAAATTACTATGAATTTTTGAAATTTAAAGTGAATTTTTGAGTTAGATATGTAAGTAAAAAATTAGAAAATTATTGGAAAATTAGAGATTTAATGGGACCTAGTATATGCAAATAAGATTCTAAAAAATAAATATTTTTGAGAATTTCTATTAAAATTTGAAGTGAATTTCTAATTTTAATATTCTAGTAAAAACTCAAGAAATTATTAGAAAATTACTGAAAAAATAATAGGACCTAGTATGGGCAACTAGGGTTTGAAAGAAAATTATTTTAAAATTACTATGAAATTTTAAAATTTAATGCTAAATTTTTATTTTAATATCCAAGTAAAAAATCATAAAAATATAGGAAAAATTAGTAGGAATTTTACCCTAGGGTTTCTAAGGTTTGTATGCATAACTGAAGTAAGTTGAGTTCACCAAATAATTTAACAATTTTAGGAATATTAGTGTGTTATTCCTAATTTAGTTAAAGGGTCTAAGCAGTAAAATTAGTAAATAAATACATAATTATTAAGCTACTAATTTGTGTAAATTAGATTGCAATTTTATCCTTTCTAAAAATAGTAATAAGGGAAAGAAAATAAGACTTAGTTGGAAACTAACTAATCTGATTGAGACAGAGGTTGGAATTCACTATGAAAGACTAGGACACTATTGCAAACTAAGATCTGACCTACATTTTATGATTGTATAAGAGTGTGAAAAGTGGATGGGAGTGGCATCAACATTGTATTCCACATTTGATACTATTGTCTTGAGTATTTGAGTTTTTTGGGTTTTGTTTAATTTATATGTGTGCCCCCATTTGTGAAGTTTTGATAACTAAAAGTCTATAGAGCTCCCTATATAGTAGATTTTATCTTCAAACCCTCTACTCCATTGTGTTTTGACCAATTTTGAGAAATAAGGGTGGTTAATGCGTGTAAGATTCACTGAATGTGTATCTAAACCCTTTATGTTGGCATGCTACCTACATACCAATACTTCGAAGAGGAATCAAGTCATATGTAGTTCTCCTACTTGATATGCTTTATGCAATAGTGTGTATGATGATGCAAAATCCTAAACTGGATGTGCTTCAGGTGGCTAGGGATTGGTGTAAGGATTTTAATAATCTTGTAAGTATATTGGCTGGCTATATGCAAAGAATAGGGAAGATTACTTATGTAGTCTTACTTGTATCCTTACTTAATTAGTGATAATTTCCAACTCTTTCCAAATGATCTTTGAATGGGATTTTATAGGGATCTATTGGTCATAGGTTGAATGTGCTCACATTAAGATGACAAGGAAAAGGATGGGGAACCATAAGGAACTGATAATTGGGGATAAAATTGTACTTGGATAGGAGTGTTGAAAGTGGTTGGGAATGGCACTGATGTAATGTCCAAATGTGGTACTATTATCCTGAGTAGAGGGGCCCTAGGGGGATTGATTTTTCATGGAAAGAGGAGTCTCGCTCAGTTGGGATTAGGTCTAGAAGGTTATGGATGACTAGAAATCAATGAAAATATGCTTATGAGGGTCATGAAATTAAGCAAGAGGGACCTATGGGCTAGGTGTCATTATCCACACTCAATTTACCAATTTTTACATTTTATATGACTATAAATATCTTTTATTAATTAACCTTTGAACTATTAAAGTATGGGTATCTTGAAAAGAGGTTTAAACTATGCATTTAGTTTAATGGTTTGAATATTTTTTAAATGTTCCATTGAATACATTTGTATTAATTAAATATACTTATAAATAGATAATTACTTAGTGTTTCACATAGCTACAGGATCGACTAGCATTTAATAGTTGCGCCTATATCTATTAAATAGTCAATGGATATTTGGGATTTGCATTTGTGTTGGGAAGTTATATTGAACCATTTATTTTTAGTTTTTTTAAGTTAGAGGTTTGAATGAAATATTAAAAGGAATTTTTTAATTAAAATTATAGAAAATTAGACACACACACACACACACACACACACACACACACACACCAAATGGTATAGTTTAAATTACAAAATTAAGTATGGTATATATGTGTGTGTTTGTACAATTGAGTCATATATGTAATAGGGGTGTTTTTTTGTTATCTAATGTTTTCTCTAGTATGATATACATATTACCATGTTACATATTGATATTATCTATAATTAAAACTTAGGTTTTATTTCACTTAAATTATACGTGAGATTTACCTGGAATTAAAACTTTGTTTGACATGTTGGTAATTATTATATGATTTATTAATAGTATTTTTATAAAGGAATTCTAAGGTTTTATATGACTATCATGGGGACAAATAATTCTACATGTATGAGATTAGTATTTTATGTAAATATGAATTTAAATAAAAGTTAATTTGTAATAAATGATCATTAATCTTTTATAGATAATTAAATGATTACCACTATTGTTTATATGATAAATTAAATTAACTATTTAATTAAAAAGCATAATTTACATGTCTATGACCTGATTTATGGTAATTAGATGTTTATAATAAAGCAAAGGAAAGAATATGGCATCTTTGTATTTGTACATATTATGGAATTCATTATGTAAATATTTATATGTTTCAAATCTATGGATTTTAAGATTATTGTGATTATATAAAATTATTGACATTAAATAAGTAGATGTAATAAAATTCATGTACTTACTTAGTGCCACTAATAATCAGACTAGAGTAATTCAAATGAGTTGAGTGTGTGTGAATTTGACTAATCTTGAGATCTAGAAAACTATATTAAAACTTTGGTCAAATTAATGTTTATGGTTGAACATGGTTATTTCATATTTTTTATTTAAATTGAATTTATTTTATGATATCATGTTTATAATGTATTTATTTATGATATGTTGCATTTGATAGTTATCTTATAGCACATGGGGTTTTAGTTGACATTCTCAATTTCTACACTATAACTATGTACCCATCTATAAAGGGAGGTCCGTTCCCTTGTTGGGAGAGTGTGAAAGATATTAATGGTCCATGGTTTTTATTTAAAAGTACTTAGATGGTACTTTCCCTCCCCTTCCATTAGTCAATGGATGGAGGATTTACTTAATATTATTTTTGTATATTAATAAATTGTTTGAGACTCATATGTTCTATGGAACATTGTATAATTGTAGTTTGATATTCAGATATGTAATGTTGTATACTTTTATTATTTGATGTTAATTATATAACATCAATAGTTGTTTGTATATATATGTACTTCTTATATTTAATCCATAGTGGCAAAATTATTGACTTGGACAATTTTGTACTTTTCTATATTAAATTTATATAAGTAAATTAACATTTGTAATTAATGATCATTATCTAAATGAATCAAACACTTAAATAGTTATTTAATATAATATTTATATTTATATGATATATTTAGTTAAATATCATTAATGATGAGTTAATTTTGTTATTGAGTTAAAAATAATAACTTATTTCTAGTTAACCCTGAGGGGTTGTTACATTATGGTATTAGAGTCGAGGTTCAAACTCTTTGACTTAATGAGTCCACTAATTTATTCTTATTATTTTATATTTAGAAAGAATAAGGTCACATCAAAGTCTAGCTAGTGAGGGTACATCTAGTTCCAATAATGTTAACCTTCTAGTTGACCTGAATTAGTTTGTTACTAATTAAGCTTTAAATTTTTATTATATTCACATAGCCATGAATAAGACTAGAGACCAAATATATTCCATTGAATAGGAATTTCATGGCCATTTTGAGGAGAAAAATCATAATGAACCTAAAGAAAAACTTGTTGAAAAATAAGTTCCTCGTTAACCTAGACAAGAGGAGGTGCCTCAAGATGTGATAGCATGTGTAGTTGTTGAGCTTGTACGTGACATGAAAACTTTTAATCCCCCCAAGTTTGATGGAACCATTCTAGGAGATGGATCTAAACTATGGTTAATTGAGATGGAAAAGTGTTTTGAGATTTATAATTAAAATAAAGTTAAAAAATTCTTTTGGGGAGATTATCATTTGGCTGGTGGAAATCTATATAGCGGGCAAATAATAAATTAGAGATGAACCTTGACTCTACTACCATCACGTGGGAATAGTTCGTGACCTTGTTCATAGCATGATGGTTTCACCAAATCTATTCTAATTATAATCTAACATATTTTTATAATAAAAAATAGGGATACCTTTTAGTGAATGAGTACTATGAATAATTCACCAAGCTCCTAAAGTATGTTCCTCAGTGTAACATCCCCACAAGGATTTACTAGAATAATGCAATAGTTTTTTCTTTTTTAAAATTACCTAGCATTTATTATTTCATTATATTACACCATGAGATTATAATTAGAGATATTAACATACAGATTAAGCATATTAAACATATGTAACCTATAACACTTATAGTTACTAATCACTAACATCATATGTAATATAACATAACTGTATAAGGAAAATAACTTCATTAAAATCCAACCATAATTAGTATAATTATATATCCACTACTGTCAATGTATAATAAAAAATCAATTACATTTCCATAAGTCATTAAAACTCAACATAAATATAATAATAGATACAATGCTTCATGGAGTGTGAGTCACTCTAACTCTAGTATCTCTGATAATCTCAAGTGTAGTCTCCAAGTAATTACTATAGTGGGGAGGGAGAGCATAATAAAATCACTTTTCCACACCAACCATAGGCCATTTATCCCCCACACAATCCCCCAAATAGAGAATGGCCCTCCCTTTGTGGATAGGTAAATAGTGATAGTGTAGGAATCTAAAGAGACATGCTAGTGCCCATGTGTTGTAATATTATACTAAATGATGTGTACCATAAATAAAATACATTATAATGTGATATCATACACACATGTAAGACATACATATGAAATAATAATTTTTATCTAAACATTACTTTGTCTAAAAATTTTAAATAGTGAATGATTTCTATGATCAGTCAAATTCATACACACGACTTGATCGAATTACATTCATATGGTATTGGTGGTGATAACTAAGCTAGTGAAGCCTATCTCACTACTTAGTTAGTAGCAATAATGTGATATTTAGTTAACATTAATATAACCAATAGGTTCATGTAATTTTTTCTACTAGCAAGTAAAAACACCTACTACTTACTAAAATAATCATCATACATATATTTTGTCCATCCAACATATGAATGAACCTATACAATATTTATTCAATACAATAATACTTTGCATAACTAATAATTTTATTTCCTAAATGGTTAAAATATAAACTTGAACTACATTCCCAAATCTGAGAGTAAATTCAAACATTTACATCTATCATTAACTTGGTATATTGTTCATATTACTCAATAAAAAATAGAAAACATAATTAATATAAAGAATTAATAAACTCATAATCAAACACTTATTCATCAATTTATGAACTTAGGATACATGTGCATAATTATAGTTCCTTATCCTTTGGGATTTCATGACATACTTGATTAGTCATATTCTATAATTATAGGCATGCTACCTATTATATAAATATAGGTTATATACATATATGATGACCTAGGTTATATTATATGTTTATTTCAAATATGTATATGTTTTTACTATATATACCCCATAATATATATAATTAAAACATAAATATTATTCTATTCCACCTAAGTTCACATAAATTGGTTTCACATTTACAGTTTTTTACAAACTTGGATCATTCATTTCAAGTATATACTCATAGTGTTTCTATACATATGGATAATGATGTATACTCATAAGACTTATAAACTCATGAATTTGGCATATACACACACACACACACACACACACACATATATACACACACACACACATATATATATACATATATATATATATATATATATATATATATATATATATATATATGTTTATGTATATGTATATATATATATATATATGTATATGTATATATATATATATATGTATATATATATATATATATATATATATGTATATATATATATATATATATATATATATATATATATATATATATGTATGTATGTATGTATGTATGTATGTATATATATATATATATATATATATATATATATATATATGTATGTATGTATGTATGTATATATATATATATATATATATATATATATATGTATGTATATATATATATATGTATATATATATGTATATATACATATATATATGTATACATACATATAGATATATATATACATATATGTATATATATACATATATATATATATATATATACATATATATCAATATTATTAAGTAACAACACACAATCATGTATATACCCTAGTCAAATTATAGTTTATAACATCAACTCATTCCAATTTATAATAATTGTTTCATGTATGAGTATAAATATAGTCTCTAGTATACTATATTTCAAAATGACAAGATCCAATACATACATATATATATGTATGTATGTATTTATGTATGTATGTATGTATGTATGTATTCAATGTTTAATATTTACCTAAATAGACACAATAAACTTATATAGAAGTATACATTTGTTCATTCTTATAGGATAATTTTAAGACACAATCAATAATGAGTATAAGTATGTGAATATATTGTTCACAATTTACTTAAGGACATAATCGACTTAGGTATAAATATGTACATATATCCATTTTAAATATAATTAATACACACACATAGTCCTTATGTGTATTATATCATACTAATGATAGTCCATATAGATATATATACCAAAGGACTCAACACGAAACTAGAATCCTTGAACTCTTCATTGATTTCAAAACATCGATAATCATACTAAGTCTATCATACAAACCCTAATTTTAAAATAACCATAATGATAAATAATTATAAATCACATTTAATTTAATAATAAATTTAATTATATATCACATACTCTACCATAGGCTCAACACAGTTAATCATTAATTTATAAAGTATGCAAAGAAATAGAACTAAGTTTTTGTATGCAAGAGGATTTTTCAAAACTAAGCTACATGTACCTAATCATTTTAGTTAAATAAATTGACATCATATTTATAAAAAATTACTATACCTATCTAAGAATATATACATTGGTATGTATATATACCCTAGTACCCTTGAAGAGTATATATGCATACCCCTGTATATTTTCAACTTAACCCAACTTCTTACATTTTACAACTATAATACATAGTCATATCTAGAAGAGATGTAACATTCACAAATGTAAATCATAAATAGATTATAATGATACTATATAATTTGAGTTTTTATTCAACATAAAGTGTCTTCTAAAAATTCATGATTGAAAAACTAATTTGAGGGGATCCTCCTCCAAAAAATTAATGAAAATGCATGAAATAATAGATTTATCTAATGAAAATTCATAAAATAACATATCTATATAATTAGCATAAACATCAAAGGGATTATATTGACCATAGGCCGCTTCAATGGGGAAACCTCCTTTGAGAAATATCAATACAATAAATTTTTGGATGCCTTCATTGGCCTCAAAAATTAATTATATACTAAGTCTAATCTAAGTAACTACTACTTCCGATGAATGTAGGATAAAAGAAATACTCACAAGACATCTTACAAAGCATATGTGCCCATAAAAACTAATATACTAACAAAGTAAAGAGAAGGAGTAGCATAGGTTCTTAACATGTCCTACCTCTTATAGAAATCTTTTCCCTCAAATATTCATATGTGGGAATTAGTGTTGAATCTAAAATAGTGGTTCCCATGTTACATTCTCTACTTGCATTCCATGCCACTGAATTAATACCTCTGTGATGGATTTGGATTAAAGTTGGCATATGCACCTATCTAGGATTGCCTCCAACTCAAGAAGGATGGAACATTTATTATCAAGTTTTGGTAAAATAGTTTACACTCTCATGTTTTTGCCAATAACTTTCTTCAAACAAGAGACATAAAATACTAGGTAAACTCAAGAAGAAGGTGAAAGCTCCAACTTATAAAAAATTGAACCAATGTTTTGGAGAACCTTTTAATGCCCATAGAACTTGGGATCCATCTTGTGATGCCATTTTAGTTTTATGGAGGATTTCTTGTATGATTATAGGTGAAGAAAAACCATATCACCTACTTGAAAAGTGCATTTGAAATAGTGCTAATTAGCCTACTGTTTCATTATAATTTGTGCCATATGAATATTATCTCATAGAGTGCTAAGGATATATTCCTAGGCTCAAAAAATCATGTCGTGAACTATGAGGGTTTTATGTAAAGAGCAATGGTGGTGATTCACCATAGAATTTTTCATATGGAGTAATTTTAATTGAAGTGTGTAAGGAGGTATTATACCACCATTCGGTGAGAGGGAGACACTTTTCCCACTGATGTTGTTCTAAGGTGAAGTAATGAAGGAAATTTTCCAAGCATTTATTGATAATTTTAGTCTAATCATCCATTTATATATGATACCTTGAATTCAGCTTCAATTAGGTGTTAGTGAATTGAAATAGTTCTATCTAAAGATGTATGGTGAAGGTTAGATCATGGTCTAATACAATGGAAGAAGGAATGCCATGAAGATGGAAAATATGGTCCAAAAAAATTTGTGCAATGTTGAAGGTGGCATAGGGATAGCTAAGGGCATAAATATGACTATATTTGGAGAGGTGATCAACCACAACCAAGATCATTATTTTCCCTCTATATTTAGGGATCCCCTTAATGAAATACATATAAATATCTATCCAAATCTTGGTAAGGATGGGTAAGGGTTTGAGCAACCTAGGAATGAGTGTTGTTTCACCCTTGTTGTGTTGGTAGGTATCACATTAAACCACCATCTATTGAATTACCTTATTCTTTCCCTTCCAAAAGAGTTGCATCATTCCTAATCATAAGTTTTGAGAAACCCTAAGTGCCATCTGGATGGAGAAGAATGGATTTCATATAATATATCTTGATAAAAATTTGTGCTCTTGGGAAGTACCAGATGGCCCTTGTATTTTAAATAACCACCATCTCAAGAATAATTTGGTATGAAAGAGGGGTTAGTGTCAAACTATTGAATTATTTGAGATAATGAGGAGTTATTGGCATACACCTATTGTACAACATCCAACCAATGTGGAATAGGCATGGAAATAGGTGAAAGGGAAGCTTGGTATACAAATATGTGAGAGAAAGCATCAACCAAAATATTATCATTACCCTTATTGTAAGTGATCTCATAGTCATAACCAATGAGTTTGATGACCCATTTCTATTTTTATGGGGTACAGACCCATTTTTACAAGAAATATTCTAGACTCTGGTGATCAGTTTTGATGAAAAATGATTCCCCAGTAGGTATGGTTGCCACTTTTATACTGCATGCAAAATGCCCATCATTTACTTCTCATAAGTAGAGAGTAATAAATTATTACCATAAAGGTATTAATTGGTGAATGTAATGGGGCATATTTATTGGAGGAGAACAATACCAAGTGCATTACTGTAAGCATTACTCTTGATAGTGAAGGTTTTGGCAAAATATTATTTATCTAGAATAGGTGTAGTACATATAGCTTGTTTCAATTCTTCAAATACACACTCAACAGCTTATGTCTATGTAAAATCATTTTTTTTCAAAATATCTATCAATAGAGATATAATCTTCCTATAATCCTTGACAAACCTGTGATAGTATCTAGTTAGCCACAAAAACCATAGAGGATATTGAGTATTTGAAGATGAGGCCAATTTATCATCGTAGCTATTTTTTTAGGATCCACCCAAACCCCTTAGGCTAAAAAAATATACTCAAGATACTCCACTTCATCTATAAAAATCAAATTCAGACTTTTTTTCACATAGATGATGATCAGAGAGAAGTTACAGTGTGAGTTCTAGATGTTGGAGATGCTCAAACCATGTTTTAATATAGATGAAGATATCATCAAATAAGACTAGAATAAAGTTCTATAGGTAGGGTTAGAATATTTTATTCATCAATACCTATAATGTTCAAGGATAATTAGTGAGGCCAAAGGGCATGACCAAAAACTCATAGTGGCCATCATGCATGTGAAAAGCTATCTTAGGGATATCATCCTCATGAAGTCAGCTTTGGTGATATCTAGAACAAAGATCAAATTGGAGAAAAAATGAGTGCCATGAGGCTCATCAAGAAGATAATCAATAATAGGGATCAAGAACTTATCCTTGATTGTGATGTGATTAAGCTCTCAAAATTTAATGCAGAGGTGCCATGACCCATATTTTTTTAGACAAGGAGAATTGGGGAAGAATATGGGTTGGTATAGGGGTGAATAATTCCTTACTTTAGTAAGTCTGGAATGAGCATCTTGATCTCAGTATTTTTCTAAAATGGGTAGCAATAAGGCACGATGTTGGGAGGAATGCTTCCATAAAGGAGATGAATACATTGGTCCTTTAGCCATGAAGGTGATAATCCCACTATTTTGGTAAAGATGCATGTATACCTATGCATAATGGTTTGTAGATAAGAATGAGTAGTGGAGACTGTTGATGTTTATATTTGAATGGAATGGATTTGGGAAATGACACCGTCTGAATTCTTATTAATAATATTTTTCATGTGATGTGAACTTATGATGTTAAGAGACCCTAAGTGTAAACCTTTATTTGAAAATTGCATCTAAATTTCAACTAAATCCCATAATATGGGTCCATGTTTGAGTAACCATTAGGATCCCAAAATAACATCATATATTCCTAAAGTCAAGGCAAACATGTTGGAGTACAAGTTATAATATCCAATAGAGATTCGTACATTATGAAAATTTCATTTGTAAGGTAATATAACCCCATTACCAATCATGGTTATTGACCAATTTTTTACCTTGTAGGTCAAAATTGGGCACCCCTATATGAAAATTTGGCCTTTAGATATTTCAAGGGTAAATATCATGTCATAAAGTGATCTCAGGGTTATTCAACATAATATGAATGCTATTATCTTTGATTAGTTGGTTGTCTAGGCCCTTTCAGTTTCTTTGAGTCATTCTAAGAGGTTTGAGAAGAGTTCAAAAGAGCATTTTCAAAGCACTATATCTTTCACATGTGGTAGTTATAGAAGAAGATAATCATTTAGGTTTGTTAATCTTGGTTCAAAGTTGTTGTGTAGTGAATTTGAGGTCCTTTTCCAAAGCACAAGCAAAGTTGTTCAGGTTCAAATACTAACTTTGAAAACATTTCTAGACTTAGTCATTTGAGCTCGACTGTCTAAGTTACACCTTTTGGCTAAGTCCAGTATGTATAATTTCTTTGGAGGAGGTGTTCTACTCAAAACCCATGGTAAAGTGCAAGTTTTTTTTCTTTCACCAAAATATGTTTTGAGCTTTTAGTTCAAGTGTCAGGATTTGTTTCAAACATTTTATCTAAAATAATTTCCCCAAAGGATATATTTTCAAGCTAAGGGTTATATTTCTTTTGAGAAAATTATCTACACAATCTTTCCAAAGGGATTATTTCAGACAATTTTTTTGAAACAATTTTCCCAAAAAGGTACTTCTATAAGAAATGGTTCACATAATTTTTTTAAAGGGGTCATTTACAACCTTTTCAAAGGTCACTTCAATATTTATAAATGGTGCTTTTCAAAGTTTCTAATGGATATTTTTTAGACAAAGTGTCCTTTTTAGATGGTCCATTTCAAAAAATCCCAAAGGAAAAAATCCAATACAAAGAGGCCCGATACAAAAGCTCAAGGGGAATAGGCAGAGACAAGTACCCTTAAACCAAGTACCCCAAACATTTCCCCAAAATATATCCTACAAACAAAAGTTTCCCATTTACAGGTCCCAAAAGGGTACTTTCCATGATTTAGAGAGCACTTTCTACTTTAAAAGAGCATTTTCCAAAGATGAAGGGTACCTTTTTAGAAAGTGATCGAAGGAATAGTCAAAGAGTACTTGGAAAAAGTCCCAAAGACCTAGTTTGTGAGAAATTGTCTACAAAAATTAATAGTGAAAATCCCAAATGAATTCTTTCGATAAAAGTGCCGAAACAAAGTGACCATGAGAAAACGTGTCTGAGGAAAATATCTTGAATGAATAATAATGGTGATGGCCCCAAAAACATCAATTTCAAATTGTGAGAAATAGTCATTAGATTCAAAAAGCTTGGCAAAAACCTAAGGGAAAATGTGGAGGTAACAAATGGTAGAATCATAAGCATCTAGTACATAGACAAAGCAAGCAAAAAATAGGCAGGTTGATGATTCAAGTTGTTAATGTTAAATAACCAATTCAAGGAGCTTCCATGAAATCAATAAACATAGGTGTTTAGAGGATGGCTAGCAATTAGGAGGATCATTTTCTAACTATCATCATGAGTTCCATTTCCCTCACTAGTGTTATGTGTTAGCTTCCTTATTTTTAGTTTCAAATTCTCATGGATGATCTTCAATAGAAGTAGTTTCTTGTGCCAATTCTAAAGGTGTTATGCCACTTTTTACCATTCTTATGACTTGTTTTGGATAAGTAAACCTCCTAACATGGCATGACTTGACTCACCCCTCTTTCACATGTAATTTTAACTAATATCCTCAAGGTGACACATGTCTAAATGACCTTTGGATTTCCTTTGCTTGATTTCTCTCTCAAAGCTACATATATAGATTATTTTGACTCTTTTTAGTAGCCTCCACTAGTTATTGGGAACACTTTAGCATGATTTTTACTTGAAAGAATCTTGAAAAAATAATAAAAGTTTTTTTGCCACTCACACTATACTATTGAGTATTGGTAAAAATCATGTTGTTCTTTTTTAGTGAGAGGTCATCTTTCTTAACATGTCATCTTCAGTTACCTACCAAATGTGAAAAAAGAGTGTTGTTTCAGGTCCTTGTTAGTATTATTTTATTAGTGTATAGATGTCTTATAAGTGGTCTATGATTGTATTCCTTTTTAGAATCATCTATTTCCCTCCTAAATTTTTAATTCCTTCTTGAATCTAACATGTGAAATGTTGATGTGAAAATACATAAGGAGTTATGAGTTTTGTGTGAGAGAAACTTTGATTAGTATTTAAGTAGCATATTTTCAATCAAATAAGAGGAGATACACATTGGGGCATCACCTTTTTGTTTTCTTATCTATTTTCTTGAACCATTTTCATACATAAATTTATAGGTTAGAGAGTGCTTCAAAGAATTACATCAAGGGAACTCACTGATATTTTCACCCATAGAAAAATATATGTTTCAATTATGCCACTTGGATGAGGAGAGATAAGCATCTCCTCAAGGGTACAAATCCAAGTGACAATAGTTTTTGGCTCACCCAATGGGATTTCTATGTCTTAGAAGATTATTCAAGATTAGTGTTAGCCTTGGAATTTTTGAAGTGAAAAAAGCATATACATTTAGTACCTAGTGACTCTATTTAAGAATTCAAGTCTTTGGTTGATGATCAGTCCTTATTTTGATGCCAAAGGTAACCACTAAGTCTGTTTCTAAAGAGACAAATTTTGATTTTATGCAACTACCTCCATATTCCACCTAAAGGTAAAGATCTGTAAGAACTCATCCTTATAAAAGAGATTTTGTGTTTAAAGATTCTAATTTTGTGTTACATTCCATACTTAACATCCATAGTGATCATTTCAATATGGCTAGAAGATAACCTTTTGTGCCTTTCACTAGGGCATCTCCCTTGCATCTTGCCTAATATGATCAAATTCTAGGAGTATCCCTCAAAAGTGTCCCATATTTTAGTGGGAATGGTCCTATTACTTCTATTAATCACATTGGGAATATAAAAAACTCTTTTAATATTCACAACATCAACCAAGAACATGTATTTATTAGATTTTTATCCTTGTCTTTCAAAGGAAGACTTTTGGATTGTTATGGGAATCTAACCATAAATTTTATTGGCTCATGGGATGAGTTGGGGGAAAAGAGTGATCACTTATCTCTATTTGATCAATTAAACACAATAAATAGGGAACCACATGAATTCATGTAAGACTTTAATACTAGGTTCCAAAAATATTAGGATAAAATCCCAACTCTTATGAGGCCAAGCTCAAACTATGCATTTTTGTATTACTTGAAAGTGTTGAATAGTAACATTAGCTTGATGATTTAATTTATGGGTGGAAAAAAATTGATGTTTTCCCATGAAATAGAAATAAATTCTAAGATTTGTCTTGTCCAAGTAGGAAAGATAGCTCTTAGACCTCCAATGCCACTATTCCCTGATTTGCATTCTCTTAGTCAAGGTACATTGCCCACTTTAGCCCCTTTTATTAATCAAGAAAGGCATACCATTTCTCCTTAAAATTAAATACATTAATTTAAAATATTTATTCAAAGTGTTATAAATGAGTTAGTTTCCCTCAAAAGACAACAAGCTCAAGGTTATAGGCCATATCAGACATACAATCAGTTTGGGCAAATAAGTAGACCTCATTTACAAAACAATACACAAGGACAAGGCCATATAACACATTTCAATCCTTATCAAATATATAATACTAATACTTCCACATCCTCCAAAACCCTTGTCCCCACTCAAAACAACTTGGTCCAAGAACAACCCAACTATCCATCTTTTGAACATGGTCAAGAACAAGTGACTTATGCAAATGAAATGCACAATCAAGGCATGGTAATTCAAGGTATCCTATCTTTCCAATATTAAATTTTTTAAGGATCCTTTTTTTTGTGCCATTAATTACGTGGGGAATATAAGAAATCATAATACTAGTGTTGCCTCTAACACTAGGTCGAAAAGGAAGGCTATTGAAGAGACTCAAAGAACTAATCAAGGATCTATTTTTACCCCTACATTAGTTCATATGTTAATTGGGCCTAATTAATCTCCTAAAAAGCAATAAAATTATATATTTCAAAGAATGAAGCCAAATCCTATGCCTCTATCTCCACAAGCTACATCACAAGGTGTTAGTGCTCCTAAAGATTCTCTTAAGGTGAGTAATCCTTCCATTAATGTTGTGGACCAGATGAAGAAGATACATATGAACATCTAATTATGGGATTCTCTAACATTACCAGGGCAAAAATATATACTACAAAAGGAATTGCATGGATTGGGTAAACAAGCTGGCCCATCTAGAAATGACAATGTGGTTTTAGTCAATAGAACTCAATCTATAAATGGTCAAGTAAATAAATATGTGAAGACTCCTATTTTTTACCTATCTCTAATCATTGGTGATTTATTGGTTCATAATTTTATTATATAAAGTGGATAAATCACATTATTTATGCCCAAATGTATAGAAGATAAGATAGGCCTCAAGTATGAGCCAATGACTAAAGGAGTATTATAATTGGATGGATCACCAACAAAGACTTTGGGGGTAGTTAAAGGTTTGAATTTGATCCTTCATGATTTTCATACCTTTTCAATTCCTCATGATGTGGTGGTTGTATATTTACCTCCCTCTTTTTCTCTTTGCATATCAAGAGACTTTAAATCTAAGATAGGTGGATATTTGGCAACCAATTGGTCCTACATGGTGTTTAGGACAAATTATGGCACTAAAGTGAAGATTGAGTCAGAACCTATTCATAGATATCACTCAAAACCTTAAGCACCTAAGGTGGCAAATGTTAATTATGCTACCATTTATGAAGAGGAACTTCATATTGACCAATCTCCATCATCTTCCCTTGAGAGAGTTTTTGATTTATTCCCAGATGAGTGGGGAGATGACAACTATGAGCATGATCCTTACAATTTTATTGAATAATATGGTCTTGGGGTGTACTATATGCATGAGAATTATTCCTTCATACCCAATCTAGTGAATCAAATTAAAGAGGTGAATGGTTTATGGAAACTCTTCTTTGATGTGTCTAAAAGCAAGATTGGGGTTGGTGGTGGAGCAATGTTGGTTTCAACTTCAAAGTAAAGGTATTTTTTAACCTTAAAATTTTAGTTCTCTTGTACTTGTAATGTATCCAAATATGAGGCCCTCATTCATGGCCTTGAGTGGGGAAGGAAAAGAGGTGTTAAATAATTGAAAGTGTTTGGTGATAGTGAACTTGTTATTAATCAAGTTAGAGGGTAGAATTTGACCAAAAAAAAACTCTTTGCTTAAGTCCTATAAGCATAGAGTGTGGGATCTTGTGGAATATTTCAAAGCCTTCAACATCAATTATATTTCAATAAAATATAACAAGCATTCTGATAGGTTGGTTGCAATTGGAGCTTAGTTTGATATTCCAGAAGGGATAAAAGAAGACAAGAACCAACCTCATCTAAAAGTGATTGTAAGGCCCTCCATATCAAATAATGTCACTAATTGGTAGGTTTTTAATAGTGATAAAAAAATATAACATTTTCTAAAAGATGAAGATAATTTTTCTTCCAAGAATTATTCTAAACTATAGCAATAATATGGAGGTCAAATTATGAAATTAAAGTCTAACAAACTCCCTAAATCCCTAGTCAATCTTGAGAGCATATTCAATGATGATGACCAACTGAAGAAAGATAAGATAAGCATATCTACCAAGAAGGAAAACTATGAGAAGGTTTATATCTTCAAAGATAAATTTCATTCACTTGAGAAGGTATGTACTAGTGAAGAGAAGCATGCTTTCATTGAGTTATGCAAATAATTTTTTGATGTCTTTGCATGAAAGTATAGTGATTTAAAAAGTTTTGATCTGAATCTAGCTCAACATACTATAGAGTTAGATGAGAATTTTAAGCCTATTAAGAAAAGGTAAAGGCCAATCAATCTAAAGATTGATCCTCTCATGAGGAAAGAAATCACCAAACTGATTGAGTCCAAAATCATCTTTCCCATTAAGCATTCATCTTGGTTGGTAAATATAGTTCTTGTTGGGAAAAAGAATTGAGAGATAAGGTTGTTTGTTGGTTTTAAGAACTTGAATATAGTGTCTTTGAATGATCATTACCCAATCCCTTGCAAGTAACAAATCTTGCAAGTTGTGGCTCATAGTGAAAGGTTTTCTCTCCTTGATGGGTATTCTGGTTATTATCAAATTTTGGTGAAGGAAAGTGACCAATATAAGATAACCTTTATTATTAAATAGGGTACATATGCTTATAGGAAAATTAATTTTGGGTTGTCTAATGATGGAGCTACTTTTCAATGTGTAATGGATATGGATTTTAAAGGATTAATTAATGACATTGTATTGGTATATCTCCTAAGGATGATGTGATAGTTTTCTCCAAGAAAGTAAAAGATAAGTTGAATCACCTAAGGAAAATTTTTGAGAGGTGTAGAGAGTTTGGTATCTCTCTAAACCTAAATAATTGTGTGTTTTATATTCATGAAGGTAAACTCTTAGGCCATATTTTTTCCAAGAAAGGTTTGTCTACTGATCTCGAAAGGATAAGTTCCATCTTGGCATTGTCTTTACCTAAACATAAGAAAGGTTTGAAAAGTTTCTTTGGAAAGATAAATTTCATAAGGATATTCATTCTTGACTTCACTAAATTAGTCAAGACCTTGACCTCTATGCTAAGTAAGGATGAGATATTCACTTGGACAAGAAGGAAGAATTTTTTTTTGAAGAGATGAAGCGAGCTATTACCTATGCTCCTACTCTTGCAAGTCCAAACTTCTCCAAGGAATTCAATTTATACACTTTTAGGAATGAAGGGGTGATTTATGCCATGCTTACACAAGGAAATGATGATAATTTATAGCAACCTATTACACTTTTTAGCCAAGGTTTAGAAGGATATGAAACAAGCTACACATATGTTGAGAAACAAGTGCTTTCAGTCATAAAGAGTTTAAAGAAATTTAGGCATATGTTATAAAATAATAAGATTCACATACTTGTGCTTCATCCTATTGTAAATTAATTTATATTGAGCATATATTTGAATTATAAAAGGGCAAGTTGGATCACCAAAGTGATGGATCATGATGTGGAGATCAAAGTAGCCAAGCTAGTGAAGGGAAAAAGACTGTATCTTTATTTAGACTTGAAGGAGAGAAAATAAGTTGTTTTGTTACTTCATGATGAATTTGTGAAAACTACACATTCATATATGAGAATTTGGACACAATACATGATCTATTTCCTTCAAATCGATGAGTGTCCACAAGGTTTAGATAGGGCCAAGAAAAGGTACTTTAGGCTACAATCCATTCCTTATGTACTTGTTGATGGAATGATATTTAGAAAGGACTTTTCAAGTGTGATTTTGGGGTGTATTGATTTAGACTAGATTGAAAAATTATTGTTTGAATTCCATGATGGACTATTTGGTGGTCACTTTGCTCTAAGAACCACAACTACTAAGATTATGAGGGTTGGTTACTTTTTGCCTAGCTTGTTTAAGGACACTCACACTTGGGTAAGGAAATGCCAAATGTGTGCTATTTTTGATGGAAAAAAAATCTAACTACCTTGTCTCTTATACAATCTAGGTTGAGCAACCCTTCATGTAATGGGGTTTAGATTTCATATGCCTAATCAATCCACCTTCTAGTGTTGGTCATAAGTGGCTATTAATAGCCACTGATTATTTTATGAGATGGGTGGAGGTTGTATCTCTTAAGGAGGAGAATTAAAACTTAGTCTTGGAATTTTATGAAGGTATAGTGATAATATTCATATCCCCTTAAATAATAATCTTAGACAATGCATTAGCATTTCTAGGAGCAAGGACAAGTGAATGGGATTTAAAGCATGGTATCTATCTCAACACCACCTCCAACTACTATCCCCAAGGGAATATACTAGATGAGTCTAGAAACAAGAAAATAATTAGGAACATTAAGAGGAAAATAGAGGAAAATCAAAGAACCTGGCATACCAAGCTAAATACATCCCTTTGGCCTGATAGGATTACACCAAAGAGAGAGATTGGAAACTCACAATATAAACTTGTCTATGGAAGGGAAGCTATACTACCTATCTCACTTGAGTTACTAGCTTTAGACCTTACCTATCAACTGCAATTGATGGAGAATGATAAAGTGGAAGTTAGGTTATGTGAGTTGATGGAGCTTAAAGGGACAAGAGATCAAGTTATGCACACCATGAATACTCACCAAAATCAAATAAACAAATATTTTAATAATAAATCCATGCTGGGGAGATTCAAGGAAGGATATATCATTTTAAAATTAGATAAATATAGGGCCAAGCTGAGAAGACACACAAATTTTGATGCTTTGTGGAGTTGCCAATACGTGATCACATATTGAAAACAACATAATACCTCCCAATTCTCAAAGTTTGATGAAGAGAAGTTTCATATTCTAGTCAATGGGATATATCTAAAGCATTATTACTAAGGTTCTCCTCTTCCCTTGTACATAGTTATTGATTTCTTTATGTTCTCTAAGTGTTTATGCACATGTGTGAGTTATTTTGTGTCTTGTTTTTGTCTTATTTTTGTTACGTGTTATGTCTCATGGTGTGAGTTTCCCTTCCAATTCAATGTGTTGTTCAAGGTCATTTTGCATGTCCTTAGATGACTCCATGCCTAATGGACTATTTAGGCTATTGGTATGGTTAGTATATTAGGCATACTACCCCTATGAGTCACCATTTTGTTGACCAATTTTTGACCCTATAGGTCAAAATTGGGCACCCCTATATGAAAATTTGACCTTTAGATATTTTAAGGGTAAATATCATGTCATAAGGTGATCTCAAGTTTATTTAATGTAATATGAATTCTATTAGCTTTGATCATTTGGTTGTCTAGGCCCTTTCACTTTTTGAGTCATTCTAAGAGGTTTGAGTAGAGTTTAAAAGAGAATTTTCAAAGTGCTAGATCTTGTATGCATATTAGTTACAGAGGAATCTAGTCATGCAGGTTTGTTAATCCTAGTTTAATGTTGCTATTTATTAAATCTAAGGTCCTTCATTAAAGCATAAGTAATGTTATTTAGGTTCAAAGACTGGCTTCAAAAACATTTCTAGACTTAGTCATTCGAGCTCAGCCATCTAGGTTACACCTTTTGGCAAAGTCCTATATTTATAATTTCTTCAGAGGAGGTATTCCACTCAAAACCCATGGTAAAGTACAAGGTTTCTTTCTTTTGGAAAAATGTGTCAAGACTTTTGTTTAAGTGTTGGGAATTGTCTTGAACATTTTGTCCAAAAGAATTTCCCCAAAGGATATCTTTTTGAGCTAAGGGTTAGATTTATTTTGGGAAAATTATCTGCATAATCTTTCTGAAGGGATTATTGCATAAATTTTGTTTGAAACAATTTTCTTGAAAAGGTGCTTCTATAGGAAATGGTCCACTTCAATCTTTCTGAAGGGGTCATTTGCAACTTTTTTAAAGGGCACTTCAATCTTTCTGAATTGTCCTTTGCAAAGTTTCTAAAGGGTATTTTTTGGGCAAAGTGTCCTTCTTAGATAGTCTATTTCAAAAAAGCATGAAGGAAAAGACTCGATACAAAATCTTGAGGGGAATAATTAGAGACAAGTACCCTTAAACCAAGTACCCCAAAAAATTTCCCCAAAAGATATCCTGCAAGCAAAAGTGTCCCATGCAGAGGTCCCAAAAGGGCACTTTCCATGATTCAGAGTGAACTTTCCATTTTTGAAGAGCATTTTCCAAAGCTGAAGGGTACCTTTTCTAAAATTGACCAAAGGAATAGTCAAAGAGCACTTGGAAAGAGTCTTGTAGACCTAGTCCATGGGAAAATTGTCCACAAAAATTGTCAAAAGCAAAAATATTGAATGAATTCTTTTGGGAAAATTGTTGAAATAAAGTGACCATGGGAAAAAGTGTCTGAGGAAAATATCTTGAATGAATAAGAATGGTAATGGCCCACAAACATAAATTTCAAATTACAATAAATATTTATTAGAGTCAAAAAGCTTGGCAAATACTCGAGGGCAAATGTGGAGGTAATAAATGGTAGAATCTTAGGAATTTGGTACACATACAATGTAGGCAAAAAATAGGTAGGTCAATGGTTTAAGTTATTGCTAGCAGCTAACCAAATAAAGGAGCTTCCATGAAATTGACAAACACCAGTGTCTAGAGGATGGCTAATAGTTAGGAGGAGCATTTTCTAACTATCATCATGAGTTCCATTTCTGTTAGTAATGTTATGTGTTAGCTTCCCTATTTTTATTTTTGAATGATTATGGATGATATTCAATAAAATTAATTTCTTGTACCAATTCTAAAGGTTTTGTGCCACTTTTCACCATTCTTATGACTTGTTTTAGAAAAGTAGACCCCCTGACATGGCATGACTCACCTCATCTCTCTTTGACATGCAATTGTAACTGATATCCTCAAGGTGACAGATGTTTGAGTGACCTTTGGAATTCCTTTTCTTGATTTCTCTCTCAAAGATATATATGTGCATTATTTTGGCTCTTTTTAGTAGCCTCCACTGGTTATTGGAAAAACTCTAGCTAGATTTGTATTTGAAAGAATCTTAAATAAATAATAAAATTTATTTTTCCACTCACATGTTGTACTATTGAGTATTGGTTCAAATCTTGTTGTTCCTTTTTAGTGATAGGCCATCTTTCCTAACATGTCATCTTCGGTTATATACAAAATGTGCAGAAAGAGTATTAGTGCAGGTCCTTGTTAGTATTCTTTTCTTAGTGTATAGATGTTTTAAAATTAGTCTATCACTATATTCCTTATTGGAATCATCTGTTTCCCTCATAAATTTTGAATGCCTTCTTGAATCTACCATGTGAAATGTTGATGTGATAATGCACAAAGAGTAATGAGTTTTGTGTGAGAGAAACTTTATTAGTCTTTAAATAGCATATTTTAGTCAAATAGGAGGAGATAAACATTGGTGCATCACCTTTTTGGTTTCTTAGTTATTTTCTTGAACCCTTTTCATAAATTAATTGATAGGTTAGAGAGTACTTCAAATAATTGCAAGAAAGGAACTAGCCCTACTAGAGATTCATCTCAATAATATTGTCACCCAAAACAATAGAGATGTTTCCATTGTGTCACTTGGATGAGGAGAGACAAGCATCTCCTCAAGGGTGAAAATCTAAGTGACAAAAATGACTTAAAATTTACAGCAAGGATGGATAAAACAATCAACCTCTAAATTGACTAGAATCAATAAGTATTATGAGAGGGTTTTTATTGAAGTAACCCCTGACCTACATGGATTGTAGGGTGGTGGCTCCTACTAAGGCATGGAAAGAGATATATAGTTGGTCTTCTTAAGAATTAGGTTCCATAATTCACTGCACTTCTTCCAAATCATTTATTATATCCTAAAAATCTTCCTAAACTTTAGTTTCAGGTGAAGATTCCACATCTAGTAGGTAGATATTTTACTCAACACATCAATGTCCTTGAGTGAATTTGTCATCACAATTATAACATAGTTATTTTTCTCTACATGTTCACATCTCTAATTTAGTCAAATTTTTAATAAGAGTGAATCTTATGGATATCATTATTTGAGATAATTGTGGAGTTGTATTTATGAATGGAGAAAAATTAAATTTGAATCACTACTGAGTTGTGATCTTATCCTCTACCAACTTATCCAACCCTAGGTATTCCATCATTGTGTTGTGCCAAAACATTTCAATCTCAGATTGAATTACATGCTTCATTCCACTGATAAAATAAATCCTAAATAATTCATTGGACAATCCCTCTATGTGATTGGCTATTTTTTCAAATTATGTTTGATATTCTCTTACAGCTCCTATTTGTAAAAATTTAGTGAGTGCTCTAGTGAAGTCATCAAGAGCACTAGGGCCAAACCATTACAAAATGAGGGTGAAAAAATTGGTCCATATTGGCTCATCATGAGCCTCTATATAAAAACTATATCATTGAATGGATTCATTTTTCAAGTAAAAGGATTGAAATAGGATTTTATTGGCATCAAAAGTATTATGCAAACTAAAATATTATTCTTCACAATAGATCCATCTAGTCAAATCTACACCATTTAATTGAGGAAAATCAATCTTTCACCCATGAAATTTTCTAGAAGAAGAAAAATTAGTGTCTAAAGAGGACTCTAGATGCTATATGTTGTTCAAGATGGTATGTTGAAGATTAAGGTTGAGACATTGTCATTAAGATCTTTGATTTGGGTCTTGAGGGTGGTAATTTCATCCTCCATATGTTTCACTCTTGTTCGAGTTACTACCATGGCTAGAATAAGATATTTTTTTTTTAGTGGGTAAGAAAAATGGAGTTAAGACATGTTTAGTAAGGAAATTTTTTAATTTGGGTGAAATAAAAAGGGCTAAAGGTACTTTTATTATTATTTTTACATAGTGGGAGTATGATTGACAAAGGAAAGGGCAATTTTATAAATGAAAATGAAAAAACTAGAAAATTTATCAAAGAGAGACAAAGAAGTAGAAAAGGGAGATGAACACTATGGAAAAATTATGAGGTAAATGGACAAGAATAGAAGTTATGAAAAAACTCAAAAAAGGGGGAAATTGATATTTACGAGAATTAGGAGTGGAATCAGGATATGGGCCCTCAAAAAGGAAAATGTGAAGAATGAAATTTCAAGTGTTTAGATAAATTTTAAGGTTCAACAGAGTTAAAAATAGAGAGATATGGAAATAAATGAAAAAATAATTACTCATTTTTTTGATAATATGATGGAAATATTTTGAACTAATATGGAAAATATTTTGATACTCTTTTGGTAATATGCATAGATCTATTATGGAAATTTTTTGATACTCTATTGGTAATATGTTAAAATTGGTATGACTAGTCTTTTGATACTTTAATGGTAATATACAAAGATCTTATATGGTATTTTTTTTATACTCTATTGGTAATATGGTAAAATTGGTATGGCAAGTTTGTTGATACTCTATTGGTAATATGTGAAGGTCTGACATGGCCAATTTTTTGATATTCCACTAGTAATATTATAAAATTGATAGAAATGGGAACCAAGTTTCCATGGTTACCTAAGTTTTTAAATATTTATATCTAGCCATCAATATCATTTTAGCGAGTACTATTATCCATAAAAATTTTGGACATGGATTTACCCCTAAATGATAGTTCTTGGTTTTCTTCATGGGTGGGAATTAGTCCATCATGATGAGTTTGTTTCCTTTTTCATTGGTAGGTCCTCTTAATGGGCTAGCTACTTTTGGGTTCATATGGTACTCCTCACAATGAGTTTTAAGGATTACACCTAAGCACTTTCCACATTTATGCAAATAAGTATTTACCCTAATCCAAAATAGATTATTGTGATATAGAGAAATACTTAAATGAATTATGCATCAAAATAGAAAAACACTTCTGAGAGAAAAAAATTATCCTTAAAAATCACTCTAACACTAGATGAGAGGATCCTCCTATAATAAATTAATGAAAATGTACTAAATAAAATATTTATTTAATGAAAATACATGAAATAATTGATTTATATAATTAGTAGAAACACTGAAGGGATTATATTCATCACAAGCCATTTTGAGGGGGCAACCACCTTTGAGCAAGCTCAATACAATAAATTTGTGAATGCCTTAATTGGCCTCAACATTTATCTATATACTAAGTCTAATCTAAGTAACTACTGCTTCCTATAAATGTAGGATAAAATAAAATGCTCACGGGATGACTTACAAATGATATGCATCCATAACAAATAATATACTAAGTAAAGAGAAGGGGTAGCATGGGTTCCTAACAAAATTTTCATCCAAGCCAAGGAATTAACACATTTTCTACAAAGGTTTTGAAAAATCAAACAAACATAGTACATTATGTATATCTATATATTAAAACCTAATATAAGAGTTATAGATTCATGGCTAGGACATTTAATTTACTCAGTGTAACTGTTGACATAAAATTTTGTACCCTAGGACACTCTATAAAGCTCCTTCAATTTAATGAAACATTGAATCATCTCTCAAGTTTGTGGGAACTTGTAAGAGAGATGAATCTCTAAGATTTAAAAGGCTAGCTCCCTAGATATGACTTGATGTGCTTATGCTACAAAAACTACCTATTATGGGTGAAAAGGGAGAGAAAGATACATAAAGAAAACCTAAACTAGGATGTGATTCACAAAGATTTGATTCCATTCACACACTTGTAATTTGCATAATGAACTAAGACAACAAAACTAGTCTCAACACCATTAATGGAGCTCCCTAGCATTAGTGTTTCTCATGAAGGCAAATAATAACTTAAAAAATGAAGGCAAGTAAAGGGAAGGTCAGATATGACACTATCAAACTCATACACACTTAAAGAGTCCATGAAAATAGCATACACTTCATGAAACCTATTAGGAGAGAAGTTATTTTCAGCAGCAAAACATTCAAAGATTGCATGAAAATAAGATGAACTCATTCTATACTTGACTTTCAAGATGGATCACTTCAACACGTAGTGAAAATGGACTTAGAGTGTAACTAACTTGTTTCTCATTAGATTAAATACAAATTAATATACAATTTTGGTAGGATTTCCACCATGCCAAGATTTGTAATCCCTTTGCAAAGCCAAAATGTCTTGCATTTATATAACTTGGAAGAAGAGAGAGAAGAGAGAAGTTGAATAGGCACAAAGACTAGTGTCTAAAGATGAGGATTAGTTATAAAGCATAGAAATGAGGTGGAAAAGGAGTTATGAAACTGATGTGAACATGTGTCCATCCCAAACTGAGTTCCTTCCTCACATGTGGCATTGAAACTCCTCAATCATTTTCCTTTGGAAAAATACGTTCATCATGAACTTGAAACTCCTTCTTGACAAGTGGCAACAGCCTATAATTTGATCATGATATCTCTTGGATAGTTATATATACATCCTAATGACAATTTGAAATCATCTTGGATCATCTTAAATTTTCACATTATCTACAATCATCAATCCCACTCTTAAGTGTCATAAGACCTCTTTGTCTTACTAAGCCTAATTTGGCCAAAATGGCTAAAATTTGGATTTAGCTCAAGTTGTGAAATATGTATTCATGTTGTTGTTCCCAAAATTTGTCACTCATCTTTGGGACAACATATGAACTATTTTGGTCTTGCAAGCCAAAATTCTCTCTTCCCTTCTCAAAAATTGTTCTAAGCATTCAAATTCTTCATTTTTCAAGCTTTTTCAATTAAGGGACAAGCAGGTTCAATAGGTTCAATGACTTCAATAGGTGAGCTCTCTCTAAGGAACAAGTTTCCAACACTTAGGCAATTTCAAGGTTGGTTCAATGTTGAGGTTCAATCAAAAGGTCCATCAGCAAGCTTCAAACAAAGGAGTGAACCACTGAACCATTAAACCTTGAACCAAAATAGTTCAACGGGTTCAAAGGTTTAACGGATTCAAAGGTTTAATGCCATCAGCAAGCTTAAAGAGTTAAGTGATTTGGAAAAATTTCAAAGTTTGACCTCTTTGGAAAGTTCAATAGCTTCAAAAGACTTAATGAAAAGAAGAAAGCTTAAACCATTGAACTGTTGAACCTTGAACCAAAAAAGGTTCAATGGGTTCAACGGTTCAAAGGTTCAATGAGATTGGTTCAAAGTGGTTGGTTCAAATGGTCAATTGAATGAGTCAAACAAAATATTGAACTATTGAACCATTGAACCAAAGTTGGTTGAAATGGTCGGTTCAATCAGAAGGTTCAAAAGAGTCACCCAAAGCCCAAAAGACCAAGTGCTCTTATGGAGGACAGTGAACCAAAGGCCAAGTGCCCTTGTGGAGGGCAGTGAACAAAAGACCAAGTGCCCTTGTGAAGGGAAGTGAACCAAAAGAAACATAAAGATATATTTGAGAAAGATTTTCTATGGCAAAGTTTTACAACGAAAATCCTTCAGACAAAATGTCCTTTGAACATTCTGTCTGAAGGAATGATCAAAGGCCTGATAGAAAATGGCTAAGGCAAAGGAAAGATTTCCTTTAGACAAAATGTCTGAATGAATTCCTTTAGACATTTTTTCCAAAGGATTTGAAGAAGGAGGCCACCCGAAGGACCCCGAAGGGTAGGTACCCTTGCAGGGGGCTCTCGGTGACCAGGAAATGGACCTTTCTCAAGGCTTGAAGGGACACCTTGCCTTCAGGAGGTTCTAAAGATATAAAGCTAAAGGAATGATTCTATAGACTCTGTAGGCTTAGTTCTATAGAATAGTTTTTATAGACTCTACAAGTTGGTTCTATGGACTAGTTCCTATGGACTCTATAGGTTGGTTCTACAGACTAGTTTCTATGGACTTTGTAGGTTGGTTCTACGGACTAGTTTTTATGGACTCTGCATGTTGGTTTCTACGAACTCAAAAGACTTAGAGGAAATAAAGGATTCTAAGAAAGAGGATGAATTGTTAAACCTTAAACTAAAATGGTTCAAAGGTTCAATGGGTTCAATGGTACAAAGAAAGCTCTAAGCAAAGGAAAGAAGCAGAAGATTCCAGAGACTAGTCTAAAGAGATGGTTCAAGCGAGTGAACCAAAGAAGTGATGGAACCAAGAAACCAAGAAGGATGCCCAAACCATTGAACCAGTGAACCAATGAAATCTCATGGTTTAAAGTGGTTCAAAGTGACCAGGGACCAATGATGTCCTCTCAAATTCCAAATTCAAGGTAATAAAATATTTGTTGATTTTCAAATGTGGCATGGAACCTGAAAACAAACTAAGCAACTAGTTGAAGAAAGAGTTGAAAGATCCAATAGAAAGGGAAAAGATAACCTGAGATCTCAAATTGCAACAAGAAAGAGGGAAAGACCAAAAATATCAATGTAGGAGTTATTTCCAGTAGGTGGAACAACCCACCAAGTAGATATTTGAGCTTGCAAACATTAAAGGTGCGGCCTATTTTTTTCCTTTGGAATAAAAGTGAAGGGACAGTCATGTACATATTTGGTGAAAGACCAGACAACCCATGTAGAAGAGAAGATATTTGAGATGAATTGACATGCCAAAGTTAAAGTAGACACCTTATTCCAGCATGGCCTCTTTGACTGAACTGAAAATACATTCAAGGCATTGAATGCAGCATGGGCCGTGCCATGAAAGAAAGTGCCAAGTCTTCCTTGGCTACTATATATTGTAATATCTTATTTTATGATAGGGGGATACTTTTGGTTATAGAAGCAAAACTCTACCAAAATTGAGAGGCGATCACTGAGACTTTGAGATCAGGTTATTAATCATATTTCTTTATTTGAATGAGAAAACAAGTTACTTTCAGACTTTGTACTGTAATAGCTTGTGTCATTTAGGATATTGTTATTATGTCTATTTCCTAAATGCATTCTTGTCCATTTAATGAAATAATCAAAATTAGTAGAAGCAATTAGGAAGGTGTCTTGAAGCCAACTATGGGAAGACTTTGTACTGCCATAATTGTCTTTTGTGTGTGTGTTTTTAGTTTGTTTCTATGTAAAGGATCTTGGGATAACTTTTTTCCCCCATTATCCTTTGTATTTAACTCTTTGGAAGTGGAGGTGGAGACTTTGTGCTACACCTCACTCTACTGGCTATTATTCCTCCTATTACTAGTTACTTGTCACCTATCAGAAAGAACTTTGATTGTTTGCTGAAAGACCACTTCTAAAAAAAGAGAAGTGCCTCCAGTGTTTCCACTTGGGGTTTCTCCTTTGTTTTTGAACATCATCTCTAAAAAGAGAGATATGGATGGTGTTTTCCTACCCCTAAGTGTTATTTTTTGCATATATATAGTATATAGCTCCTCATAGTTATAGGGAACCTCCCCTTGATGAGAGGAGAGATTTGTCCCCTTTTGATGTGGTAAACCTGCACACTTGGCCGACCAATCTCCCTATGCTATGGTTGAAATAACCTATTTTTCCCATCAGTTAGCTGGTTACAAAATATTCACCCAATAGTTTTTTGGTGACTCCGCTGGGGACACAGCAATTTTACATAATTTGAAGCCTCAAGCTTCAGATTGAAGCATCACATGTGTCTTATCCATTATTATTATATCCTTATCCATTTCCATTATATTATCTGGTCTATGAACTAGATCTATTGGGGACTGACGAGCAATTTCTATTCCTTTTCCAGTCTATTCAAATTGAAGCATTTCATATCACTAGGAAATGATGTGAACTAAGAAAGAACACTGCCAGCTTCATGCCAATAGTTTTTTGGTGATTCTGCTGGGGACACAACAATTTTGCATAATTTGAAGCCTCAATCTTTAGATTGAAGCATCACCTGTGTCTTATCCATTATCATTATAGCCTTATCCATTTCCATTATATTATTTGGTCTATGAACCAGAGCCGTTGGGGACTGATGAGCAATTTCCAATCCTTTTCCAGTCTATTCAAATTAAAGCATTTCATATCACTGGGGAATGACATGAAGTAGGAAAGAACACTACCAACTTCATGCCAAAATTTTTTTGGTGACTCTACTGGGGACATAGAAATTTTATGTAATTTGAAGCCTCAAGCTTTAGATTGAAGCATCACCTGTGTCTTATCCATTATCATTATAGCCTTATCTGGTCTGTGAACCAGAGTGATTGGGGACTGATGAGCAATTTCTAGTTCTTTTCTAGTCTATTCAAATTAAATCATTTCATATCGCTAGGGAACGACGTGAAGTAGGAAAGAACACTGCCAGCTTCATGCCAACAATTTTTTGGTGACTCTACTAGGGACACAACAATTTTTCATAATTTGAAGCCTCAATATTCAGATTGAAGCATCACCTATTTCTTATCCATTATCATTATAGCCTTATCCATTTCCATTATATTATCTGGTCTGCGAACCAGAGCCATTAGAGACCGATGAGCAATTTCTAGTCCTTTTCCAGTCTATTCAAATTGAAGCATTTCATATTACTAGGGAATGATGTAAAGTAGGAAAGAACACTTCCAACTTCATGCAAACAGTTTTTTGGTGACTTTGCTGGGGAGGAGTGCATAGTTTGAAACCTCAAGCTTCAAGCTGAAGCAGGGCTAGTTCTTTTCCATTTTTATTCTACAATTTGGCAACTCCATGTTATACTAAAAGCTAGAGAGCATAAGGCATTATTGACCCTATCTTTGAGTTGGTGTAGTAGGGCAATTTTGATTTGTTTCCTCCATAACTTCAAGTTCAATGAACTAGGAGTCTTTCTCTTATAAACACCAAGTCACCACTACAAGGCAAAACTTCTTTTTCTATTATTATCAAAGCTTTGCCTATACATACTCCACCCATATTTATCATCCCCACTTTCTATAATCAAATTTTGGTGGTTCAAGGCCCTTGGGGTAACTCTTTTGGCCCACTCAATTTAACTCCACCTCTACATGAGCTACCACATAGTTCAAGGAAGAATTTCTCCAAATTTGTTGGTGATGGGAGAGTTCATCCTAATGAACACATTGTAGCTTTTAGCATAGCCTATGGTGTAATAGGTGTGGAGTATGAGGATGTAGCAGTCAGGCTATTTGTGGAAACATTACAAGGTGCTACTATAGACTAGTTCTATCATCTACAGGCCTAGACTGTGACTAACTGGAACACTCTTAAAGCTAAGTTCAAAGCAAGGTTCAAGCCTACAGAAGATGCACATGCCCTACTGGCCCAGCTCACACAAATGAAGAAGGAATCTCATGAACCTATGAGGGACTTCATTACCAAATTTGACAAGTTGAGGAACAAGATTCCTACAATTGCTCAGCCAACACCTGAGAATCTCAAGTGCTTTTTCATCAATTCATAGCTACCTAAAGTGAGTTTCCTATTGAGATGTGTTAGCCACATAGACCTTACTACTACTTAGGATTTGGCTTCTGAGGTGGAAGATGACCTTATCTTGGTAGGAAAGATAAGGAGAGATCCTAACAAAACCAAATCTTCTTCATCTTTTGAATATCCATTTACAGGCCCCATTAATCCAATGGTGAAAATGCTGGCAAATGAGTTGCTTGCTCTTAGAAAGCAAATGGCACAAGGGATGGCATCTTCCCCTTCATACATAGATATACCAAGGAGGACATTCCCCAATCAGTCATACCAAGGCAATGCTACCAAGAATCAAAGGCAGCTAAATCATCTTCCTCCCCCTCAAGGGAAATTAGCCATTAAAGCACCTCCAACCAGTTTAGTAGTTGGATATCTTGAAGCAAAATCAGATTTCTCCTTCCAGCCTAAGTTGAACCTAGAAGATGATGGTAATCTCTTTATAGAGGGAGAGGAAGAATTAGCTGGCGACTCTAACATTGGTTTCTTGAATCACCAAGATGAACTTAAAAGTGAAGGTAAAGTATTTGAGGGATCATATGTTGTGTTCACCCAGTCCAAGAATCAGTCAGGCCAACAAGCTGATAAATAAAAAATAGAAGAGCATCCTCAAAGTGTACTTTCAATTTCCAAATGAGGAATTTCTCTACCTTTCCAGTCAAAGGACTTGATGATTGCTAAAAAATTAAGTACCCCAAACATGCCTTTACCTTCAAATTCAATTTCATAGATTAGTCCTCCCCCTCCTAAAAACTAGAAGGATGAACTCCCTTCCCCTCTTCATAATTCATTTTAGACATTTGAGATAGTCAACCATGTCAAGAAAACTAAGATTCAAATGTCTGAATTTGAATTTTTATAATCCAACCCTGAGCAGTTGGATAAGTTAGTGGAATGTGTGAAGAATAAAACTATCCCTGCATGACTAGCTATTCTAAAGGTGACTCCCACATCCACCCAAAATGACCTTGTCATTGCTCATGCTGCTCCCAGAAAGACTGAACCATTTTATGTCTCCCTACTGATAAATGGAAACTAGTTGAATAATTACATCATAGACTTAGGTACATCTGAAAATGTCATGCCTACCAAAGTGGTGGAATCTCTTGGTCTCACACTGACCAAGACATTTATGATATGTTTCTCCATGGAGAAAAAACAAGTGCCACTACTAGGACAAATCAAAGACACCTAATTTGCATTTGTAGTATTCCCAAATAAGAGAATCAAGATGACAATCCTAGTGGCCAATGTCTCAACCTCATAAGACATTCTTCTTGGGTGAAATTTCTACAAGGATGTTGGTAGTGAGTTAAGCATGGACCTATCTAAGGCAAGGATCCTAGTCAAAGGTGTTATGCAGAGATTACTCCCTGAGAAGGAAGAAAAATATGTGGTCACTCAAACATCAGTGCCTAAATTTCAAATTATGTTTGAGTCTTCAGGAATGGGTAATTAATTCCTGACTATAGAGGATGTTCCCATCTTAGCTAATGAAACCTTTTCAAATGACAATTTAAAAATTGGTTCAGATAAAATAGTAGAAGACATGAGAGAGCATAGTGCATGCCCAAAGGAACTCTCCCCTCCACATGAAGAAAAATCTAAGGTAAGGTCAACTTCTGATGATGTATGGATACTAGAATTTGATGGCATCTATTCCTCTACTGATTTGGGAGTTGGGATTGTGTTGATATCTCCTCAAGGAGATATTTTTCCTTCTTCATACAAGTTGTAGTTTAGTAATACTAACAATACTGCTGAATATGAATCATTACTACTTGGATTAAAGGCCGCTCAAGACAAGGGCATCAATCTCCTTCATGCCAAAGGAGATGCTAAGTTGGTGGTTTGTGAAGTAAGGAACCTGTACCAAACCAAAAATGAGAGATTGTGCCATTATCACAACCTATTTTGGGATCAAATTGAAAGTTTTGATACTTTCAGTATCTCTACAATTCTTAGGGAATTTAATGACTGAGCTAATGCATTGGTTTTTTTAGCAAATCTTTTAGTTCCTCACCCATATTTTAAAGGAGACAAGTACACTATAGAAATGGTCTTTCAACCAAGTGTGCCTAACAATGCCAATCATTGCCAAGTGTTCAATGGTGACAACCAAATCATTGCCTTCCTGAAACAAAAAGGTAACTTTGAACAGCTTCACTTCGAAGGTAGTGAAATAGCTCCTGAAACAAATTTAGACATAGGTGAAGAATTCCTACAACTTAAAGTGAATAAAATCCCAAAAGGCTTGGTTTCCCTTGAGAAGCTATTTGACAAGCACGATAGATTCATCAAACAACAACAAATGGATTCAAGCTCCTCTCAGGGGTTTGATCAGATAAATTTAGGTACCAAGGAAAATCCCAAGATGGTGAACATTGGGAAGTGCTACATTCTGGAGGAGAGACTCAAATTTATTTATTTGCTTTACCACTACATGGATGTTTTGGCATACTCCTATGATGATCTAAAGTTGCTCAGGCCTGAAGAAATTCACCATGAAATTCCTCTCAAAAGTGATTCAATGCCTTATAAACAAAAATCCAGGTAGTACAATCTAAAGATATCAGGTACTATTCTATCTAAAATATAGAAAATGTTGAATGCTAGGATAATCTTCCCAATCCATCATTCCTCATGGATTGCAAACATAGTCCCTGTGAGAAAAAAGAATGGCAAAATTCACCTCTGCGTAGATTTCAGAAAATTGAATCAGTCATCCTTAAAGGATAACTATCCTCTGCCCATAATGGACCAAGTTATTTAGATGGTGACTAGTTCAGAGATGTTATCAATGTTAGACAGCTTCTTAGGGTACAATCAAGTAGAAGTTGGTGAAGCAGACCAATATAAGACTGCCTTCACCATGCCTTGGGGCACCTTTGCATATCAAAGAATGCTATTTGGCCTGATAAATGCTGGCACCACTTTATAAAGAGCAATGGACCTTGATTTAAAAGATGAAATGGGTAAGTTCATTATGGTGTACCTTGATGACTTGACCATCTTTTCCAAGCATCGCCCTGATCATGTGCACCATTTGCAACAAGTGTTGGAATGATGCCACCATAATGGCATTTCTCTAAACCCCAAGAAGTCTATTTTTGGAGTAACAGAAGGGAAACTTCTTGGACACATTGTATCCCAAGAAGGCATAATTATTGACTTAGAAAGAATCAAGTCCATCTAGGAGCTTACTCTGCCCATAAGTAAGACTGCAATTCACTCTTTCTTTAGAAAAGTGATTTTTTTACGAAGGTTCATCCCCAAGTTTGCTAAGAAGACTCACCATATTGTAAACATGATGAAGGGAAAGGCCACCTTTAGATGGACTAAAGAAGGAAAATTGGCATTCTAAAACATCAAGATAGTTATTGCCCATGCCCCAATTCTAGTTTGTCCAAATTATACCAAGGATTTTACCATGTACAGTTATGCTTCCAATCACATGCTTTCAGCAATTATGGTTTAATAGAATAAAGAAGGTGTGGAATATTCCATATCCTTCATGAGTTGTCCTCTCAAAGATCATAGATTTAAGTATTCAAACATGGAGAAGCATGCTTATGCAGTGGTAAAGGTAGTAAAGCACTTCCATTTTTACATCCTCATTTCACACACTACTACCTTGGTTCCTGATACCATAGTTAAATCCATATTAACTCAATAATATTTTGGAACAAAAAGGGGAAATTGGATTTCCAAAATCTAGGATTTTGATCTCATTATCAAACCAATGAAGCTTGTATGAGGAAGGGGCCTCTGCCAATTGATTGCTAACAATAGACTTGAAGAAGTAGCGCATGAAGAAATAGAAGTGGAAGATACACTAACAGTCCTCTTTATCTCCACCATGAATGAGTGGTATTCAAATATTGCTCATTTACTTACCTATGGTGAGTGTCTTGCTCACCTACCTCATAAATAAAAGAGGACTATTAAATTGAAAGCTGCCAATTTTGTCTATGGAACAACAGCCTGTATAAGAGGAGCCTTGATGGAGTGTTCCTTCACTGCATGGATAAAGAATAGCAGAACCAACTTTTGAAGTCCTTCCATAATCTATCCTATGGAGGACATTTTTATGCACCTATGACTACCCATAGGATTCTGTGAGCTAGGTATTACTGGCCTACTTTGTTTCAAGATACATATAAATGGGTACGAAGATGTGAACTGTGCCAACAGTTCATTGGAAGATCCAAGTTAGTTGCTCTACCTCTCAATCCAGTGGTAATAGAAGAGCCATTTCAGCAATGGGGAATTGATTTCATTGGTGTTGTAAATCCATCTTCAAGCATTAGACATGATTATGTCCTCATAGCCATAGATTACTTCACCAAATGGGTGGAAGCAATTCCAACCAAGCATGTTACTTCAAAAGTGGTATGTGATTTCCTCAAAGAAAACATCATTTCTAGGTTTGGGATCCCAACTAAGATTGTCACAGACAATGCAGCCTATTTAACTTCTCATGAGATCACTCAGTTTTATTTTTATTATGGGATTACCCTCTCCCACTCTTCTAATTATTTCTCATAAGGGAATGGCCAAGCTAAATCAAGCAATAAGAACTTGGTGACTATCATCAGGAAGCTGGTGGATGACAACCAATGAACATGGCATAAAGCATTAGTTGATGCTTTATGAGCAGATAAAATTACACCTAAAATGGTGATAGGTATGTCACCATTCCAACTTTTGTATGGTCTCAATTCAGAGATACCAATCACCCTAGAACTTCTAGCATTAAAATTGGCAAAGGCGATCAAAGATTAGACATATAAAAGCTCCATCGATAAGAGGATCATGTGCTTAACTAGGCTAGATGAGCAACGAACTATGGTGGTGGACTGAATTGTTGCACATGAAAGTTTGGTGAAGAAACTCTTCAACTAGAAAGCAAAATACTATGATTTCTAGATTGGAGATCAAGACTTGTTATGGGACAAGAGAAGAGAACCAAAGGGAATGCATGGAAATTTTATTCCCTATGGAAAGGCCCATTTACTATCCATCAACTCAATGGTGAAAATAGTTTTTTATTGAATTATCAAGATGGCACGCCCTTTTCTCTACCTCACAATGGGTAGCATTTGAAGCACTTTAATTCTTGAAGTATCAGATAAGATCATCTGTACATATGTATATTTGTATAGTATTTAGTTTTATTTTGTGCTTTTCATTGTCATTTTTGGCACCTTTATTTTTTGGTTAGCATGACTCCATAGCCCAATGGCATACTTGAAGGCACTGGAGATTCTAGTTTTTTGATGAGAAAACAAACTCACTTTGCAAACAGTTGTCTCATTCTCTGCTCTGATACCAAATGATGAAAATGCTACCCTTCTCTACAAAACAAAGCCCTGATCCAAAATGCTATAACAGCTCTACCAACTAAGCTAAGATGGCTCTGATACCAAAATCATGCAGGGCTATCATCAGAGATATCTAGAAAACATAACAGTTATGGACGATGCATTTCATTCACACATTTTGTCATACAATTTGTGTGTATCATCTATACTCCCACAATTGCATACATATCAACTAACACACTTGCAACAGTGACATCAGATTTACAACTACATCCTTATGAAATTCCATGCCTTGTTCAAGGACATCACTCTCATTAGGCTTGATATTCAGCAACACAAAATCATATAAATGACCCAACAGAGTCCGTAGATTTACCTTTCTCAGTCCGTAGATTTACCTTTCTCCTGCACAGTTCATAGATTCAAGCCTGCAGAGTCCATAGCTTCTTAACCTTAACTTGCCAATCTTCACTCTACACACAGGCGTCACATAGTCAAAGCTTCTTGCAACACTTCTTCTGGTCTCATAGTGTTTGGATCAGGTGCAGATGTAAGCCACAGATAATGCTTCTCTATCTCTTGGCATGTCCCTTTGACTGTTAGTGAATCCACTTGCATCATCCTCCCCTTATTTTCTCAACACGTTAAGCCATTCTAATCAATCAAACTTCTCAAATAACATTCCATCACAATCGCCTGACTTAAATACTATCGCCTAACTTATAACATTGACACGCCCAGCATTAAGGAATGTGTTGCAAAGACCAAATCAAAATTTACACGGAGAACTAATCATCATAATATCAACCCAAACTATGGCACAACCCAATAGTAGTGTCTTCATTGGTTATTCTTCGTTGAGCTACATTAGATGAATAACCTTGTCACCCTTGTCCTCCTGCTGACTCCTGAGCATTAATATGACAAATGTTAGGATGGCATGCCACTGAAGAAGCTACTACTGCTGTTATAACTCAGATCCTCTATAATACGTATAGATTCGTAGTCAAAGACTTCAATGAACCCATGAAACCTCTATGCGCTTTCAATAGACTACAAATATGCATTTATTCCTGCATCTAGACAAGACATATATAATTCAGACAAGTGGAAGTGCATTACATTTTGCAATTTTCAAGACTTACAGTTACCCTTTACGTTGATCAAAATGTAGATAAGACTATTTTAGGAGTTAGATCTGATTGCAAGATGGGCCAACTATTGTAGCTCTATATAACAGAAATCAATCACGCATAATAGATCTAGAATAAGTTGCACTAGAAAGGATAAAAACACACCAATTATCATTATCTCCTCAATCTGTTACAATCCGTCCATATGTAGTCATTTTTCCAGACTTCTTGGACTCCCCTCTTAAGCTTGGTCACTCATTATTGAAATAGTCCTAATTTACACCTAAAACCACTCAACCAACTCCTAAAAAGGCTCAACAATATGCTGTCAAACATGGTATTATTCAACTAACACCTAACCTACGCCACTTATGGATTGATTCTCCTGATTTTACATGGTGACAAGGTTGTTGACCTCTTTTTAGTCTAAAATAACTAAATGTGACTCAAATAGGCCTATCCTTTCTCCTATTGACAAGTGTACATCTAAGCGCTCCCAAGATGCTCTTGCATCAGATTCTTGGGCTTAAAAAGTTTCATGAGCTCCTACTAATGAGTTTAATTCATTTGCCCATTTAAAAAAGTAAAACTTTTACAAAAAAAATGTCTTCCTCATTCAATTTTTCATACAAATGTGCATGTTCTTAACTACCACACTTGTGTCTTGTTTTGCTTGCTGTCTTTTCCTTCCAAAGTACATCTTGTTGTCTCTTCATCTTCTTTACAGCCTTCTTCTTTACATATTCATCCTCTTGAATGAGGACATCAACTTCCATTCTCTCTTCTTGAGCTTTTAGAAGAGCTCTCTTCTCCAAGTACTTGACCTCCTTATCAAGCAAACCTATACAATCACCATTCAAAGTAAAATTAGAAGCAAAAATTTGAGACCCTTGGGTCTCTCCAAATTTTTGAACCCATACTTGCTGTTCAAGTATAACTTCTTGGTCCTTTGTCTTCATTTCTTCTTCACAACAATGCTCTACCTCCTCAAATATTGTTATAGGACAAGTTTTGTTCTTCTCTTCATGGTTAATGGCATATTCTAAGGCTGCCAACTCTTCCAACAACTATTCTTTACTTTGACAGACAAAAAGCTTGTTTGGTTGTTCAACTAGAAACTCTCCATCAAGTTTTTCTATCTCCTTCAGGATATCTTCCTCAATTGTCAAGGCTAAGCATTTAACCTTCTCTCCATCTTCTTCTTACAGCTGTTCTACCCCTTAGTATACAAATACTTATTCTTGTTTCTTATCAAGCAACACTCCATCTACAAATTCTTGATCAAACTGCCATATTTATTTTAAGAGATCTTCCTCATTAGTGATTAGTACATTTTGATCAAAATCAACTATATCAACATTATGCAACTAAAAATTGTCATCTTCAATATTTTCCAATTCTAAATTTTGATCATTATACCTTTGTTCTTCATCAACATGCAACTCTTCATTCCTTTTGTCCTCTTGAGTAGGGACTTCTTCTTCCTGCTTAATCAATTCTTTATGTTGGAGTTCCAACTAATCCTTCTTCATGTCTTCATCACTTGAGGTATTACAACAAGCCTCTTCTTCTTGTCTAAGTAGTCTCTCATGAGGTGCTTCACCTCCTTGATCCATGAGCATCTTTATTGGATCATATGTTTCTCCTTCCTCCTCAACTTGCTTTCCTATAAACAAAACATCAAATGAAATGTCAGATACAAAAACATTTGGCCACATGATCTTTTGAGTGATTACTTGTTGTTGGTCTATTTCTTCAATGATGAGATCCATCTCATCTACCAAGTATTGATCCTCTTCATATTGAAATTCCTCTTCAAACTGAAACTTTTCTCTAAGCTCTTCATTCTTGAGCTTATCCTTTTTTTTACACTTCTTCATCTCTCTCCTTAAGGCAACTCTTGGCATTCTTCTTCTTCTTATTTCCATCACTAATCTAACTGGCCATCTTACTCTTTTCTTCTTCATTACCCATCCTTGCCATGGGTTTTGCATATTTTCTACCATGATTTCTATCATGGCTATCCTTGCCTTTATCTCATTCACTTCTCTTTGGTACTCTTCCTCTCTTTGTCTCTTTCTTTTTCTTTATTGTTTCTCTCTCTTTATCTGGATCATGTTTCTTCTAGGCAGTTCCTCTATCACTCTTCTCAATTCTTCCAACTCCATCCTTTACCTCACCTAAGTCTATTTCACTTTAGTCTTTTGGAAAACTATCCAAGCTTCTTCTTGGATCTTCTTCTTCCTCTTGAGAAATTCACTATGCTCTTCTTCTAGAGCTTCTCTTGGCTCTTCACTAAGCCTTCCTTGGCTTCTTCTCCTCCTAAGCCTCAATGGCTTGACTACCTTGAACCTGAAAATTCTTCACTGCAACAACAATTAGTCTTTAAAGAGCTTGAAAACAACTTATCAATAACTTTCTTATTACCTTATTCACTTGCTTCAATCACTGCAAACTTTTTCCTTCTATTTGCAACTTCACAAAGTACATTATATTTGCCAAAAAAAAAACTAATTATAAGAGTACAAACTTTTCCTTTTTCTTTTTCTAGGAGCTTACTAGTTCTGATACCAAATGATGAGAAACCAAACTCACTTTGCAAATAGTTGTCTCATTCTCTACTCTGATACCAAATGATGAAAATGCTGCCCTTCTCTACAAAACAAAGCTCTGATCCAAAATGTTGTAACAACTCTACCAACTAAGCTAAGATAACTCTGATACCAAAATGGTGCAAGGCTATCATCAGACATATCTAGCAAACATAACATTTATGGACGCTTTATTTCATTCACACATTTTGTCATACAATTTGTGTGTATCATCTATACTCCCACAATTGCATACATATCAACTAACACACTTACAATAGTGAAATCAGATTTACAACTACATCCTTATGAAATTCCATGCCTTGTTCTAGGATAGCACTCTCATCAGGCCTGATATTCAACAACACAAAATCATACAAATGACCCAGCAGAGTCCGTAGATTTACCTTTCTCAGTCCATAAATTTACCTTTCTCCTGCACAGTTCATAGATTCAAGCCTATAGAGTCCGTAGCTTCTTAACCTTAACTTGCCAATCTTCACTCTACACACAGGCGTCACATAGTCAAAGCTTCTTGCAACACTTCTTCTGGTCTCACAGTGTTTGTATCAAGTGTAGATGTAAGCCATAGATAGCGCTTCTCTATCTCTTGGCATGTCCCTTTGACTGTTAGTGAATCCACTTGCATCATCCTCCCCTTCTTTTCTCAACACGTTAAGCCATTCTAATCATTCAAACTACTCAAATAACATTCCATCACAATCACTTGACTTAAAGACTATTGCCTAACTTATAACATTGACACGCCCAGTATTAAGGAATGCATTGCAAAGACCAAATCAAAATTTACATGGAGGACTGATCATCATACTCTCAACCCGAATTGTGGCACGACCCAAAAGTAGTGTCTTCCTTAGTTATTATTCGTTGAGATACATTAGATGAATAACCTTGCCACCCTTGTCCTCCTGCTGACTCCTGAGCATTAATATGATGAATGGAAGGATGGCATGCCACTGAAGAAGCTGTTGCTGCTGATGCAACTCGGATCCTCTATAATACGTATAGATTCATAGTCAAAGAATTCAATGAACCCATGAAACCTCTCTATGCTTTCAATAGACTACAAATATGCATTTATTTCCGCATCCAGACAAGACATATAATTTAGACAAGTGGAAGTGCATTACATTTTGCAATTTTCAACGCTTACAGTTACCCTTCACAGTGATCAAAACGTAGATAAGACTATGCTAGGAGTTAGATCTGATTGCAAGATGGGACAACTATTGTAGCTCTATACAATAGAAATCAATCACGCATAATGGATATAGAACATGCTACACCAGAAAGGATAAAAACACACTAATTATCATTATCTCCTCAATCTATTACAATCCGTCCATATGCAGTCCTTTTTCCAGACTTTTTGGACTCCCCTCTCAAGCTTGGTCGCTCATTATTGAAATAGTCCTAATTTACTCCTAAAACCACTCAACCAACTCCTAAAAAGGCTCAACAATATGCTGTCAAACATGGTATTATTCAACTAACACCTAGCCTACACCACTTATGGCTTGATTCCCCTGATTTTACATGGTGACAAGGTTGTCGACCTCTTTTTAGTCTAAAATAACTAAATGTAACTCAAATAGGCCTATCCTTTCTCCTATTGAAAAGTGTACATCTAAGTGCTCCCAAGATTCTCCTACATCATTTTTACTCCCATCAACTGTTCCAAAATTTCAATTGAAGGAAGTTCTGCAACTAGAGTGAGATGTTGTTCCCAAAATTTGTCACTCATATTTGGGACAACATATGAACTATTTTGGTCTAACAGGCCAAAATTCTCTCTTCCCTTCTTAAAAATTGTTCTAAGCATTCAAATTCTTCATTTTTCAATCTTTTTTAGTTAAGGGACAAGTAGGTTCAATAGGTTCAACAACTTCAATAGGTGAGCTCTCTCTAAGGAACAAGTTTCCAACACCTAGGCAATTTCAAGGTTGGTTCAACACCAAGGTTCAATTAAAAGGTCCATCAACAAGCTTCAAACAAAGGAATGAATTCATTGAACCATTGAACCTTGAACCAAAATGGTTAAATGGGTTCAAATTTTTAACGGGTTCAAAGGTTCAATGACATTGGCAAGCTTAAAGAGTTAAGTGCTTTGGCAAAAGTTCAAAGTTCAACCGCTTAAAAAAGTTTAACCGCTTCAAAAGACTTAACAAAAAGAAGAAAGCTTAAACCATTGAACTAAAAAAGTTTCAACGGGTGCAATGGCTCAAAGGTTCAATGAGATTGGTTCAAAGCAGTTGGTTCAAGTGGTTAATTAAATGAGTCAAACAAAAGATTGAACCATTAAACTATTGAACCAAAGTTGGTTCAAATGGTTAGTTCAATCGGAAGGTTCAAAGGAGTCCCCCAAAGCCTAAAATACCAAGTGCCCTTATAGAGGGTAGTGAACCAAAGGCCAAGTGCCCTTGTGGAGGGTAGTGAATAAAAGACCAAGTGCCCTTACGAAGGGTAGTGAACCAAAGGCAACAAAAAGATATCTTTCGGAAAGATTTTCTATGACAAAGTTTTACAAGGAAAATCCTTTAGACAAAATGTCTGAAGGAATTCCTTTAGACATTTTGTCCAAAGGAATGATCAAAGGCTTGACAAAAAATGGCTAAGGAAAAGGAAAGATTTCCTTCAGACAAAATGTCTGAAGGAATTCCTTCAGACATTTTTTCTAAAGGATTGTAAGAAGGAGGCCGCTTGAAGGACCCCGAAGGGTAGATACCCTTGTGGGGGGCTCTTGGCAACCAAAAAATGGACCTTTCTCAAGGTCTGAAGGGATACCTTCCCTTCAGGAGGTTCCAAAAATATAAAGTTGAAGGAATGATTATATGGACTCTATAGGCTTGGTTCTATGGACTAGTTTCTATGGACTCTACAAGTTGGTTCTACAAACTAGTTTCTATGGACTCTGTAGGTTGGTTCTATGGACTAGTTTCTACAAACTCTATAGGTTGGTTCTATGGACTAGTTTCTATGGACTCTGCAGGTTGGTTTCTATGGACTTGAAAAACTTAGAGGAAATAAAGGCTTCAAAGAAAGTGGATGAACCATTAAACCTTGAACCAAAATGGTTCAAAGGTTCAAAGGGTTTAATAGTATAAAGAAAGCTCTAAGCAAAGGAAAGAAGTGGAAGATTCTAGAGACCAGTCCAAAGAGATGGTTCAAGTGAGTGAACCAAAGAAGTGATGAAACTAAGGAACTGAGAAGGCCACCTGAACCATTGAACTAGTGAACCAATGAACTCTCATGGTTCAAAGGTTCATGGTTCAAAGTGACCAGTGACTAATGACATCCCCACAAATGTCAAATTTAGGGTAATGAAATATTCATTAATTTTTAAATGTGGCATGGAACCTGAAAACAAACTAAGTGACTAGCTGAAGAAAGAGTCCAAAGAGCTAGTAGAAAGGGAAAAGATATCTTGAGAGCTCAAATTGTAACAAGAAAGAGGGAAAGACAAAAAATATCTACGTAGGAGTTATTTCTAGTAGGCGGAATAGCCCACCAAGTAGATATTTGAGCTTTCAAACATTAAAGGCGTGACCTATTTTTTTCCCTTAGAATAAAAGTGAAGGGACAATCGTGTACATATTTGGTGAAAGACTAGACAACCCATGCAGAAGAGAAGATATTTGAGATGAATTGACATGCCACAGTTAAAGTAGATGCCCTGTTCTAGCATGGCCTCTTTGACTAAATTGAAAATTCATTCAAGGCATTGAATGCAACATGGGCCATGCCATGAAAGAAAGTGTCAAGTCTTCCTTGGCTACTATATATTGTAATCTCTTATTTTATGCTAGGGGGATCTTTTTGGTTATAAAAGCAAAACTCTACCAAAATTGAGAGGTGATCACTGAGACTTTGAGCTCAGGTTGTTAATCATATTTCTTTGTTTGAATGAGAAAGCAAGTTACTTTCAGACTTTGTGCTGTAATAGCTTGTGTCATTTAGGAGATTTTTTTTATGTCATTTTATTGAATGAATTCTTTTCCATTTAATGAAATAAGAAAAATTAGTAGAAGTAATCAGGAAGGTGTCCTAAATCCAACTGTGGGAAGACTTTGTGCTACCACAATTGTCTTTTATGGGTGTGTTTTCATTTTGTTTCTGTGTAAAGGATCTTGGGATGACTTTGTGCCCCCATTATCCTTTGTATTTAACTCTTTGGCAGTGGAGGTGGAGACTTTGCACTATACCTCACTCTACTAGTTACTATGCCTCCTATTACTAGTTACTTGTCACCTATCAGAAAGAACTTTGGCTATTTGCTGAAAGACCACTTCTGAAAGAAGAGAAGTGCCTCCAGTTTTTCTACTTGGATTTATCCTTTGTTTGTTAACATCATCTCTAAAAAAAGAGAGATGGATGGTGTTGTCCTACCCTTGAGTGTTATTTTCTTCATATATATATATAGTAAATAGCTCCTCATATTTATAGGGAACCTCCCCTTGATGAGAGGAGATATTTGTCCCCTTTTGATGTGGTAAACCTGCACACTTGGCCAACCAATCTCCCTATGCTATGGTTGAAATAACCTATTTTTCCCATCAGCTATCTAGTGATAAAATATTCACCCAACACATGTAATGCCTATTTACATAATATTTTACTAGAAAAAACCCATCTATAATAATTAAGCTCTCCCAATACCCCATTTTTCTTATAGAGCCTTCACCAAGCCTAGTCCTCTTGTAGCCCTATTTTTACACAAGTCCACTTGTGTAGGAGAATGTATGGAATTACAAGACTAGGTGAAACCATTTCTATTACCATTTTTCTCCATTATTATCTTTTCCAAGTTTCATGGTTTAACACCTAAGGCAAGTGTGTTTCTTGATCCATGAGTCCTCCCAATTAGGCCTAATTAGGCCTCTTTAGCCTAGAAGACTAAAAATTCCTATTTTGTGCTCCCACACATGTGAAATAATAAATTAATATATTATTCATTTTTTTCATCTCCTCATCATTTCTCATGTTTAATTTTATCTCTTGATAATCTATATAGACCCTTATTCTATCATTAAATGCTCTTTCTTGGCCTATTTTATATAACCCTATACTTGTAGTTATGAACCAGTGGCATGGGATGGACCTCAAGGGAGTTATAAAGTTCATACTAATGAATTTAAATCTTTAAACATCCATTTTAATGCTTTTGTTAGTGTTTCTCTCTCATTAGGTTCAAATCAAGCTTTTTGGAGGGTTTTGGAGTGACTAACCCTCTTAGCATTTGGTCATGCAGGATACACATTGAAGATTATTCAAAATTACACTTAGGGATCCTTAGGACCTTATATATATTCCACAAATATATCAAATTCCAAAGAAAAATCTCATGAAATATATGAGCTTTCCAAGATGACCATTTAATCCATTTTCAAGCATTTTGTGAGGTTTAGGAGCATTTTGTGAGGTCTGGGAGCTTCTTAAGCCAAACGATGGTTTATTTTATACTTTATATATATATGATGGATCTAAAACCTCTAAAAAATACCCATAACCCTTATCCAATAATTATAATAACTCTTCAAGAGATAAGAATGAATCTGACCCTTGTTTTATAAACATGTTTAAGCCTTGCCAACTAGGCATGCATGTACCTTTGAACCAAAATGACCATTATGTAAATATACCATGAATTAGAATGGACTTAACACATAATATACACTTCCATATATTTTATCCAAAATACTAAAATACTTGGAAAAGTCTATAACTTGAAGTGACCTTGCATTTGGCATTATATTTACATGTTTTCATCACTAGGTTTGCCTGCAAACCTTTTGGTCTAGACGATTTTGCTTGCATTCCAAAATTATATAATTTTTTATCACATTTATCCATGTGTTTTATATATATTTAAATATTATTTAACAATCTAATTTATCTTTGGTTCATCATTATTCACATTTCCCCAAAATTGTTGCTCTTGTGCATGAAGGGATCGCCCCTGCTATGAGACAAAATAGAGATTATTAGGCCTATTTTTTTGAGTAAAGTTATTATTTTTAAATATTCACAAGTTTATTATAAATAAATTTATGAATTTTTTTTGTTTTATTCCATGGTTATGGGGTCTAACCATCTCAATCTTCTAAAAAAAAGGGTAAACACCCTTATTTTTTGCATGTTTTGTCCAAACCTCCTCATGGATGCTCTTTTAAAGATTATTTTATTTATCCAAGTTATTAATTAATTTTATTAACCCTCATTTAATTCTTATTTATTCTATTTATTCTATTTATACACCCAAAATCTCTCTCCCATGTAGTATCCCATATTCATGTCTTGAACCAAGGGTTTCCTTACCCTGCTTGTACAGACTGAGCCTATTTTAAAATGTGGGAAAAGGGCCTTGGATAGATTGAGTATGTATTTGAAATTCTATTTAATTAATATTATAATTATTAATCCATATCACACTATTTTAAACTCCCTCTTCCTTCCTTTGGCATCAAACTCTCACCATGTTCCTCTCAAGCTTATGACCCTGTCTGACTATGAAAATTAATAGGGTATCTCCATTTAGGTCCCTTATTTCAAGGTTATCATAAAGGTTTAAAATAATTATATATCCTATTTGAATCACATTCATATTAAAAATTTATCCCATGTTTCAAACCTAGCATATTGGCCCTTTAGGGCTTCTAGTTGCTTCATTGTCTTTCATGGACTGAAATAATCCCAATACCCTACCTGTAGGTTGTTTTAGTGTGAGAATAGCATGAAATTCATATTTATTAATTATTTTAAAACATATTTATGTACTAAAAGTAATTATATTTTACATTCATTTCTCCTTTATCTTAAAATTGACTTAAGACTCCTCCAAGGTCCATCATCTCACTCCATGCCTGTTGTCCCAGCTATAGGTGGCTATCTTTCATTCATTTTAATATTGTAGTTGTCTTTAGGTGAATAATAGACTTGTTTATGGATATTTGTGATTATTTTGAGTTTTTTTTTTCTCACAAACCATAAACTTTCTCCACCTTATTCCTAGTTATACCTATTTCACAAACTTTGACCTTTTTGCCTGTAGGTGATTCCTCACAATCCTATGTATAGATAGAAAAGTATGCATTAGGGATTAAGAGATTTAATTCACCTTATCTCATGGTATTTTTAACTTTAAAGAATAATTTTAACCATTTTCATCATTATATTTTTATGGCACAACCTATAACACCATAATGAAGAGCAAGGTCAACATTTTGATCAATGTCTTGTAGATAACATTGCCCTATTTCAATGATTTTATAGCCATCTTTGGACCTTGATAAATCCAATCTTCACTCATAATTTAATTATAAAATTTGGTATAGGCCTTGTCCTATATGATTAATATAGTATTCAATTCTCAAGGTTCCTTAGGTCACTTAAGGGGAATTCTTAAATAGGTCATACAAAATCTTATCAACCTTTGTTTGGTCATTTTGGAGCAAAAGGGCCTGATCACAATCCAACCTCCCATTTGATGTTTTGACAAATTTATTATCAAACTAATATGATCAATAGGTCTTTTTAGGCCTTCTAATTATAATGAACCTAAAATTATATTTACCAACTGTTGGAACACCTCTAAAAGGCATATCTATATAGGTAGAATTGAGACCATTCTCCATTTCTAATAGACTTAATACACACACACATAGTACTTATATGTATTCTATAATACTAATTATATTCCATATAAATATATATACCAAAGGAATCAATAGGAAACTAGAATCCTTTAACTCTTCATCAATTTTCAAGCATTGATAATCATAATAAGTCTATCATGCAAACCCTAAATTTAAAAGAACCATAATGATAAATAATTCTAAGGCATAGTTAATTAATTAATTAATTTAATTATATATCACATACTCTACCATAGGCTTGACATAGTTAAAAATTAATTTATAGAGTATGCAAATAAATAGAACTAAATTTTTATATGCGAGAGGATTGTCCAAAACTAAGCTATAGGTACCTAATTATTGTAATTAAACAAATCGACTTCATATTTATAAAAAATTACTATACATATCTAATAATATATACATTGGTGTGTGTGTGTGTGTGTGTGTGTGTGTGTGTGTGTGTGTGTGTGTGTGTGTGTGTGTGTGTGTGTGTGTGTGTGTGTGTGTGTGTGTGTGTGTGTATACACCTTGGTACCCTTGAAGAGTACATCTACATAACCTTGTATATTTTCAACTTAACCCAACTTATTGAAATTTCTAACAACTATAATTCATATTCATATCCATAAGAGATGTAATACTCACAAAAATAAATCATAAATAGAATATAATGATATTATATAATTTGAGTTTTTATTCAACACAAAGTGTCTTTTTAAAAATTCATGATTCAAACACCAATTTGAGAGGATCCTCCTCCAAAAAATTAATGAAAATGCATGAAATAATAGATTTATTTAATGAAAATGTATGAAATAACATATTTATATAATTATCAGAAACATCAAAGGGATTATATTGATCACAGGCCACTTTAAGGGGCAACCTCCTTTGAGAAAGCTCAATACAATAAATTTTTAGATGCATTCATTAGACTCAAAACTTAATTATATACTAAGTCTAATTTGAGAAACTACTACTTCCCATGAATGTGGGATAAAAAAAATACTCACCAAAAGTCTTATAAAGCATATGTGCCCATAACAACTAATATACTCCCCTAACTCTTATAAAAAGCTTTTCCTCAAATCTTTAGATGTGGGAATTAGTGTTGAATCTAAATTAGTGGCTCCCATGTTACATTCTCTACTTGCATTCTGTGCCAGTGAATTAATACCTTTGTGATGGACCGAGAGCAAAGTTAGCATGTGCACCTATCTAGGATTGCCTCCAACTCAAGAAGGATGGATTGCTCATTATCAATTTTTGGTAAAATAGTTTACACTTTGATGTTTGTGTCAATAACTTTATTTAGACAAGAAACACAAAATATTCAGTAAAATCAAGAAGAAGGTGAAATATCCAACTTATAAACAACTGACCTAATGTTTTAGATAACCTTATATAGCCCATAGAACTTGGGATTCATCTTATGATGCCATTTGAGTTTTAGGTAGGATTGATTGTATGGCTAGAAGTGAAGAAAAACCATATCACCTACTTGAAAAGTGCACTCAAAACAATGTTAATCAGATTTTTATTTCATTTTATTGTGTTCCATATGAATATTATCTCATAGGGTGTTGAGGATCTGATCCTAGGTTCAGAGAATCATGTCAACCAAATGAACAGATGAACTACTAGGGGTGTATGGAAGGAGCATTGGTGGTGCTTGACCATAGATTGATTTATATGGAGTCATTTTAATTGAAGTATGGTATGAGGTATTGTACCACCATTTTGTTAGAGGGAGCCAATTTTCCCACTAATGTTGTTTTTCTAAGGTGAAGCAATGAAGGAAATTTTCCAAGTATTTGTTGACAATTTTAGTCTAGTCATCTAATTATGGATGATACCTTGAACTCATCTTCAATTGGGTATTGGTGATTCAAAATAGTTATGTCCAAAAATGGTTGGTGAAGGTTAGATAATGGTCTAAGATAATGGAATAAGGAATGCCATGAAGATGGAAAATCTGGTCCAAAAAAATTTGTGCAAAAATGATGGTTCCATAGGGATAGTTGACGCATAAAAATGACTATATTTGGAGAGGTGATCAACCACAACCAAGATACTTATTTTCCCTCCAGATTTAGGGAGCCCTTCAATGAAATCCATAGAAATATTTATCCAAATTTTGGTAGGGATGGGTAAGGGTTCAATCAACCTAGGAATGAGTGTTGTTTCACCCTTGTTGTGTTGGTAGGTATCACATTCAACAACCATCTATTAAATTAACTTATTAATTCCCTTCAAAAAGAAGTTACATCATGCCTACTCATAAGTTTTGAGAAACCCTGAGTTCCCTCTTGATAGATAAACATGGAGTTCATAGAATATATCTTGATAAAGATTTGTGATCCTAAGAAGCACTAGATGGTGGTTGTATTTTAGGGAACCACCATCTCAAGAATAATGTGGTATGAAAGAGAGGTTAGTGTCTAATTATTTGAGATAATGAGGATTCATTGGCATACACCTATTGTACAACATCCAACCAATTTGGAATAGGCATGGAAATAGTTAAAAGAGAAGCTTGGTCTACAAATATGTGAGACAAAGCATCAGCCATAATATTATCCTTACCCTTATTGTAAGTGATCTGATGAATCTTCCTTACAGCTTAAAATCTCATCACTAAGCATAAAATATTGATTTTATATGCTTGAAGCTTACTTAGTAATAGTAGGATGTTCACTTGAATCTATACATACCTCAAATATATCCTCTGTTATTACCTTAGACTTCTCCTTGAGCTTAGTCTTCTCATTTTCAACATGAGTAGACATTGAGAGCTCTTGAAATTCTCCAAAATTTATAACATTGTCTTTATATTTCATTTTCCATACATGCTTGGCTTTATTATATGTCCTATTTATCTCTTTATCAAAGACTTGTGAACCTTTATTCAAATTGGGAGGCATGCCTTTCTTCTTAATTTGTACTTTTGATCTTACAAATCATGTTTTATAATTTTTAGCTATGTGACCAAAATTATTGTAATTATAACACATTACATTTGTATCTAACAAGGGTGAAAATGAATTTTTTCTTACAAAATTGGTTCTCCTTGTAGGTACAACTCTACAATTTATATCCTTATGACCAAAATTATTATAGATATAAAAATAACCATATAAACATGAGAAATACCTAGTCATATCTTTTCTTTGTGAAGGATGGGAAGTTATTCTCAACTCTTACCTCTTCAATTTTCTTACCCTTGTGTAACCATCTGCATCAATTGGCTTTATCTTTTGCATCTTCCTTGAGTTTGAAAATATGGACTTATTATTCTTCTTCCTTTCCTTAGGCTTCTTTTCTCCTTTATGCTTCTTCACATGAGGAGTGTTATTGTTTATCTTTTTATCTCTAGAGGCATTCCTTTTCTTTATTCCTGATCCTTCTACTTTGAAATTTTCATATAAATTAGCAGAATGTACTAGTTATGAGACTTTTCCATTTTTCATAACTAAGACTAGATTTCCCTTTTGATGGATTTTGAGAGCTAATTAATTCATCAATAATGTCTCATCCTCCTTTTAAATTCAGACCTTTGTCTATTTGTTCTTTATCATTTTCAATATCTTTTCTCAAATCCACTATCTTTTCTTCTAGCCTCATACACTCATTAGATTTGAACTATAGTTCAATTTAGACTACATATTCTATTCTTGTAGCCTCTTCAACTAGAGTCTTAAGGCTTACTATTATTTGATCATATCTTTCAAGACTTTTGGATAGTTTTTCAATTTGTTTTTGTCTAAGCTTATTCTACCTTGAGTTCTCTTTTCTCATCTTGTCAATATCATCTAGAGCATAGTTGAGTTCACACTCAATGTCCACTTCTCCTTCCTCTTTTTCATCAGAGTCTTTAGCTTCTTCTTGATCTAAATCTATAGAAGTTGATCCTAATACCAAAAATAAGGATTCATTTCCCTCAAGTACAAATTCATAGTCATGGTCATCATATGAGCTATCACTTTCATCCAATGAGTCATTATCTTCTCTTATATACAAGCTTTTCTTGTTTTTAAAGAATTTCATATTTTTGGATTAGTGGGGCTTTATCCTTTTACCATCCTCTTCTTGATCAAAGTTATCCTTTTTCTCATAAGGGTATTTAACATCAAAATGTCCTAATTTAACATATTTAAAACATTTAAAGGGTAATTTACCTTTGTACTTTCCAGACCCTCTTTTCATTCTTCTAACAAAGTTGGATTCTTCTTCATTAGTGTCCTCAAATCTGGATGTAGATGCTTCTATGTTAGCTTTCCTAGATGCTTTGAATGCATCTTCTCTCTTAGAAGTATCTAATTTTCCCATTCTCATCTCATAGGTAATAAATGTTCCATGTAACTCATCTATAGTGAGCTTATCTAGATCTTTTGATTCCTCTATTGCAGAGATTTTAGAATCATATCTTAATGGAAAGTATCTTAGGACCCTTTTAACAATGATTGATTATTTCATCTCTTCTCCAAGGCCTATGATTTCATTAATTATTTCATATACCCTAAGGAGGTAGTCTATAATCTTCTCTTCTTCAGTCATTTTAAGACTTTCAAATATGCCTATGTATGTGTGTATCTTGTCTTGATTTACCTTATCATATCCTTCATATATGATCTTTAATTTATTCCAGATATCTTGTGCATTTTGATAATGCATCACTTTAACAAATTTTGAGTTTGACAATCCACAAATAATAGTATTTTTTACCTTGGCATTACTCTCATATGCCTTCTATAAATCTTGTAAGAGTTGTAGTAGGGTTTATATATCCATTTACCATAGACATCCATACATCAAAACCTAATGAGGATAAATAATATTCCATGCTTATGCTTTAGAATGCATAGTTTGATCCATCAAAGAGAGGTGTTTTATTTAATGAAGATCCTTCTTGACTAGTCATTAGTGTTTATTGTTCCAAGATATACTTGAGCTAATTAAGATTATTCTAAAGAACCAAGGCACTTATACCATTTTTTGGAACACAACTATATATTGAGAAGGGGGTGAATTAGTATATCAATTAAAACTAGTTATTTAAATACCTTCAATGCAGATTAAAATATATATGTAGATAAAATAAAATATGTAGAAATCACACACACAAAAATACTCCTAACAACATATTTATACATGGAAAAATCAAAGGGAAAAATCATGGTGAGAATAGGTACTATAAAATATTGTTCTAATCTAGCCTCAAAATTCAAAGCCTCACTGGTTACACTTTTAAGAGCACCAACCCTAAGGAGACACCAATCCCCAATCTAAGGACCAACTTAGCTAAACCTCATTATTTACAATGTTTAATGGAACCAACACTAAGGAGAAACCAATCCCCAAATTGAGCACCAACTTAGCTTATTTGGTGGTGTTAACTAATCATATTTCTATAGATATATAAATCTAGTTTAAAAAATAAATTCATAAATGAATCAAGCTCTATCTCTTTATTATAAGTCTAATCTATAACTGATCATGATCTACACATTATCTATTTGTGCCTTTATTCCTATCTACCCATCTATTTTTGTGTCTATATATGTCTCTATTAAACACACTTCATATCTCTTTCACTCTACTCCTCTATGTCTCTATATTTTCTATTTTACACAATTCATCAATATCAACTCATCTTCTTTGCACTTCTACCTATGTCTAAATGTTATTATATATGACACAATATCTCTAACAACATGTGATTGTATATTAGATGTCATATATATAATATTTTGATCTAGGTCTTGCTTCTTCTATGTGTTCACACTTAGACTATAACACATCATGCCAATTCTAGACTTAGTTCCAATTTCTTGAACAACATGTTTCCTGCATTCTTGAATTAATGCTCCACCACCATAATTATTAGTCTTTTACTATATTTATCAAATCTCAAGCTCTAGTTATGATACACATGCACATTTAAATATATTTGATCAGTTACATCAACCAATATCATTATCTATATCATGATTTAGGGCTTGACTATAAGTTCTTACATGTTTCAATACATGACCATTAGTCTGATCATAAATTTAAATATTTATCTTTGATATTATCTTTGGTACCATGATATAATGATCCACATTAAAATATATCATGTTTAAAATGTGTCCATTTGATTGATCTCTAAAATGATCATACTCTACATTAGATCCTTATACACTTTTGAACTTTAACTTTGTCAACTTAAAAATGTGTTCATTGATCTTCCTGATCTAAGATTCTACATGTCATTGGATCTCTAAAGATGCATGATCTTTACTTCTATCTAATCATTAAATGTCAAGATCTTTATCCCATCTCACTAATTCCTAAGTCTTTCGATTCCTAACACTCTATTGATCTTATCAGACTTTCTCGATCTTTAACTTACCATTGTGTCGATAAACCTCAATCACTTTATTCCACTTGAGTCCACTCACTCTATTTAATCTCTTTTATACAATCATCCACTCACCATCAAATCTTATGACAAGATCAATCTTTATCTCTATTTAGCCTTCAAGAATGTAACACTTGTTATTAGTGCATGCCTTCTGTACATTACTACTATTTCTCAATATTGAAACACTTGGCATCCTTGCATTGTTCATTGATGATTTGAATTTAAACCATACCATAGATTTACTATGTAAGCTTCATGATTATGATACTTGTCACTAATGCATTTACTTAGAGGTCCTTTTGATAATTTGACTTTGATTTGATTCATTAGATATTTTGTATATGATTACATGATATCCATTGATCAAGCTAGCATAAATATAAATTCTAATACTTAGTAAATATTAAGTCCACTGATCACTATTTAAATTGGTAATTACTAGGTCAAGGGGTTAGATTTACAATGATGACAAAGGCTTAAGTTATAACTTAAGCTACCAGGTCTAGGCTATATCCAATCAACATAAAAATAGAAAATTTATATTTATTCCGTCACCTAAACCCTTAAGATTCAATCATGAAAACCTATTTTGTCCTAGAGCAAAGATAATTCAATTCTAAGCTCATTCCTTTTTCTCTAAACCTATATACCATATATTCAAGATGCTCATGAAAAACCCGTAATAGATCTTATATCTATTTATTTTTCAAATTTCCAAAAATGAACTTTATAAAATCATGACAAATTTGCATTACATTGTGTAAATTTTTACTAAGTATGGGGACCATTTCAATATGCCTAGAAGGCTAACTTTGCACCTACATAACTCTTGTCATGCTTAGTCAGATGACCTATAATTTAGTGCATAATATCCTATTACATAGGGGATTTCATCCATATATCCATTTGATCATAAATCATTCATACATGTAAGATATGACATCATAAAAATGCCTATTCATCTATTTCTTGCAATCCACAAATTTGACTATGTTGGAAAACACTATCAAAATGCTTGGGAGCCCTAGTTTGCTCAAGCATATATTTTGTTGTGTTACATCACATGACTTGGGATTTATTACATATAAAATAGGCACAAAAATTAATAGACCAATTTGATCATTTTATTTTAGTACCTCCATATGTGTGAATGTTGACCTCATTAATATGCTTACTTGGCTATGTTGAAGCCTTTTGTAAATTTGGCTAAGTGTTAGAACTTAGTGAATTCTATCTAAGTAGCCAACTTTGCATCCCCATATCTTCAACTCCACTTCATCACATTTCTTCAAATCTATGCATAATAACTAGGGAATAATGTGATCAAAACCATGTGACCAACTCCCCTATACTCTTTAATACATGGCAATGGTGATGTTAGCAAAATGCCTTCTCATCTTTCCCTGTCATAGACCTAAAATGTCTGTATGATCAATATGAAGAACCAGATGAGTTATACTCATGCACATAATCATTCCAAGCATCCTTGACATCTGATAGAGTCCTTTTCATATCCTCCGATCACCATATTCAGTCTTGAACATAAATGGAATGCTCATAATGTCTCTTTTGACATCAATGATAATCACATTTCCAATAGTTTCCAACTATGCTTGTAACCCAACCACAATGTTTTGTAATCCTAAAACATTTGAGAAGTGTTTAATAATATCCTTTTGTATTATATCTATCAAATCTTGGTCTTCCATAGACTTCCTTATGTCAGAGGGCCCCTCCCTTTTTTAACATATACCTATACCTACAACTGTGTCAAAGCGCCCTACCTCTCTAAAACATATCCCATGCCCCCATCACCACCTAGGTAATCCCCCCATATCCATGTCCTAATCATCCATCTTGATCATATCTACATATTTTGTTAGACCCTATTGTGCTTAAGGTTGTACTACCTATATTGGTATTGTGTATGGGATCATTAGTTGTACTATCACCTGACCTTATCACTATGTTGTGGCTTGTACCCAATTTCTCCTCATCTTGACCCACATATAATATAAGATTGGACATTTGATCAATGGCGTCTTTATTTAGATAGGTCTCACCTTGATCCACCATATATTATAAGCATCAATGACCCTCACATCTAAAACCCCCTCCAATATAATCCCATAATACATGAATAACCCTACCATAATTAATCACCACCTCAACCCTGAGCATTGGTGGCCCCCACTCCCTAATCTCCTTGGTCACATGAAAAAATTAGTTTAGACCCTTTGGGACATCATGTTACATGTCAAACTACCATTGGAGTTGATCAAGCCTATACCTCTCCACCATATAGCCATGGTACCCTATGATGTAACATAGAGTGATCATATACCTGATCATAAACAAATCCTCCACCCATAAACACTATGTCCCTATATAGAGGTGAAAAATAAATTATTTTTCATATATTTCATCAATTTTTCATTGATAATAAGTCAATTCCACTAAGTGTCTCTACATACTTGGCCCTATAAGGTGTCATTCCCAAGTTAGGGGATCCTCTAGCCCCCTCTGATATCTAGACCCACTACCTATATAATGGCTATGTGATCCCATGTACATACCTATAGAAGTGTGTTTTGGCCTATTGGTAATTTGTATTATCAAGGAAAAATACCAACCCATACAATTCTAAACTTTCTAGGATCTTGATAATAGCCTCGACATAGTGGTCAACTATGTGTATTTTGGTAAAAAAAATACAAGTTTTGGTCTTTAAATGTTAAATTATGAGTCAAACGTTTATTATAACATCTAAATTACCTTTAATTACATTCATGCACATGAATTTACCCTAATCCTAAAGTTTCATGCCTTGAAAAGGTTATCTTATGTAAGGTCAAGCCTAAAAAGGGACCCCAAAAGTCTTACATGTGCTAATTTTAGCCAAATTAAGATGTAAAAAGTATTATTTATGGTTATGACATTTATTATGACTAGTGGTATTATTTACATGCTCTAAATATGGTATTTCATGACTTTATTTGTGAATAAAAAGCAAAGAGAGGGCTATTTCATGCATTTTATAGGCAAAGTATAAAAGTATACTACCATTCCATATAGTTGAGGCCATGAGGAGTATGAGGGCATAAAAATGGTTTCAAAATATTTTAATGGAAAAAAAATCAAAATAGGCCCAAAATTGGTCCCCTCTATTCAATTGTATTCTTTACACATATGGAGAAATCTTCTTGTTTGTAGGTGGTACGACTATGAGAGAGAAAATCTAGGTCTACAATTTTGACCAAAGAAAGTAGAATCATAAAGATTCTAGTTAGAATAGGTGGTTATAAAAAAATTCATCTCTCCTTCATGAACCATCACTTTGAAGTTAAGGCATTCATTTTATCTCCTGTATCTAAGAAGGAAGTTAGTTTTTATGAATTTCTCCTCATCAAGGAATCATAGTAGGAAAATTCTAGGTTATAGAGCTTCTCAAGAATATGATTCACCCTTCCATGGAATTATTTATTTCCTTATTTAACTTATGAGGGTCATATGGATCTAAATAATATGTCTATAATGTAAATCTGTAGTCTAGAAGCATGTAAAGGGAGTTATATGGTTTAGGAAAGAGAAAGCAACATCAAGATTTCTTATTTGAAAAGGATCCATCATGTTCACATGTCCTCAAAGCAATATTATCAATGGTTTAATGAAGAATGATAACCAATAAGCCATTAATGGATCTAAAAATCATCTCTAAGGAGTAATTATTTAGAAAATGTTAAGGTTTTTAGCATTTGTTAAGATACTTAGCATATTCCTAGGTTTCAAATTTAGCCTCTTATCCTCCTCCAATGGCCTCCAAATTGATATATGTGGTAGAGGATAGGATCATGCTTGCATTATACCTAAAAGATATTATTTACATACTCCTATTGTATCTTATAACCCCATTTTCATTTCATCTTTATTCTTACTATTTTTCACTACCATTCTCACTATGTAAGGCTTCTTTCCACCCTCCAATCATGTTTCCATTCACATAACCACCTCTAACCACCATTACATCTTCCTCCATCCTATGAAAAAACTATCAAGAAGGATTCAAAAATTATAGATACCATAATGAGTATGAAGTACTATAAGGACCTTAAAACCATGCCAAACTGAGGTGAGATGAACACCTATAGCCAACAAAATATAGTCAATGGTTTTTTATGAAGTAAAAAAGAAGGTAGATAGTCAAAGAGATATCCTTGAAGGTCTTTGTCAAATTATATCCTCAATCCTAATGGATATAGGACAATATAATATTCATTTTTAATTATTTTTTGAAGGTTTATCTCATGTTCACTCCATACAAGCATACATTCAATCTCCACCTATAACTTCTCAACATGAAATTATTCAAGGATTTCATCTTAAATGAGATTCTTGTTCAAACAATATAAGAATTAAAATAGGTTGAAGGATAAATATTAAAATTCAATTTGAGGTCATATGTGTTTAAATATTCACTTTTCATACTCTAACCTATAGGTTACAGTTTGTATAAAAGCTTGAGTTAAAACATAGTAAAGTATATAGTGAGTGAGATGGTCTACTTTCAAGAAGGTGAAATAGTAATATGGAGGAATAAGTGTGTAAAGTAATAAATATTAATTAATCCTTAGATAAAATGCCAAGGGTAGATCATGAGTGAGATTCAATCTTAACCCTACATGTTTTTCAAGAAAATTAACACCTACAATAGATTGAGCGTCTCTTGGTAGTATAAGTTTGAGTCACCAAGTTCAAAATAGTGAAGTTGGACTTGTTTCAAAATGAGGTTATTTGAATAAATTTTTTAATATAAAATTTATTAATGGGTAAAACATAACATATTTTTTTTTATAAGATCTATACAGTCATACACATAGGAAATTCACCTACAGTTTCCTCAATTTAAGCACTCCTTCAAGTTGGCAAATAGGTTGAAAACATAGTGGTTCATAAAGGATTTAAATGATGGTATCAAATATTATTAGTGATTATGGAATATAATGATGTCAAATTATCATGAATAATTACTCCAAACAAGACTTAGCTAATGGTCAATTGAAATGTTATCTACAACCATACAAGTGTACAAGCTTTTCTTCAAGTTGGCATGGAGATGAGAACATAGTCAATGGAGATGTTTCATCTTAAATTGAGGTTAATAAGGAAAAATGATGATGTGATTGAGTTAAATAAAATTAATAATTAATTAAAAATAATAATACAGTCAAGATTCACCTTAAAATCACACCTACAACCATATTACATTATAAGCTCCTCTTACACAGTCATATGCTAGTAAGGTGCTAAAAAACTAAAGACCATTCACTCAAGAGTGAGTTTTGTGAGATATTTTTCAATAAAAAGTGACAAAATTTAAGTTATATATACCTTTTTTAGTATATAAATATATCCAACTCATTGAAAATGAAGGTATAATAGGTTGTATGGAATAAGACTATATATAAGGCTTAATAATAGTGTTGAGGAGAGTAGGATCAAGAAGGAGATGAGATGTGGGTTTAAAATGGTTTAAAAGGTCATAAAATCATAAATTTATATTTTAATTATCACTAAACACTTTAAATATCATCAATAACACCTATAACAGTGTCTAGTACATAGTCATAATGAGGTTCTTGAAGGAGCTAAGGTCATACATGGGTTGCATAAGGTTAAAAGTTAAAAAATGGGTAACAAAACCATTCCAAGGAGGAGTGTCATGGAATATTAAAGGAATAATAAATATTATAAAGTCCAAATCAAGGTGGAAATAAGAATAACATAGTCATGCCTAACATAGCCTGCATATAGCCAACATAAGAGGACAATCTAAGAGAAATTTGTGTCTTTGGAATGTCTAAAGGTGGAATCAAGACATAAAAATTGGTAAAATTCATCATGATGACCTTATAAATCTTATAATTCCATTATATAAGTCACTTGAGGAAGGTTAATGCTAACTATTTTGACATAGGCCCTTTCTTGTCTCATGATAGTCACCATTGGAGCAGACAGACCTTCTTAGAGGGTTTCAAGGTTTGGTAGAGGGTTAAAAAATCATATAAGTTTTTATCAGTCATAAAAATAAAATTTTAAATATTAAAACACATTTTTATAGGTGATCACACTCAAAACTCCATATAAACACACAAATAAACAATCATCCCCATAGGTAGTCTTAAGAGGCATTAAGATAAATTGAGTATTGGATGAGAAAAAGGAAGTAATAGTAAGTGAAATTGAATTTTATTTAGTGGTTTTTAATCCCTAATATCAAAATATAATCACCAAGGAAATATAAAACTCAATTTTAGCCAAAATAGGCCTAAAGCTAGTTTTAGGCCTATAAGGCCTGTATCACCTAAAAACACTTGTAGACCCTATCGAGTAATGATGACACCATGAAAAGGTATAATGAGATGTTATATGTCATATGGGTATGATTTAAATTAGGAATAAACATTTTAAATTCCAAATTCATCCTTAAGGGAAAATTTGAAATCAATAGCCTACGGCACCCATTTAAGTCACCTGATCAAATGCTTTAATCTTTCACCACGTGAAGAGTTTGGAGAAATTATCTTAGAATGATTTGATTACCCATATTAAAATGTAATTATTAAATAATTTATGTTGTTTTAGGGGATTTAATTTATGAAAAAATTCTAAGAGCATAAGCATGTCTAGAATGCAAGCAAAACCCTATAGGCAAACTTCTTTACGTAGGTATATTTTCATACCTTTTGTATGGGAGCCCAATATTTATTGAGGGGTTATATAAATTAAATATTCATGGAAATAATGTTGGTTTTTGAGGACTGTACTCTATGAACTGTCATTAAGAAGGTTCACCTTTAAAACCCTTTGAAACCTTCATAAGGACCAATTTTTAGAAAAGTCAATTTTATTATAGTAAAAACCTCATGAACAAACCTTAAACCTATTCAAACATGAAATATAGTTAGATATGGTCCTATAAATGGTACTTTATTGTATGGAATTATATACATCATGGTATAAAATAGATTTTTTAAAGAAAAAGTGTCAAAATTTGAGGTACAAGGTAGTTTAACAGATTCAAGTCCATGGAGAGTTAATTTTGGCACTTATTATTCCTCCTAGATCCATAAAGAGGTCAAAAATAGGCCTATAAATTTCTCTATGAGCTTCTTCAAAATAGTTGCTTTGTAAGAAATAAAGGCAATTTGACATAGTCAACTAGTTTTACTAAATTATAGGTGTTTCTTCATTAAAAGGACCTATCTCATGATATGAGGAGTTATTCCAAGACTAGATATAATTGTATTTGTATGTTTCAATGTTTTAATGTAGGTTCTAATGGTCATAAAATGTAAGAAGTTAGGCTAATATGCTTATTTTGCCTAGTAGGCCTATTTGAGTAATCAAGCAAAGAGGAAATTGGTGTTGGAAGGCTATCAAATGAGTTCATGTTGAGTTTTCATGATTCATAAATAGCCTTCAAATGGATATTCCATGCAAAACTAGATATTGAGTGATAATTCATGCAAGGAAGGGCTAAAGAAAGAGTTGACTAGTCTTAAAGTGTAGATCAATCATGAGTGAACTAGAAGCAATGCATGTTCCATGTTTTTCATGCAAGAGTGCTCATCCACTTATCTTTATCTCATCTTAAGTGAAATTATTTAATAATTTATGGAATAAAAATAATGTAATAGGAGTTGAATAATTAAATATGGCCCACCATCTCATTCCAATGTAAGGAGATCATGCAAGAACATTCAAAAAAAGAGATATCTTAAGGACTATTTACTGCAAGTTATAGTGGATTTTAATTTGAGTTAATGGGGAGTTGACTCCTTCCTCTCTTATACACCACTATATTGGCTTATTCTCTTCTCTTATTCTATATATTGAGGCTTTTAGGCCTATTTTAGAGATCCTTGTCTTGGGCATGATTAAAATCTACCAAGATTGAGCTATGTAACCTTTTCAAGTGAATGAAATGATTTTTTTTAGATTTCATTATATAGTTTTAGTGTGTTTATGTTAATTAATTTACACATGTGGTAGTATTTTCTCCCTTAAAAGTTCCTAATCTCACATAGTTACTAGTAATCCATCTTATGATAGTCATATATAGTGTTTGATGTTGATTTATTGAGCTAATAGTGGATATATTGACTAGTTAGTGCCTTAAATCAGGCTTATTCCATCATTGCTCTTGTGCTTTGATCACTTGATGAAACCTATTTATGAAACACTATTGTATAGGAGTCTTTTGGAGTTGTAGATTTAGTAATTTGAAATTCTTATCAGTTTTGTATGATCTCAAATTGAGTGGATGAACCAATAATGTAGGTGTATCACCATCAATATAATAGATTTCCCTTTCATTTATCCTTCTAACCCTTTTCATCCCAAAAGATCATAGTAGGTTTTATTAATCTAAGCATAAGTGATACATAAAAGGATCTAGCCTCACAAATGTAGACGTCTAATCTAATTATAGGTGTGCCACATCTTAGACCATTCCAATGTTAGTCCAAGTGTGAAGGATCTCAAAGCAATCTACCTTTATCAGGGTGTTATTTGGGTTGCTAATAATTATGTCATGCCTGGTGGGACATAGATCCAACCATTGGAGTACACATTTTTAGCATATTATTATTAAAAATTAATTTCAATTACTCATATGGTCCTTATATCTAAGGTAAAAGGTAACTTTTGTTCAAAATTCATTTATTTTTCATGTGTTTTTTAGGTTATGGTAACCTATGAAGAATTTTTTTGTCATTCATCTCCTTATTAGCAGTTCTAATATGATCTATATACATCATATCATGATCCATATCAGCCTTATGATGAGCATAACCAACCATATACATAGCCTTATCAATTTTATGGTGACTCATATATATCCTATGATAACCCTCATGAACCTTGTTATCCTCTTGATTAGCTTAATCAAGTTCCAAGACAATCCATTTTAGCTTCAAACAAACATTGTTTGGATATGAGAAATAAATGGTAAGTATAAACACTCAAAATATCTATGGACTAGAGATTCCTAAGTGTCAGATTGAGAGTATGAGATCATCATTGCATCAATCTAAAGAAGTATGTGCATATTTAATTAGTCAAGGACATTCAAAGTTTACTGTTGATATCCTAGACATAGGTGGTCTAATTGTAGGAATTTAAGAGAGGTTGGTGGTCCATGAGAAATACTAGGGTCACCATAATCAGTATCATGTTCACATTAATCTACCCTTTTCCCTTCATTAATATCAAATAAATGCATATCACAGTCCTCAAGACTCCATCCAATCCCTTTCAATCTTTCCTACTTGGAAATATATCGAAGAGAGACCTTAAAAGGTTGAAGAAGTGAGTTTTAAGGAGACTAATTTTCATGTTTCATAGTAGATCATATAATAATATTCATCTTTAGGTTTGTAGGAAGAGATATATAATGAGTTAGCTCATGAATTTGAGGCTCACCTAGCCAAAAAGTAGAGCCTATAAATCATCATCTTCAATTTTTAATGGAGACTACAAAGGTAACATAATCTCAAAAAGTTCTAGTTCCTTCATTCACACCCATGGATAAAACAAGTAAAAAATAAGAAGATCATAAACCCAAGTTCGTGACTTGGAATAAAATACAGTAGTCTAATGAGAGTGAGGAGAATTCAAATTTAAGCTAAGTGTTGCTCTAGAAAGCAAGTCATTCAGTCTCCACTCCTTTATCCTCATAATCCCAAGGTCTTTCCTTCATGGAAAGATATTAAAAAGAATATGTAGTAGAGAGAGGAGGTGAATGTGATCAAGGTTAAGTAACTTCATGAACATAATCAAGTATCAATGGTAATTCCTTTAGACATTTCTCATATTCTTGAATGTTTTTAGGGGTCTATCATGCCAATTGTTGAGAAAGAGCCTCTCCTTTGTGAGTCAATTGAAGAAGTTGTAGCTAAGGTATATGAAGATGAGAATGAATTAAGTAATAAAAAGGAAGAGCATGATACAATCTCTCTAAATGTATAAGAATATGAATTCAAAGAGGAAGCTAAGATAGATGATGAGTTGAAAGTTCAAGAACAAGTACAAGAAGAAATGGTTGTCAATATCCAAGAGGAAGACACTCCAATTGTAAAATTTGAAGATGTTTCTCAAGAATTATTTGATCAAATAGTATTTTCCATTCCTTATGACAATCCATAAGAGCTTGCATAAGCGATAGAAATTAAATAACAATTAGAAAGAGAAGATGAAGATTAAATAACTTCAAGTGACCAATCTAAAATATTAAAATAAGAGTTACATCTTCATGATCATGATGAAGAAAATATAATTACACTTGATTTTGACAAGTACCAATCAAATGACTGATTTGAAATCATTAATTTAGGTTCCACATTACTTGAATGTGATTCATTTCAGGTTGAAAGAAGTACTTTAATCAAGCAAGAAGAAACCAACCTTTCAAGTAATCAAATCTAGGAAGTTGTTTTCTCAAGAGATGACTTGTTTGAGTCTCTCAAGAAAGGTTATCAAATTCTCACTTCATCTTAATATGTTTTTATATTTTTAGAACTTAAAAATGAACTCAAATGGACTTAATAAGTCATGAAATCAAATGTGGAAGCCATAATATAGGATATGCTTAAAGTTGTTTAATATGATCATAATTAGCAACTCATGACTTAAGAAGAATTGAGAATGTTCTTGAAAACTACATAGATCTGCTAGGAGTATGAGTGGGTCTTGGACTCATGTCTAAATTTTATGTACCTAAAATTGGCACTAGAAGAACTAGTTGCTTTCCCAAGAGACTATGAATGTGTAAGTGTTCCTATTTGCAAGAAGAAGCTATCAAGAGGTAGTAATCACGTTTCAAAGTTATATGGTGGAAAATCTATCTTTATATTTGACCCTGGAGGAAAGATTTTGACTTCAAGTTAGTTTTTTAGGTTTGTCTTATTTCAACAAGTGAATAACACAAGTAGTAATCTACCTTGTTATTGTTATGTTTATCTTGTTTCCCTATTTCCTTAGGTTATTTGTCCTTGATTCTTAGTTTATTTATTATTCCATTTTAGTATTGGTTTTTTTTCGTCAAAAGAGGTGTTACAAAGTCCAAAAAAGTTTGTTTGGTAGTCAAGATAGTCATCAAGTCATGTTGTTGTGTTTCAAATTGCCATTGTCATGTGAAATCTAGTAGGTTCTCTTGACTAGTAGGTTTTTCAACCCATTTGAGTCACTAAAAATGTTGTTAATTTGTTCTAACAAGGCCAAATACCCATCCATATAATTTTAAACTTTCCAAGATACTGATAATAGCCTCTACATGGTGATCAACTATGTATTTTGGTTTAAAAAGACAAGTTTTGGTCTTTAAATGTTAAATTATCAATAAAAAGGCTATTATAACTTCCAAATTACATTCAAATACATTAATACACATGATTTTAACTTAGTTCAAAAGTTTCATTCCTTGAAAAGGTAACATTTTATGCAAGTTCAAGCCTAAAAAGGGACCCCCAAAGACTCACACATGCTAATTTTGGCCAAATTAAGATGTAAAAATATTTATTTATGTTATAAAATGTATTATTACTTGTGATCTTCTTTACATGCCCTAAATATGGTAGTTCATAACTTTAGTTGTGAATAAAAAACAAAGTGAAGGCTATTTCATGCACTTTACAAGAAAAGTATGAATTTGTATGACCATTCCATATAAATGAGGCCATGAGTAGGAGTAGGATGGCATAAAAATGGTTCCAAAATAATTTAATGGAAAAAGGAAGAAAAATAGACCCAAAATAGGTTCCCTCCAGTCAATTGTCTTCTTTGCAATAGGGAGAGCTCTTCAGATTTGCAGGTGGTATGACCATGAGAGGGAAAATCTAGGTCTAAAATTTTTCACAAATAAATTAAACTTAGATAAATTACAACTATATATATTTGTTCTAAAATTGATCATCTATACTTCATGAACCATACCTTTGAAGTCAAGGAATTCATTTTGTCTCCTACATCTAAGAAGGTAGTCAGTTTTCCTAAATTTCTCCTCATCAGGGCATCACAATAAGAAAATTATAGGTTTTAGAGCTTCTAAAAAATTTGATTCACAATTACATGGAATTATTTATGTCCTTTTAACACTTATGAGGGTCATATTGAGATTAATAACATGTCTAGAATGCAAATCTACAGTCTATAAGCATGTAAAATGAGTTGTATGGTTCAAGAGAGAGAAAGCAACATCAATATTTCTTGGTTTCTTATTTGATAAGGTATCCATCATGTTCACATGTTATCCAAGAAATATTATCAAACATTTCATGAAGCCTCATATCCAATAATCCATTAATGGCTCTAAAAATCATCTCCAAGGAGTCATTGTTTAGCAAATATTAAGGTACTTAGCATATTCCTAGGTTTTAAATTTAACCATTCATCCTCCTACAATGGCCTCCAAATTTATAAATGTGGTAGAGGATAGGATCATGCTTTCATTATACATAACATATAGTCTTGGAATTCTCCCATTATCTCTTATCATCCCATTTTCATTTCATCTCCATTCTTACTATTTTGCACTACCATTCTCATTATGTAAGGCTTCTTTCCACCCTCCATTCATGTTTCCATTCACATCACCACCCTTCCACCCTCTTCCATCCCATGAAAACATTATCAAGAAGGATTAAAAAATGCTAGAGACCATCATGAGTATGAAGGAATATAAGGACATTGAAACCATGCCAAACTGAGGTGAGATGCACACCTATAGCCAACAAAATACAGTCAATGGTTTTTCATGAAGTACAAAAGAAGGTAGATAATTAAAGAGATATCATTAAAGGTATTTTTAAAACTATCTCCTCAATCCCAATGTATAAATGACAAGCTCATAGTCATGTTTTATTACTTTTTCAAGGTTTATCTCATGTTCATTCTGTACAAGCATACATTCAATCTTCACCTACAGCTACCCAACATGAAACTATTTAAGGAGTTCATCTTGAATGAGATTCTTGATCAAATAATATAATGTTTATAATAGGTTGAAGTAAAAATATTCAAATCCAAGTGGAGGCCATATGTTTGTAAATATTCTCTTTTCATACTCTAACCTATAGGTTATAATTTGTATAAAAGTTTGATTTGAAGCATAGTCAAGTATATAGTGAGTGAGATGGTTTGATTTTAAGAAGGTGAAATAGTAGTATAGAGGAATAAGTATGGAAAGTAATACATCTTGATTCATCCTCAGATATAAGGCTAAGGGCAGATCACGAGTGAGAATCACTCTCACCTCTACATTATTTTTAAGAAAATTAACACCTACAATAAATTGAGGGTCTTTTGGGAGTATAAGCTTGAGTCACCAAGTTTAAAATAATGAAGATGGACTTGTTATGCCATGAGGTTTTTTTAATACATATTTTAATATCACCTTTATTTTTTGGAATAACATAACATAAAGTTTATTTAAAATCTCTATACAATCATACACATAGGAAGGTCACCTATAGTTTCCTCAATCTAAGTCCTCCTTCAAGTTGGTAAATAGGTTGAAAACACAGTGGTTCATAAAGGAGTTTCATGATGGCATGGAAGATTATTAGTGATTATGGAATGGAATGAGGTCAAAGGATCATTAATAAGTACTCCAAATAATACTTAGCCAATGGTCAACTGAAATGTTACCTATATCCATACAAGTGTACAAGCTTTTCTTCAGGTTGGCATGGACATGCGAACATAGTTAACGGTGATGTTTCATGTTCAATGGAGGTTAGAAAAGATAAATGATGATGTAAGTGATGTAAATACCATGAATAAGTACTCCAAATAATGACTACATTCAGGATTCACCTTAAAATCAAACCTACAACCATACTAAATGATAAGCTCCTCTTACATAGTCATTTGCTAGTAAGGTGCCAAAAAACTAAAGACCATTCACTCAAGAGTGATGTTTATGAGATATTTTTCAAGTAAAATTTAAAAAATGGATAGAATCTATACCTTGGTCAGTATCTAAAAACTGCAAACCCATTGAAGATGAAGGTATAATAGGTTATATGGAATAAGACTGTATATATGGCTTAAGAATAGTGTTGAGGAGAGTTGGATCAAGAATGAGATGAGAGGTGACTTTAAAATGGTTTAAAGGGTAATAAGAGAATAAATAATAATGTAATGATCACCAAACACTTCAATTCATCAAGAACACCTATATCAATGTTGAGTACATAGTCATAATGAGGTTATTAAAGGCGCTAAGGTCATACATGGGTTGTATAAGGTTGAATTTTGAAAAATGGAGAATGAAAATAGGACAAGGAGTATTTTCATGGAATATAAAATTAATAATAACTATGATAAATTCCAAATCAAGGTGTAAAAATAAGAATAGAGTCATGGCTAAGATAACATGCAGACAGTCAACATAAGAGGACAATTTAAGATAAATTTATGTCTTTAGAATGTCTATAGGTGGAATCAAGACCTAAAAATTGGTACAAGTCATAATTATTACCATATAAATATTATAATTACATTTGATATGTCACTTAATGAGGGTGAATTCTCACTATTTTGACATAGTCCCCTTTTTGTCTCATGACAATTACCATTGGAGTAGGCAGACCTTGTTGGAGGGTTTCAAGGTTTGGTAGAGGGTTCCAACCTCATAAAAGTTTTTATCAAGAATAAAAATACTATGTTAAATATTCAAACACATTTTTATTATTGATCACACTCAAAACTCCATATAAACACACATGCATACAATCATCCCCACATGTAGTCTTAAGAGGAATTAATGAAAATGAAGTATTAGATGAGAAAAAGGAGGTAATAGTAAGTGAAATTGAATTTAAATTAGTGTTTTTTAATCCATAATATCTAAATATAATCAATTAATAACTATAAAACTCAATTTTGGCCAAAATAGGCCTCAAGCTAGTTTTAGGCCTATAAGGCCTATATCACCTAAATACACTTGCAACCTCTACCAAGAAATTAGGAAACCATGAGAAGGTAAAATGAGAAATTAAATGTCACTTGGGGATGATTTAAAGAAGAGATAAACATTGTAAAGTCCAAATTCATCCTTAAGGGAAAATTCAAACTCAATAGTCTAAGGCACCCATTCGAGTCACCTGATCAAGTGTTCATATCTTTCACCACATGAAGAGTTTGGAAAAATTATCTTAGCATGATTTGAGGACCCATATTAAATTATAATCCATGAATAATCTATGTTGGTTGAGGGGTTGTACTTTATGAACAATATCTAAGAGAATAAGCATTTCTAGAATGCAAGCAAAACTCTACAAGAAAAATTCTTTGCGTAGGTATATTTTCATATCGTTTGCATGAGAAACTAATATTTTAAATAAATTTTAGGGGTATATACACTAAATAATCATGGAAATAAGTTTGGATTTGGAGGACTGTACCTTTTAAACCATTGTTAAGAAGGTTCACCTCCAAAACCCTCCCAAACCCTCATAAAGACTAATTTTGAGAAAAGTCAATTTTCTTGAAATCAAAACCTCATGAATCAACTTAAAACCTATTCAAACATGAATCAAACTTAGAGAGGGTACAAAAAATGGTAATTTTTAAAATAGAATTATATAGATCATATAAAAAATAAATTTTTTTAAATAAAAAGTGCTAAAAACTAAGGTACAAGATAGTTTAATGGATTTCAATCCATGGATAGTGAATTTTGACACTTTTTATTCCTCCTCCAACCATCAAGTGGTCAAAACTAGGCCTAGAAATGCCTCTATGAGCTTCTTCAAAATAACTAGTCTGTAGGAAATGAAGGTAGTTAGACCTACTCAACTAGTTTGACTAAGTTGTAGGTATTTCTTCATCAAAAGGACCTATCTCATGATATGAAGAGTTGTTCCAAGCCTAAATATAATTCTATTTTTAGGTTTTAATGTTTTAATGTAGGTTATAATGGTCATAAAATGAAATAAGTTAGGTTGATAGGGCTATTTGGCCTATTTGAGCAATCAAGTAAAGAGGAAATTGGTGTTGAAAGGCTATAAAATGAGTTCTTATTGATTTTTCATGATTCATTACTAGATTTCAAGTGGATATTATATGCACAATTGGATATTGAGTGACATTTCATACAAGGAAGGGCTAAAGAAGGAGTTGACTAGTCTTAAAGTGTCAATCAATTATGAATTAACTAGAATCAATGCATGTTATATGGTATTCATGTAAGATCATTCATCCACTTATCTTGATCTCATCTTAAGTGGAGTTATTTATTAAGTTATGGTGTAGAAAGCATGAAATATGAGTTGAACAAGTCAATATGGCCCACCATCTCATTCCAATGTAAGGAGATCATGTAAGAACATTTAACAAAAGAGATATCTTAAGGACTATTTACTAAAAGTTATAGTGGATGTTGACTTGATTTAGTGGGGAGTTGACTGATTCCTCTCTCTTCTATGCCAATCTCTTGGCCTCTTCTCTTTTTCTATATATTGAGGTTTTTAGGCCTATTTTAGAGATCCCTCTCTTGGACATGATTAAACTCTACCAAGATTAAGATTTGTAACCTTTTCAAGTGAATAAAATGACTACTTTTAGATTCTATATACATGTTTAATGTGTTTATGCTAGTTACTTTGCACATGTGGTAGTATTTTCTCCCTTGGTAAGTCCTAATCTCACCTAGTTACTAGTAAGCCATCTTATGCAACTCACATATAGTGTTTGATTTTGATTTATTGAGCTAATAGTGGATATATTAATTGGATAGTACCTTGAATTAGGGCTATTCCATCATTACCCTCATGATTTGATCACTTGATTGATCTTCTATATAAAAAACTACTACATATGAGTATTTTCAAGTTGTAGATTCAGTAATTTGAAATGCTTATCAGTGTTGTATGAGCTCAAATTGAGTAGATGAACCAACAATATAGGTTTATCACCATCAATATAATATATTTATCTTTCAGTTATCCTTCTAACCTTTTTCATCCCAAAAAATCATAGTAGGTTTTAGTAATCTGAGCATCAATGATACATCAAAGGAGCTAGCCTCACAAATCTAGAGTTATGGTCTATGTACAAGTGTCCAACACCTTAGACCATTCTAATGTTAGTCTAGGTGTGAAGGAGATAATAGAAATAAACCTTCATTAGGGTGATATCTAGGTTACTAACATGGCTTATGTTATTCCCTCCCTAATATGTAATCATGTGAAGATCTTGGTATAGTTGAGCTATGATGATTAGTCCCAAGGAAAACTATTTAGTTTGATCAAACATCTCTTAAACCACGTCAATCAAACCCAATATAAAGAACTATTTGCTCCTATCTAATAATAAAATACCACTGATAAGAGCTATCAACACTACCAACTCTAGGGGAAATATCCCCTATCCTTATCCATCCTCTAGGATCCAAGCCAAATCCTCTAGTGCATCCACGTCTATACAATTATCCATAATATCTTTCTCCACTATCCCGAGTAGGTCCTCTAACATGACCTATCATCCCACCACCATCCAAGTAACCTTGGGGCCTTATATAAGCACCTGTAGAATTTAGTATGCATCCTCTAATGTCACTGTGACCTCCCAATTCAGTAGATGAAATTTAGAGGTATCTAAATGTCACCTCTTTTCAAGTTCTAACAAGAAATCTCTATCCATAAAAATCACTAGTAATCATGCTAGGTGATACAAGTTTATTACCAATAGGATGCCCAAGAGCTAATTTATCATGATCCCATATCACCACAAAACTTAGGAGTACCATTCCCATGATGTGATGACTCTAACTCACTTTTAAAAATCAAACATAGAGCATTATGTCAATTATCTTTCCTATCATTCACATAATTCTTCTATTTTTTAGGCTTAGACTAATCCTTTGGGTCTCTCTCTCTTTCTAATTTTAGGCCTAGATTAATCTCCTATGGGCCTCATTATGTCTTCTTATAGAATTATCACTATGTTTTTGGTGACCCTACCATTTATCAAGTCATTCCTACTACTTCACAAGGTGATCTTGCTATAGGAAATGAACTTATCATTTTTTCAAGCATTCATATCAAATGATAGGGTGATCTCACTATGATAGGAAAACTCACCATTTGATAGGGTGATTTACACCCTAAAATGCAACATCACTGATGTTTTGATGACCTTACCATTTTAACCCATTATCCTACTAAAATGTCAAAAAAATCATTAATCTCATGGTGATTCCGCGATTTTCATGGGCAAACATGCCATTTTCTAAATTGGGGAAATGGTGAGATCACCCAACCACCTACTTCTTACACATAATAAATTCAATTAATTACAAAATTAAATACCCAAAAGGTACTTACTGATGCTTCTTTCCCTAGTGGTCATCGGTAATCTCTCACATGCTCTCCAAGATGATGGTGGCATGAGATGTTGGTCATTCTTCTCATCTCTCTCACAAAAATCTTAGAGCTCAGAAATTACTATAACTAGGAGTGAAAATGAATTATTTTTATCCCTATGGGTCAAAATATAGTAATTTTTTTAAAAAAATCATCCCCTAGGCCTATATTTAAACTATTTTATCTCTTGGGATATTATTTTAGATCATATTATATATTTTTATTCCTATTTTATTATAATTTCTCTATTTTCAACCTCTTTTATTGAAATTAATGTGATTATTATTTCTTCTAATCGAGGTCTCAACCCATCAAATATTTTCAAATTTTATGTCTTCCCCTTAAGGGGGAATCATGGGCCACTTAAATGATGTTTTGGCCATTTTGTAACCCCATTTTCTCTGTAACTCATGCAAAATTTTAAAATGGAAAAAGGGAACAAAGTTTATTTCATCTAATTATAGTGACCTTTTCATTCTTTGAAAAGATGTTTCTTCAACCAAATGTCTTACCAAACCATCTCAAATTGGGTAAAAATGTAGACATCTAATTCCTACCACTATTATGTTTTAATTATCAATCTAATCAATACACTATGATAATACACAATCTAGGCCGAAATCACTTGAACACACTAAATCATTCAAACTTGTCATTACAAGTGTCAATCTAGGCTAATGTATCTCTGTATGGGGCAATGCATTTTATGTGATTATTATATTTTCTTTTATCACTTTGAGTCAACTTGTGACCATGAAAAATGACACCCTAGACCATTGAATTATTCTAATTTGATAGCATACATCACGTGCATGTGTTATTTCACATCCATAATACCCTAACTATAACATCCCCATAGGGATTTAGTAAAATAATGTAGTATTTTTTTTAAAATTACATAACATTTATTATTTCATTACATTACACCATGAGAATCTAAGTAGTGATCTTAACATACAAATTGAGCATATTAAACATATGTAACCATGTAGCACTAATAGTTACTTATCACTAGAATCATATGTAGTATAATATAAATTCATAAGGAAAGTAATTTCATCAAAATCTAGCCATGTCTGGTATAATTATATAGCCACTAATTTCAATGTACAATAAACAATCAGTTACATTTCCAGCAAGCATTAAGCCTCAACATAAATATAATTAATAGATATAATGTTTCACGAAGTGTGAGTCACTCTAACTCCAATATATATGATAATCTCAAGTGTAGTCTCTAAGTAAGTACTATAGTGGGGAGGGACAACATCATCCAAGACCTTTTTCATGCTAACCACAAACCATCTATCCTTTGTACAATCCCCTAAATAGGGAATGGCCCTCCCTTCATAGATGGGTATATAGTGATAGTGTGGGAATCCATAGAAACATGTTAATACCTATGTGATGTCATATTCTACTACATGATGTGTACCATAAAGAAAATAAGTTTTAACATGATATTGCACAAACATGTAAATCATAAGTATGAAATGATAATATCTATATAAACATTACATTGGCCAAAGTTTTCAAATAGCTAATGATCTATAGGATCGATCAAATTCATACACACCACTTGATTAGATTACCTTTATTTGGCATTGGTGGTGCTAAGTAAGTTAGTGAAATCTATCTCACTACTTAATACCAACAATATGATATTTGTTTAACATTAATATAACCAATAGGTTCATACAATATTTTATAGTAACAAGTACACACACCTGATAATTATTGAAATAGTCATTATACATACATTTTGTCTATCAAACATATGAATGAACCTCTAAAATATTTATTCAATACAATAATACTTTTCATAAATAAGAATTTTATTTCCCAAATGGTTAAAATATAAACTTGAACTTCATTCCCAAATCTTAGAGTAAATTCAAACATTTAAATCTATCATTAACTTGGTATATTGTTCATATTACTCAGTATGAACCAACAAACATAATTAATATAAAGACTTAATAAACTCATAATCAAACACTAATTCATCCATTTATGAACTTAGGATACATGGGTATAATTATAGTTCCCTATCCTTTGAGATTTCATGACTTACTTGATTAATCACATTCTATAATTATTAGCATGGTACCTATTATATAAACACATGCTATATATGTATATGAGGACATAGGTTATCTTATACATTTATTTCATATATTTATATTTTTATATTAAATATACCCTATAATATATATAATTAAAACACATAATATTATATTTTACCCAAGTTCACATAAATCTATTTCACAGTTATAATTTTCTACAAATTTACACTATTCATTTCAAGTATATACTCATAGTGTTTCCATACATATGGATAAAGATATATACTTATAAAACTTATAAAATCATGTATTTGGAATATGCATGTTTGTGTGTGTGTGTGTGTGTTCTCTTATGCATTTAATTTGTATATTTATATGTTCATAATAAATGAATAAGAGAACATATACATACATACATACATACATATATATATATATATTAAAATCATGTATTTGGAATGTGTGTGTGTGTGTGTGTGTGTGTGTGTGTGTGTGTGTGTGTGTGTGTGTGTGTGTGTGTGTGTGTGTGTGTGTGTGTGTGTGTGTGTTATCTTATGCATTTATTTTTTATATTTATATGTTCATAATAAATGAATAAGAGAACACACACACACACACATTCCACCCAAGTTCACTTAAATCTGTTTCACATTTACAATTTTCTATAAAATTTCACCATTCATTTCAAGTATATACTCATAGTGTTTCCATACATATGGATAAATATGTATACTCATAATATTTATAAATTCATGTATTTGGAATACACACACACACACACACACACACACACACACACACACACACACACACACACACACACACACACACACACACACACACACACACACACACACACACACACACACACACACACACACACACACACACACACTTAAATTATATATATGTATATCAATCTTATTGAGTAACAACATAGTCATAATTTTTATAAATGTATATATCCTACTCAACTTGAAGTTTATAACATCAGCTCATTACAATTTATAATATTTTTTCATGTATGAGTATAAATACAGTCTCTAGTATATTATATTTCAAAATGATAAGATCTAGTTGATACATACATACATATATATACATACATACATACATGTGTGTGTGTGTGTGTGTGTGTGTGTGTGTGTGTGTGTGTGTGTGTGTGTGTGTGTGTGTGTGTGTGTGTGTGTGTGTGTGTGTGTGTGTGTGTGTGTGTGTGTGTGTGTGTGTGTGTGTGTGTGTGTGTTGTGTGTGTGTGTGTGTGTGTGTGTGTGTGTGTGTGTGTGTGTGTAATTCTAGGATAATTTTAAGACAGTCAATAATGAGTATAAGTATGTGAATACACTCTTCACAATTTATTTAAAGACATAGGTGACTTAGGTATAAATATGTATATATCTATGTTTCTTAAAGAATTAATACACACACACAGTCCTTATGTGTATGCTATCATACTAGCAAAATTACATATAAATATATATACCAAAGTACTCAATAGAAAACCAAAATCCTTTACCTCTTTATCAATTTTCAAACATAGCTAATCATATTGTCTATCATACAAACCCTAAGTTTAAAAGAACCATAATGATAAATAATTATAAAGAATAGTCAATTCATGAATCACTTTAAATATATATCACATACTCTATCATAGGCTCAACACAGTCAATAATGAATTTAGAGTATGTAGATACATAGAACTAAATTTTTGTATGCAAGAGGATTGTCCAAATATAAGCTATAGGTACCTAATCACTATAGTTAAAAAATTTGACTTCATATTTATAAAATATTACTATACATATATGAGAATATATACATTGGTATGCATATATACTCTAGTACCTTTGTAGGGTATATACATAACCTTGTATATTTGTAACTTAACCCAACTTCTTAAATTTGCCAATGACTATAATACATAATCATATCCATAAGAGATGTAATATTCAAAAAGGTAAATCATAATCAGAGTATAATCATATTATATACTTCAAGTTTTTATTCAATGCAGAATATTTTCTCAAAATACATGATTTGAAAACCTATTTCCAAACAAGTTGAGGACTTAACACATTTTCTAGAAGGGTTCCAAAAATCAAACAATACACATTCCATTATGTATATCTATATATTAAAACTTGATATAAGAGTTATAGATTCATGGATAGGACATTTAATTTACTCAATGTAACATATAAAATTTAAAACCTATCCCATTCAATAATATATTTACATAGTCTTAGCCAACAAGATTAAGGGTTTTGGGGATAATGATTTGGTTCTATGGATGGCCAAGCCAACCACAAGGCCAAATAATTTTATCAAAGTATATATACATAGAGTAATAACTACTAAAAACCCTTATAAGAAAACATACATAGAGTTATTAGCCTAAATAATCAAGAAATGGAATACATCACTAACCTTTCACGTCACTTTCCAAATCTAAAACAAATTGAACTAGTGTAATTCTTCTCTTCACTTCTTTGTGTTGTCCTTTCTCCTCTTTCCTCATTTTCATCACCCTTATCTTCCACAACTAACCTTTTATCCTATTCTATTTACTATTCAAAATTTGCATGCCCCTATTTACTAAATTTCACAATCCATGCAAAATCCATGTTTTACCATTCGAAACATGGACTAAAACCAATTATCTTCCAATAACTAGGCTTAATAAAATCCCTAATTATAATTTTACTTAATGTTTCCATAATTATTTATTCATTTCAAAATTATGCATGTTTCTCTACATTACAAGTCTGAGTAACAAACTCTAAAGTCCACTTAAACATTAGTAGTAATGATAAGTATTACCTCCACTTCAACGTAGTCTATGCATGGCAACAAGATTAGGCATAGATATTTAGGATAGTATTTAATGTAATTTAACCTCCTTTAATAACTAATAAAGCTAATTATATCCTTTATTTTTATGGCAATATGACTAACATAGCATCAATTATCTTCATATATCAAAATGATAAAACAAACTATTATTTATTCTAATCATAACAAGATAATCATTTATGTTATTACTATTTTATATAAGCTAAATGTGTCTTTTGTTATTTTAATAGCTTGGCATAAATTGATATTCTCAAATAGAAATAATATCAAGCTTAACAATCTAAAATTTTATAAAGACATTTTGTTGGTCTATATATAATAGTAATTAGATATCATCTACTAGATTTAAGTTCCCATAATCTTAAACAAATATAAGGTAACCTTATATAATCATACTACAACATTAAGCACTAAGTCTACGCAAAATATACAAAATGCACTCACATAAAATATTTATCCCATATCTATGTACTAACATTTATAACATGTAAACTCTGATGTTTAACTACAATTAACTTTAAAAATATACTAACTCTAACAATCCAAACACACAATGCATATATATATATATATAAAATCTAATATGGTGTTTGCATGGGTTTTAGCATTTCCTCTATCATCCTTCACCATATCCATCTACGTCACCCTCTCTGATGATGCTCTTCCTCCATCATGCTCTGAGGGATGCACTCTCTTATATCCAAATCATGATAAGAAGGTAGTTAGTTAAATACACCATGATATATATCATAAAACAATATTATAACAACAAATATAACATAATCATTATGTAAATAATTCATAATTAGCAAAATGATAATAATGAAATCATGAAATATAAGTAACATACATCTATCCCATAACAACATATGACTTCAAATTTAGTTAAAAAGTAATAAATCAATTTAACAACCATAATAATCCATGGATAATTAGGTAAATCAGCTTAGTGAGAAAATTAAGATGTAACATCCTTCCCCCCTAAAGTTGGTTATCATCTCGATGATACTTCTTCAAACAAAATTTTTGACTAATAAATAGAGTTTAGTAGAAAAATAATATACTATCTTGAACAAATAAAGCAAACAAATGTGGAAATAGCATATAGAACTCATCAGTCCTCCTAAATAACACTATTCTTAGATTATTAGTCCTATAAGACCTTGTACTATGACACTTATCTATTAAATAAATGAATTTTTTGAGTGTAAATTACTCAAATTAGTTTTACCATGACAAACTTGGGATCTAGAACCTATAAAGCATTCCAATCCATCACATGTGAAGGATCAACTATATACTTTTAAAGATAAAATACATGGAAGACATTATGTAATAGAGATAGGGTTAGTTTTAAATCAAGCCTATACTCTATAATATTGACCACTTATAAAACCTCTAAGGGTCCCACATATGTCAGTGAAAGTTTTGTTGAATTCTTAAATTTAGTTAAGCTCTTTTGTGGCTTAACCCGTAAGAATACTTTATCACCTATTGAAAACTACCTAGTTGTTCTATTTAGATCAACATGGATCTTTTGTCTATCATTGACCTCATCCAATCTCTGCTTAATTCCAAAGACTACCCTATCTTCCAACTTTTTCCAACTAATTGGTGTCATATACCTTATTCTATATAGTGATTCAAATGGTGCCATCTTCAAAGCAGATTAATATGAGTTGTTGTATGAAAACTCAACCAATGAAATGTATTATTCCCATTTGTATTGTTAATCCATGTAATAAATACAAATAATATCCTTTAACACTTGATTAACTAGATCATTTTGTCCATTAGTCTATGGGTGATATGCAATAGTAAAGTTTAATTGCATACCCAAATCTGAATTCAAAGTTAGCTAATACCTAGAAGTCAATCTCATATCATGATCCAATATGATATTCTATATAAATCCATGAAACTGATACACTTCCTTTATGAATATATTCTCAAGAGTTAGTGCATCATATTTTAAATTTCCTAGTATAAAATGTGCTACCTTGGTTAGTTTATCAACTACAACCAAGATCATGTCATGCCTATTCTATGAAAATGATAATCTTTGGAAAAATGTCATTTTAATAAACTTATATTTTCATTTTGGTATGTCATGTGGATATAATAATCCATCTGGATGCACATGTTTAACTTTCACTCATTGACATTCTATACAATGTGACATAAAGTCTATTACATCTTTATTGACTCCCTTATAGAAATAAAGTGGTCTAATCTCTACCATGATCTTGGTTACTACTAGATGTCATGAATATGAGGAATTATGTAGTTATTTTAGAACTGTGCTCCTTAGATTCTCTTGATATGGAACATACATCCTTCTATTGTACTATAGAAGACCATCACTTTATAATTTATATCCTTTATAGCTAGGATTATGAACATTCTCAAATAAAAATTTCATAACCTAGTCGTAAAATTTATTTCATAGTGATAAATTGATCAAATAATATTTGAAATTACTCTTGATAGTAGCCATAAATTCTATGTAACTTCTACGACTTAAGGAATAAACTACTATATTCTCCTAGACTTTGATGTAATTGATATCAAAGTCATAGTTAGATAAAAACTCTAAACAACATTTTTGTTGAGCATTCTAATTTGGTTAGGTGAAGATGTATTTAAGTCCCAAGTTATCAATCTTGAACTCAAATAGTTTTCTCGACAAATAATGTCTCCAAATATGCAAAGCATGAATAATTGCTACAAGTTCAATATCATGAGGGGCATATTAACCTCATAAGTCTTCAACTTCCTTGACTCATAAGCTACTACTACACCATCCTATAGGGAATCCTCCTAGTCCATCCCTAGACACATTTTTTATCACTAAAAATTGACCATTGGGATCAAAAAATCTTAATATTGGTGCTGAAGTAAGCCTTATTTTCAATTCCTAAAAAATCACTTCACACTTATTTGACCAAATAAAACTTTGATTCTTACACTGCAGAGAGGTAATTGGATTAGCTATCTTGGAAAAATTTGAAATGAGTTTCCTTTAATATCCCATTAATAACATGAAACTTCTTACCTCATGGACATTCCTTAGTGTCAGCCACTTGATAATGGATCTTATCTTATCTAGATCAGTATAAATGCCATCCACTAAGATGTTATGTCCCAAACATCTCACTTTCTTTTGGGAATATATACACTTGGATAATTTTACATACATTTTGTGCTTTTGTTGACATTACAAAACTAGCTTTAGATGTTGAAGATGTTCTTCTTAATCCTTTTAATAAATGAGAATGTCATCTAAAAACACCAAAATAAAATTATCTAGATAATCTTTGAGCACACTAGTCATTAGATTCATGAATTTTGTAGGTGCATTCATTAACCTAAATGGTAACATTGTAAACTTGTAATGCCTGTAGTGAGTTTTAAATGCCATTTTTAGAATATCATCTTTTTTATGATATCCAGCTCTAAGATAAATCTTAGAAAAGACTATTTATCTTCACATCTGATCAAAAATATCATCTATTCGAGGTAGTGGATACTTATTTTTTATAGTCACTTTATTCAATATTATATAATCAATTCAAAGTTGAAGAGTGCCATACTTATTTTTAGTGAAGAAAAATGGTACACCCCATGGTGACACACTGAGTCTAATCAATCCTTTGGACAATAATTCCTAAATTTGTGCCTTCAATTCAACTAATTTATTGGTTGTCATTATATATGGAGCTTTAGACTGAGGTTCCAATATTAGTTTGATATCAATAGAGAACTTAAAATCCTATTTAGGAGGAAATCATGATAATTCCTCTGGAAACACATCATGGAAATTTATAAAGAAAAGATAATATTTAATTGATGGTTCCTTAGTTTCCTCTATTTCATTTATCTTAATGATAAATTATTAACATCTTTTACCTTGGGCCTTCTTGAGTTGCATTTTATAAATCCACCTAAGCCTTAACTCCCTTTTAACTCACCATGAATTAGTGTCTAATTTATAGAATCATGAAGACACTCAACATTTTTTAGATAACATTCAACCTTGGCCTTATACTTCACAAGATAATCAAATCCTAGGATCACATCATATGACCCTAATGGTACAACATAAAGATCCACAACCATTATAAATTTAGATAACCTAATTTCTACTTCTACTAGACACTTATCAACTTGGACTTTAGAATCATTCCCATATTGTATTGACCATGCATTGCCATTACACCATCTTTTCTAGACAATTTATTTAGAATCTTATCAGTTATAAAACATTTTATATCCCCTGTATCTATCGAAATGGAAATTGGATGTGCATACAAAATACCTGACAGTTCTATGGGTGAATCTTGGAATTTGGATTGATAATTATCATCTATCACATGAATATGTTATTGAAAATTTCCTTGATGAGGGTCAAAAACTTTATTCCTCAGCTTATCTTGGGTACATTTATGTGCAAAATGGTCACCTCCATAGATGAAGCAACCTCCTAGTAGTCCTTCCTATCAGACTATTGGTTTCCCTTGAAACTACATTTGGAACCATTACCTAGTTTCTTCTACCTAAACCATTATTGAATCTAGTATTCTAACTATTAAATTGACTCTTGGATTCTCCACTCCACTCCTCTACTTCAAGTTCTTTTTATTTAATGTTGGCTTTGAAATTCTAATATTTTTCTTAAATGTGTCCCTGACCTAAGTAAGAGATTTCAACTTTTTCTCCCATTTGAATACTTCCTTAAAGACTTGGTCCATGGTATATGGTCCATGAACATCCACTTCTCCACCAATCTAGGGTTTTAATCCCATGATGACCTTATTAATATTTAACCTCTCATCTACATGATACTAAGGTACATATTTAGAATTTTGGTGAACTATTCCTAGTACTTATTTACTAACAAGTCTCCTTACTTCATATTCTAAAAATCTATAAGCTTTTGGTCAAAATATAATTATGGAAATGATCATGATATAAATAGTGTCACAAATTAGTTCTAAGTAGTGGTGGTCAAGTTCATATTCATTTTCAACTTTTTATTGGCCCATCACATAGTTACTTCTCCAACCAATTGATAAGCTCCCCAAATGGATTTGGTGACCTCAAATTCTTTTTAAATCTTGAAATACTTCTTAATTTAATTCAACCATGCTTTAATTTCATCTCCCATAATGGTTCTATCAAAATTTTATAGATTCACCTTTTTCATATCCCTAACCAATTATGTGACTCCACATATTCTCACATGCTTAGACACTTCCTCATGTCTCTAATCTTAAGGAATTTATTACTTATTAGGATGTTCTTCAGGATCATCCTAATGGGCTTCCTCCTCATGCCCATGAATTTCATGTTTTAGGGCTATGATTGTGATCCTAATCGCATTCATGGTTGAAAGAATCCAATCTAACTTTATTGCTTATTTCATGGAAAATTGGTTAGGATCAAATAGAGGGTTATTATTGTAGACACCTAAAACTAGCCACCACTAGCTCCCAACCGAACTTCAGACTAATTCTTAAAAACTATTGTAAATTAATCATGGGGATAATTTAATGTCCCAAATATACTTGTGCATCATTTTCTAAAGCTTAGAATCATGTTGAGACATCCCTAATTGGTTTACCCTATCATATACAATAATAATCTCTCATAGATTCATCTATAATCATCTTATGTCATCACAATAGTCAATTTGGCCTATGGACATATTAAGTGGGGCACATGAACAAATATCAAATCTTGAAAGAGCTAAATGGCTAGTCAGAATTAATTAACAAGTTAAACCAAATTAAATGCCTAGTTTAATTATCCATATGTAATTAATGAATAAATAAATAAATGAAATTCAAAAATTCAAATATCTTAGCCTTTCATCATGACATTAATGAGTTTTAAAGCTCTTTAAAAATATCCTAAAATAGCTCATTTTAGAGACCCATGCCTATTCATTGAAAATAATGATTAATTGACAACTATTAACTCTATTAGGGTTATATTTGACTCACTTAGGTAAGGTTTGAACTCATTACATGTTTAAACTCCACCTTGACTCATCTTGGGTTGGGGTTAGATATATTTTCTATAAATATAATGCCATGCTAAGTGAATTTCAAGTTCTCGTAAGCTAAAGTTATAATGCAAATTTAGAGAGAGACAAGCCATTTGATTTAGTGTTATAATGCAAAAATTACCTCAAAAGTAGTGGTATAATGCCAAAATATTAAGCTAAGCTACAACAAGCCACAACACAATCCATGGTGCCAAGGAGAGAGGAAGGTACACAACTTCTATTTCCAGATACTCTTTGTGCACAAATAGAGCAAACTAATCAACAATACATTTAGATCTCCCAAGGAAGGCAAAGGATTGTGTGTATTTTGAATTTTAATTATAATTTTCATATGGTTTTGTTACTAAGCTCGCCCTTAAGATCTAGGCTTTTAAGTGTTAGTGTTAGTATTTTTCTTTGAGTTTTTATTAATTGAACTAACATATTACTAACCTCTCTTCTTGGATTCCTATGATCACAAATGACACACCTAGTTGGACATGAACCCCATGAAGTTGCTTTTAAAGCCTTTAAGACCATTTTACTAATGGTTTTCATGTAAAAATTTGAGCTTATTATCCCAAACAAATGAAAATTGGAGGCTAAGGGATGTTTTTCTATCAGTCACGAGGTTACCCTATGTAATTATGGTCTTTCTCTATGGAGTCATGATACTGTAGCAATATCACAACTCACACAATTGTGATTTTGCCTCTATTTTTGTGGTTTTATGTTTAATTGTCAAACTTTTATGATAATTATTTGTTACCTATATGGAAATTTTTGATATTATAATATCATGACTCTAACAAACTTGATATCACAATACCATGATTTCAAAAGTCACGACATTGCCTAACTAAGATGCAATATTATGTCTTAGCTGCTATTAGTCACTACAAAAATTTTTAGTTAAGTTACAATATCATAACTTAAGAAATCATGATATTGCTCTGTTATTAGTGATTTCACACTTAAATTTGTGATTTTTCACTTATAGTTACATTTTTACACTTACAATTGTGGTTTTAGAGGTATAATTATGGTTTTGAAATTATAGTTGCATTTTTGCACTTATATTTGCATTTTTGCACTATGCATATAACTGAGATTGATAAGCCATCTTTCAGAGCTTCATTTAGGGTCATTCATACTCCATTTTTTATGATTTTTTTAAACCATGTGTTTTCTTATAAATTTATATAATATGATATAAGTTTACCATAAATTTTCATAAATATTTCACAAAATATCAAAAACCCTCTAAAATTTGTAGGACTTAAGTAGGAAAGAGGCACAAATTTGAAAGTGGTTAAGTCTTTAACATTTCATTTAGTGTTTAAAAAGAATTTAGTTATTTTTATGTTTGGATTGTTTATGAAAGTTCTTACAAGTTTTCAACAATGGCTAAGGGGCCAAATTTCATAAACATCTCATTTTGGTTCATTAAAATTAAAATTTAATCACTTAGTTACAAGTTTTTGAGAATGTTCATTTTATGCCTTGTTTGTGTGGAGTTGTTTATTATCACAAACCAATTGATACATGTATTCTCTCCCCCATCCCATTTAAGGAATTAAATTTACCAAAATCACTCTTTTTTTACATTTATTTCTTTGTCTAAAATCATGAAAATAATGTTGTTAAGTCTATCCTCAAATCCATATGATTTGGGTGATCTAAATGCGACCTTAAAGTCTTTTCACTTGTCATTTATTTTTATGCAATTTAGCTTGTGAATGAGATTTCATAGCCTCCTCAAAAGTTTTTAGGGGTATTTTTACCCGGGGTTTCATCTTTCAACATCATACTAACCCCACTCCATGGTGGGGAATATAAATTAGGGAACATATATTAGGATTTCTAGGGGGCTAAGTAGCCAACTTCTCCAATCATAATGAAAACCCAAGTTAGGTCTATATAAATAAGTAATTCCACTAAGAATTACATAGATGGAATAAATATGAAAAGAAATAGACCCTTACATAGTAAGTTAGTTGGTATGAACTCAATTGATGTGAGGCATATCTAGTGTTAAACACACTTGGGACCATCTAGACGTGTGGAACCTATAGTTTGAGAACAACCCAACTTATCATAGAAATACTATTGATGTAAGGTGAGTAGCTCGAAGTTCCATATAATCATAAAATATATTAAGAAAAAGGGGGTGTAAAACCCTAAAACTTCATGCAATTTTATTTTGGATTATCACTTAAAATCATCCCAAGAGTATGTATATAGATGAAATTTGGTGATATAATACAACTTTGTCAATTTGAGGGACTTGTACATTATACTTAGTTGTATTTTGTCAGTATTCCCTTAATTGGTATTTGAGTCTAAAACATTTTTTTTGTTCCATGTCAAAATGAGTTTTGTGTTCACATTACTCCATTATTTGAGGAGGTGTTATGTCATCCATTTGACACCATGCCTTTACCTTAGTCTTTTGACAAATATCTATGTGTCTATCACTTGATTGGAAAGGGTAACACTATGCTACCCAATTCATATCAATTTTTATGCCTTAGAGTCTTAAAACCAACCATTTATTACATCTTTAGATTGTGATAACATTGTTATGTTGCTTGATTCATTTCATGGACTTTTTTTCCTTGTTTCTAAAAATCCATTTTTGAAACCAAGTGACGTGTGTCTTTTAGATTTTTGTCTAGTTTCATTATGCCATTCACCTTTATCTATCTTATTTAGTCAAAGAATCCTAGTTTACTAAGTTGAGCTTTTAATTAACCTTGACAAGTTAACTATAAACATTGATTGATTTCTATTTATGCCTTATGTAATTTGAGCATAGACATCAATCTTTCTATTTTTGGTTATGTAACTTAGGTTAATTATTTAACCAATTTGAAAACTATTATTTGTGACTAGATTTGGGAGAAACAACCTATCTCTCCATATTCCTTTTATTTCACGCCTTATACCAATTGACTAGGTTCATGTCTAAATTCAAATGCCTAGTTTATGCCAAAGTGTTTCAGATTTTTTTAGATTAAATATCTCATCTTGTTTTTAAGTCTAGATTTTGTGCTTGTTTTGCCAAAAGTCCTACCACATGCCTATTTTCAGCTTAAAATTTGACACTATGTTTGGTCAAAAGACCTAGCAACCTTTGTTTATTTATATTAGACTTGTTCGGAATACTTTGAACCTAGAGTTTGGCATTTTAGTTTTCATTCAAATGCTTGACCTTTTTATGTGAAACATTTATTGTTGGACATTTGATGTTAGGTGGTTTTATACCAAGTTTTAACATAGACCATTTTAGAGATAGATCTCCCCTAGACCAATTTAGACCAAGTTTGAACCATTTGTCCTTTGGACATTATTTTTTAGAGTTTGTAGAACTCTAGGCCTTTTGTGAAATGTTCATCACTAATATATATATGTCTCATTACACTTATGGTGGAAATAGGTAAAATAAAAGTTATGATAGAATAGCTACACAAATTGACTTTATTCAAGACCCCTATGGTGAATAAGTGGTTTGTGAGATGTATTCTTATCTTCCTTACAATTATAAATTTAGGGAACAAAGCCAAAAACCTAAAGCATAGTATTTGGTGACAACTTATTTTGGTTGGTTGACGTATGATGTTATCCATCTTATTGATCATGATGACCGTTCCTTTACCTATACCATTAACCCTCCTCTAGATTACATGAGCCACCAAGCTCCCTAGAATCCAAGGACTACCATTTCTATATCATGACCTCATCATTTGGCTTGTGTAAGCAAACAAGCTCCATAATACCCTACCATTTCCATATCAAGACCTCATCCTTTAGCTTGTGTGAGAAATTAAGATCTACAATTCCATACCATTACCATTATCAGTCCTTCTAGGTATAGTAGCTTGTTATCCTAACCAATTTGTCTAATCACAACTTCATGGGTCATAGTTACTATCCTAAGCTAGGAACTAGCCTTTTTTAATCCATTGCTAACCATTCCCCACTTTATAAAACCCTTACCAATCATCCTACCAAAATTGACCCAATAGTACCTCTCTAATTGATGCAATCATTCAAAGACCAAGATATATTTAAAAACTAGTGTTTTAGAATTGATTTTAAACCAAGTCTAAGAGAACCAACCAAGATGTGATGTTTTTATTGAACCAGCCATTTTTGATAAGTCAACCTATGATGAATCACCTTTTGATACTATACCTATTGTTGAGAAATATCACTCTGACAAGTTAATCTTTGTCGATTCACTTCTTAATGATTATAACTACCTTTGGGAAAATAATTACCTTGACTATATGCCTATTTTTAAAGAGCCTCCCCTTGACAAGATAGTCTTTGAGGAGTTGTTTCTTGACCCTTTTCCTCTCATGGAGGAGTCTCACTTTGATAAACTAGTCTCTATGGAACCCATTATGCCATCATAGGCCATTACATATCCAAAAATAAACATTAAATAAGACACCATTGTAGTAGTGTCCACAATAGATGAAGAATCAACATTGAATTTAGGTTTTATTCTTTAACTGACATCATATTTAGCATCAAAAGTAGAATCAACATTAGTCTCAACATTAGATTTAGGGTCTTTTGAGTCAAACTCATTTTCACAATCATAATATGTTCATGGCTATTATAATATTAGTTATGCATGCCTCACATATCAATATGAATATATTTATGATTCTTATATAGATTTTAAGGATGATTACTTTAGCATTGACATAATTTCTCCTAGTATCTATTGGCCAGATTTGGCCCACATACAAAAAATTATCTAGCAGCAATACCATGTTCTACAGGTCAAAGATGAGTTTGAATATGCCTTAGAAAATAATAGAGCATTTTAAGGATCAAGAAAAAAACATGAAGACATTTACATTAGTAAAATATTAGCTACAAAAATGTCTTTACAAAAATCCCAAAGGAAATCATCTACAAGCGTAAGTTTTGAAGGCATGAATTATTTCAATAAAATTGTTTCCAAGATTTGGCTAAGTGTTGTATTTCTTTCAAGGAAAATGTTATGAGATAATTTACCCAAAGACCAAATTTATTTTAGACATTTTATCCATGAAAAAATTTAATTACTATTTATTTTAGGAAAAGTGGTTGCAACAAAGTTCTTGAAGGCTTATTTATTTCAAACATTTTGTCTAAAGCAAATTTTTTGAAGTCATTTCCATTAGATAAATTTTTTGAGACAAAATTTCCATAGAAAATTCTTTCAAGAGAAAATCCTACAATAATTTTCTTGAGGACATTAAATCCAAAGAAAAAAGGTCTATGTGAAAAGGTTTGAAACACAAATTCTTAATGAATTGTTTTTTGTGGGGAAAATACATGGGAAGCAAATGGAGATGTTCATGCAAGTGTCAAATTCAAGCCATATTAAGTAACTATTTAAATTCAAATATATAGTTATGAGCATGTGGACATCATTAAAATTCATTCAAAAGTCAAAAAAAGTCTTAGTAGTCATCTATTGGGGTCCAAATATTGATGGCCATGTAGTTAATGGGTGTGTAGACATCAAATTGACGTCCCATAGAATAGTTGTTTGGATTAAAAAAGTAGGATCAATGATCAAAATTCAATCATATAGAAGATCCAATGATGAGCGGTGACTGATAGGTTAATGGGCCCATGTATATCAATGGCTTATGTTCAATCATGGATTTAAGATCAACAACATATGAGCAATTCAAAGATTCAATGGATCCTTAGAATGGATGAATGGTTGACAAGTGTTATGAACACATTCAAACTGGCATAAGATCAATGAACCACATATTATCATGAAAATTAGGATCAATGATTGATATTAGTCAATAGATTAATGACTTGAGTTAGTTGTTAATAACCAATAAGTAAAGGATCGATATTGAAACATTTTGATGAAATTTAATATGATATTCTTTGACTCAATCAAGGTAAATACAAAGGAAATGAGCTAAAATATGATCCAAGATGGATCTAGGTTGAACCAAAGTAGAGACACCAAGACCAAGCATTGCCAACAGAGCTCCATAGAGGCAAAATAGAACACTTAAACCTAATGGAGATCAATGGTCAATATCTTGTCACCAAAATAAGAACCATGCATCGAGCATAGTGTCATTAATATATTGACTATAGGAAAACTAATATGAGATTGGTTTTCCATATATAGAATGGACCTATGATCTAGATACAGAGATAGGGTAGATATGTGATTAATGCAAAGGGTCTCATCTATCCATGTGGCTCCATCCTTAACAAAGTAGGTACTAATTATTATTCATGGCATGACACTCTTAGTTTTAAGATTTGAGGATTTTATCCTCATAAGAAAGTCAAGTGGACTTAGAGTCCCAAGATGAATAATTGATGATTGAGAAAGTATTTAGAGCATTGATTCTACTCAAATATACTTTGTAATCATGTAGAACAAACCCTTGTCTTCTAGTGGGATCTCTCAACCAATGAAAGGAGATTGAAGGTTATTAGAGAAAGAAAAGGATAGTTTATTGGAACAAGACACATATGTAGGAAGAGAATCAATGAATCACCACCTTACTCCTTGATCATGATTATCTTTTCTCCACTCTCCTGTGCATGGTTCCCATCTCTCTATCTTTCCCTTTCTATTATATATAGAGGCTTTAGAGCTTGAAAAATGATACCTCCATTCCCTCTCTTGGGCATGAATAAACTCTACCAAGATGGAGCTTGTAACCTCTTAAAATGAATAGAGGGCTATATTTTAGATTTCATTGTGCTTATTTAGTGTGTTCTTATCAATTGATTTGCATAACTGGTAGAGATTTTATCCCTTGTCAAGTCTTGATCTCACCCAGTTAATAGTTATCTTATTATGCTGGTCATGTTTAGTGTTCTATATTTTTTGATTGGATCCCACATGTGGATACTTTAACTGGTTAGTGTCTTACATTAGACCTCTCCATCACTTCCCTCAATTTTTGATCATTTGGTGAACCTCTACATGAAATATTGATGTATGATAGATATTTGGAACCCTAGATCTAGACTTTTACATGTTTCATTAGTGTTTTAAGAGTCAAATAGAGTGGATCAACCATCATTTAGGTGCATCACAATCTTTAGCTTAGGTTTACCTTTCATGTTATTTCTTTCTCCCTTTTCCCTAGTCTTTAGTAGGTTTTAGTGGAAATGGGATAAAATGATGCATCAAAGGATCTAGCCTCATTAAAAATCTTAGAGGTCTGATCCTATTATAGAATACCTATAACTTGGGGTTAATCCCATGTTGAGCTAGAATTGTATATAGGACTTAAACAAAACCTTTCCTAACTATGGTGAAATCTAGACCTCTAACAATATATTCTATGAAGATTGTGTTTCCTTTTTACATTCTATTATTATTCCACATACCATTACCACCACCCAACATAGCCATTATATTGAAATTTCACCTCCCACAAGTTTTGATTGGGACTGATAGGACCATAACTTGTTAAACCACATATGTGGTGACATATCAGTTGAATAACATTAGGGAGGCCAAGACCACATTCATGCAGAATAAGAATAATATTATAGTGAAACCTTTTCAGAGGCACTAAGGGACAATCAAAGTTGAAACTTAGTACCTTCTATTGAAACCTTATTTGAGGTGTTAAAATATAGTCTAAGTCAAAATTCAATAGTTTTTAGTGAAACCTTGTTAGAGTACTATAGAATAATCAAGACAACTTCATTGGTGAAAACCTCTTTGAGGCACCAATAGCTGAGCATAATAGTTCTTCACTACTTGATGAAGACATTATCAAAGATAAAATTAGTATAGATTATAATCTACAATTTAATTATATGATAGATACTCTCAGGTCCAAACAACATAAAAATATGGTGGTCCTATCGAGAGTATATTCATAAGTTCTCAGCCCATCACATCCAAATTTATGACAAATCTAGAATTAGTAACATTGTGTGTGCCTAAGCACCCCAACCTTCATTTTTTTCCAAATCATTATACATTACATTATCATCCACCTTTACATCACCAAATCAAACCTATCATCCACTATTCATATTTACCATCCCTGACCACACTTTCCTTTATAAAGGTTACAAAGATATCTTGTCTCAACATTTGAAGTAAATAGAATAAATGACCAACTTGTCTCAACATTTGAAGTAAATAGAATAAATGACCAAAGATCATAATAACATTCTTGGCATAAAAATCTATATCATGTTCTTGATAGAGCAACTATTTAGAAGAGGTGTGGAATATAAATTTACATGATTGAATATTCTATTTGTATTTGTATCAAATGTTGATTAGGAACTGTATCTCCACATCAGTAATAACAAAAAAAAATTGCAGTCCCTCGTAGAATGGCTCCTGTTGTGTCTCTCGCGTGTGCACAATTTCAAAATTTGTTGGAGGTCATGGCTCCTACATCGGATGCCTATGGAGGTTTTTCAACATCTCCCCATCCTCTTTCCTCTGCCAGTGTTCTTCTGGGGGTGGCTGGTGAGGCTCCCGCTATGGGTGGGGCTTCCTCTACGTGTGGGGGTAGGGTTCTGATTGCTCCTCGTGTGATTTATTCTATGGCTAGGGGTTCTCTTCCTTCTGCCCCGCATCTAGCTTATGGATCTCTTACTTTTGGTTCAGGTCTTGGTTCTAGGGGAAGGAATTTTGCTTATGTGGCTACATTTGAAGCCAGATTACATGACGCTCTTCCTCATGCCTCATCTAGGACTTCTCATGTTTTGCCTGTAAGTGCTTTAAAGCTTATTAGGGTAACTCTAGATCCTGAATCAGTTGAAGACATCCTCCATATGGTAGAAGATCTTTCCTCTCTTACTACTATTTTTTGCTTTTGGGGCTTTTGGCCCTCTCTTGTAGATCTACATGGTTGGATCTCCAAGAACTAGATGCCACTTATTGAAGATAATGTCCATATCTTCCCGTGTGCTAAAGGTTTTTTTTTAGTTAAGTTCCTTTGCCCCAATGATAGGAAGATTATTTTGTGTCACAATAATTTTTCTTGGTACGAAATATATCCACTAATGACCAAACTATGGCATAAGGATTTTGATCCTCTCTCAAAATCCTTTAATAAGTTCCCTATCTGGGTCTGGCTCCCTAATCTTCCAACACATCTTTGGCACGATTTGGTTTTTGAAACTATTGGAAATGCTATTGGGGATTTCTTATATGTGGATGCAGACACTTTGGATATTTACCATTCAACATGTGCACATTTTATAGTAGATTTGGATGTTTCTAAGGGCTTTCTTGAGGTGATCTGCTTGGATTCCCTGAGGGGTACTTGGACACAAATGTTGGATTATGAGGGTATCCCTTTTCATTGTAGGAAGTGCCACCTGATAGGTCATATTGTTGCTCAATGTGCTACTGGGAAATCTAAATCTAGGTGACCACCTTCTTGGTGGTCTAAGGCCTCCTTTGAGCATTACATGGTTAAAAAACCCTTGGAAGATTCAATTGGTTTTGAGACTGAGACTGAGGATAGTGTTCACTCTGAGCCAGTGGCTGTGGAGGATTCTTTGGTGAAACATTCCTTTGAAGATCCTACAAAGGCTATGGTTAGTGATCTTTTTGAGCCAATGGATGAGGTGGCATTGGTCTCTTCCCCTATTTTGAAGGATCCTCCTAGGATCCAGACATCATCTGATTCTCACAGGGAGTTTGTTGCAGCGTCTGTGTCCCCTAGATTCCATGGGTCTTTGTCTTTTGAGGCATGGGTTGCTGAGGTATAAAAGTTAGAGGATGGATGGACAGTAGTTAAGAGGAAGAAGTCTAATCCTTCGGTTCCCCCTCTAGATAAGAACCTTCGATCGCATAAGGAAAATCTTAATTCAAAAGGAAAATCTAATGTTCCCTTATGATGACTGGTTGTTTGTGTTGGTAAACTGGTTGCTTCACTGGTTTGCTGGTTACTGGTATGGGAGGTTTTTTAGGTTGTTGCTCCAGTCTGTTAACTTTCCAAGTTCTAGTGTTTTGACGATAGTTTTATCTGGTCACATCTATTGGTAGTAGGTCCATGTAAAACCTGGTTTAGTTGTTTTACTGGTTTCAGGTTCTTTTAAAACCTGGTTGTGCTTAATTATTTATCTCTCTTTTTGATGTTAAGGGTTTTAGGGCCCCTTCAAAACCTGCTTTTACCTTAATCTAAAACAAAAAAAAAATTACTTTGTCATTTCCATTTTCCATTCCATTGGCCAAAAACCATACCTTTTCCACTTTCCACAAAGCATGCACTTGTCATTTATATTTTCTATATACCTTGTCATTTTCATTTTTCCATTCCCTTGGCATTATTCCATACCCTACCATTTACCTTACCTTACCAATTAGGGTAAACTCTCCTATTATTTTACCCAATCTTCATACCATCATCATCCTAAACAATACCCTATACCATCCTACCATTTCATCTCTATTATACCAAAACCTATTTTTGGCCATCCTACCTACCATTTATGATCTTAGTTCCTTTGGTTTTTCCCACACCTTAAGCAAGGGGATTCTGATCTAGTTTCAGTAGTTTTTGAAATATGTGTCTAAATCATAGTCTATGAAAGTAGTGTGACAATCAATATGGCAAGTTATCTGTCATTCACATTTGATTGGTGTTATTTATTATAACCCCTATGGGAAAATCAATTGTCTAATTTGTGTTACTAATTATAATAGACTATGGGCAAATTAATATCACTAACGTATGCCATTATTTCCTCATTATAACTACCTATTGGAAAATTAGGAACAAAACCTTTACCATGGATTATTGCATCACCTTGCCATTAGTATTTTCATTTTCCTAGACATTTTCCTCAATTTTAAAACTTTGTTTTGACCTGTTAGGTTCTCACTGCCTTTCAAGTTGTTAGAACTAATGTGACCTGAGGCTATAATGGGACTATATAGGTTGTGCTTGATTCATGTTGAGTTCATCTTAGTCACTCTTTTCCATATGCTCTCACAATTTTGAGAGTGGTATATTTTTAATTTCTAATGAGTTAAGATACCCCAAAATTTCCAAAAACATTTGTCCTATCTCAGCCTAGTCAGTCATCCTTGGTCTGCCCTACTAGGGTAAATACATCATTAGGATGCTTTATATTGCATTTAATTTCAATATTTTTTGTGTTTATTATTAGTTTATTTGTTTTTTTCTTGATTATTTATTTTATTTTATTATTTTTCCTTGATTCAATCTATATGTGTTCATTAGGTGATTCCTTATACATTATTCTTATCTATCCATATTCATACATCAACATTATCATACTGATTTTTATCATTGATGCATTATTTTAAATTATTTATTAGATATGGAGTCAATCCTTATAAAAATTTAAGCTAATTAATCATGGTTCTCTATCATGGTTCCTATCATCACATGCTACAAAAAATTAAGCTCAGGAAGTCTTACAAGAAATGAAGTTGTAATAGTTTCTCCTTGGTAACCTTGGCAAATCCTCCCACCCTCTTTAATCAAATAAAACCATTGACCATTATAGTTTTAAAAATTCTAATAATTATGATCATATATGCATTGGTAGGTATGATAAAATCATTCAAACTGATCAATTCTTATTATTCTAATCATCTCTTTCATCACCATTGCATCTACATTTATGCCTACTCATCTTTAATCTATATAATAGGTTATATACTTAAGTTGTGCTTGACAATATACCCTATTTGGACACAATAAAAAATAATTTTTTATCCTAGATATCTTAATTATTATAATTTCCTATTAGGTAAATCATTATTTCAACTCATCATCCCTAATTGGGGCATATGCCTGTGACACTGATTATAACCACTTTTAGGCAAATCAATAATTTTTTAAATAAATGGATAAATAATTTTATAAATTGAATTAATCTCACCCATGGTTTAATTTCCTTCTTCTTGTTTCTTTTTTATGGACCATCCATCAATTTTATGTTTTGGCCACTCCCTTGAGGGGTAATCATTATACGCTTCCCAAACATTGTTTAGAACTTTTTATTCAATCATCATTTTCTTTTCAACCTAGTTCATTATTTGAGAATATATTATTATTCCTATAGATTTAAATGAATTACCAAATACATTAAAACTATAGACTCATAAAATTGGCCACCACTGGCTTTCAATTAGTTAGACCAATTCCTACCAACTATTACAAATTAAGCCTAGGAATCACTAAACATCTAAAATTTACTTACACATCATTGTTAAAAGATCATAATCATGTTTATATATCCCTAATTATTGTATCCTATTATATGAAATAATAACCTCTCAAAAATTCATATTTAATAATCATATGGCATCATAATAGTCAATTTAGCCTACGGACCTATTAAGCAGGGCACATGAACAAATATTAAATAATGAAAGAGATAAATGGATAATCAAAATTAATTAAAAATATAAACCAAATTAAATGCCTAGTTGAATTATCCATGTATAATTAATTAATAAATAAATTCAAAAATGCAAATATCCTAGCCTTTCATCATGACCTTTGTGAGTTGTCAATCTCTTTGGAAATATCTTAAAATATCTCATTTTGGAGACCCATGCCTATTCATTACAAATCATGATTAATTCATAAATATTAACTCTACTAGGGTTATTTTTAACTCACTTAGGTTAGGTTTAAACTCATTCCATGTTTGAACTCCACCTGGACTCACCTTGGGTTGGGGTTAGATCCATTTGCTATAAATATAACTCCATGCCAAGTGAATTTTAAGATCTCATAAGCTAAAGTTATAATGAAAATTTAGAGAGATACAAGCCATTTTATTTATTTTATTAATGCCAAAATTTCCTTACAAGTATTTTTATAAGGCCAAAATCTTGGGCCAAGCTATAACAAGACACAACACAAGCCATAGTGCTAAGGAGAGAGGGAGCTACATAACTTCCATTGCCAAATATTCTTTGAGCACAAATTGAGAAAGCCAATAAAAATTGAATTTGGAGAACCCAAGGAAGGTAAAGGATCATGTGTCTTTTTAATTTTACTTTTTATTTTCATTTAGTTTTTTTACTAAGCTCACCCCTAAGATCTGGGCTTGTAAGTGTTAGTGTAGTGTGTTTCTTTGAGTTTTTATTTCTTGAACCAACATATTACTAACCTCCCATCTTGGATTCCTATGATCACAATTTTCATTAATATTCAAAGGACTCTCACCAAATTCTCTTGCTCTCACCTTTTTTATTTATGATTATAGAAGAATAAAAAAAATGTTAGCAGACTCATTAAGTCCTAGAATTTGAGCCATAACTTTGATACAACTATGTAACATCCCCACATAGATTTGATAGAATAATGCAATAATTTTTTTAGGTTTAAATAACACTTATTATTTCATTGTATTACACATTAATAATCTAATTGTGATATTAACATATAAATTAAGCATATTGAACATATGTAACCATGTAGCATTAATAGTTACTGATCACTAACATCATATGTAATATAACATAACTGCATGAGGAAAGTAATTTCATTAAAAGCCATCCATGGATGGTAAAATTATACAACCAATATTTTTAATGTAAAATAAACAATCAATTAAATTTATATTGGGCATTAAGCCTCAATATAAATATAATAATAGATACAATTTTCCATTGAGCACGAGTCACTTTAACTCTAGTATCTCTTATAATCACAAGTGTAGTCTCCAAGTAAGTACTATAGTGGGGAGGGAGAGCATCATTCAATAACTTTTTCACACTAACCATAGACCATATATCCCTTGTACAATCCCCCAAATATGGAGTGGCCCTCCCTTCATGGATGGGTATATAGTGATGGTGCAATAATTCAAAGAGACATACTAGTACCTATGCATTGTAAGATTCTACTACATGATGTGTACCATAAAGAAAACATGTTCTAATGTGATATCATACAAATATAAAAATAATACATATGAAATTAAAATTTTCATACAAAGTTTTCAAATAGCTAATGATCTCTAAGATCAGTCAAATTTATACACACCATTTGATTGGATTACCTTCATCTAGCATTGGTGGTGCTAAATAATCTAGTGAAGTTCATCTCACTACTTAGTACTGTAAATGTGAGATTTGTTTTTCAATAATATAACCAATAGGTTAATGTAATTACTTCTACTAAAAAGTGCACATTCCTACTAATTACTAAAATAATCACTATACATACATTTTATCTATCAAACATATGAATGAAACTCTACAATATTTATTCAATACAATAATACTTTGCATAACTAATAGGTTTATTTCCCAAGTGATTAACATTTAAACTTGAACTACATTCCCAAATCTTAGAGTAAATTCAAACATTTACATCTATCATTAAAATGGTATAATG
>JARHVA010001735.1:1730000-1997500 GCA_037957365.1 Torreya grandis | reverse complement strand
AGATATTTAGGATAGTATTAATATAATTTAACCTCTTTTAATAACTAATAAATGTAATTATCTCCTTTATTTTTATGGTAATATCATTAGCATAACATCAATTATCTTCCTATATCAAAATGATAGAATAGATAATTATTTATTTAAATCATAACAAGATAATCATTTTTATTATTACTAGTTTATATAGGCTAACATGTCTTCTGTTATTTTAATAGCTTGGCATATATTAATATTCGTGAATAGAAATAATAGCTATCTTAAAGTTATAAGATGTTATAAAGACATTTTTTTAGTCTATATATAATATTAATTAGATATCTATTAGATTTGCATTTGCTTAATCATAAATAAATATAAGGTAACCTTATATAATCATACTAAAACATTAATCACTAAGTCTATGTAAAATATAAAAAATACACTCACATACAATATTTATCCCATATATATGTACTAAAATTTATAACACACAAACTCTAATTTTTAACTTTAATTAACTTTAATAACTTACTAACTCTAGAAATCCAAACAAATAATGTATATACATATAAAATTTAATGTGGTATGTGTATGGGTTTTATTAGTTCTTCTATCAACCTTCACCATCTCCATTTGTGTCACCCTATTTGATGATGCTTTCCCTCCATCATGCTCTAAGGGATGAACTCTCCTACATCTAACTCATGACAAGAATGTAGTTAGTCAAATACATCATGATATATATCATAAAACAATGTTATAACAACAAATGTAACATAATCACTATGTACAAAATTCATAATTTTCCAACTCATAATAATGAAAGCATGAAATTGAAATAACATACATATGTCCCATAATAGCATGAGTTATAATTTAGTTAAAAAGTAACAAATAAATTTAAAAACCATAATAATCCATGGATAATTAGGTAAATCATATTCATAAGAAAATTGAGATGTAACACTAATTGGGGTATTGTTTCATACACAATTGACACCTTGTTCTGATTATACTCCAATAAAATTATGATTAGTTAAATAAAATTTCTAACTAGGTTGATCAATCATACAATATATTTTCAAAGAATTATAGAAATTTAATCAAAACCACTTAGGAAAATTAAACCAAACAAAGAGCCTAAGTGAAAATTCCATGAAAGTTGTTGAAAATATATTTATTAAGAATTCATTATTCAATTATGCATCATCCCATGACATCATTAATGGGGTGGCATCCATATACCATTAATGGAACAAATATGAAGATTAATCCCTTCTATTCCTCATTAATTCCCATTTATTTTGAATATTAATGGTCATATTTATGACTTGTCCCTCCAAAATTTAATCAATCCATGACCACACATCTTGATCTAAAGATGGATGGTCAAGGTTGATTTTGAAAAATCTTAAAAATTTATAAATAAGAGGGCCAAGACCAAAATTATTAATATTTAGATATAAAAACTTACTATGTAGAGATTACTATATAAAAGCTTCACCTATTTGCACAAATTGATCAATCTTGTGAGCCTAAACCATTGGTGTACTAGGATATGATGGAGGAGCATTTTACTCTTCATCAATGCAGACTTGGAGCACCAAATATAGGGAAAAACACACTTTTTGGATGCTCTTGGAAGGAGGAAAAATATTTGGAAGGTTTGATGGTATTATTTTCTTAAATATCTCTTATAATTCACTAGCAACACCCCTTGAGGGAGTAAGTTTTATGTTTTATTATCTATATGCTTTCTTATAGATGTTTTCTTGACTAATGCATGAACTAACACATATCTTAATCTTAATCTAAATCAATAACTTGCACAAATTGAGATAAGAAAGTCTTACTAAAATGGCTCCATCCCATGATGAAATCCTCAAGGAGGTTCAAGAAATAGTCATAAGTAGCATCTTACAAGGTGAATGGGAAAATCCTACAAGCTACATATTCATACTCAACATTTATAAATCTCAAGTCTATATTATAATATGTTATATGTAACTCAATTGTGTGCCCCCATTGGGTGTGAATTATGTGAGACATATTTTTGGGTTTCTAGGTAGATCTTGGACATCCCTAATTACCTTAATTTAACCACACCATGGTCCTAGAGTTGGGTTTATTTTGGGTTGATATACTATGTTTAACTTCAAATGAACTTGGCTTTATCCTATAAAATCTAGGTCTTTTATGAGTTTGTATAGGCAAGAATAAATAATAAACATGATCCAAATTTCAACCTAATTATATGATTATGAGACTATAGATTACCCCAAGGTAATGTGGTTTCTTAAAAAAGGGTTGGTTTCTCTAAATATATTGTATTGATTCTAATAAGGCCCTCTTTATAGAGATAGTTAAGATCATGTTGGTGTGGAATTTACCCACACCAAAGGTACCAAGGTTTTTTACCCTCTTATTTTGGGACTTTAAGCATAATATATGGCATTATTTACATTTTATGGATCTCTTGTGTAGTCTACTAGTAATAGTTCTAAGAGCACATAGTTCTTACCACCATAAATATTAGTTATACCTCTTAGATCTATTATATATATATATATATATATATATATATATTCCCCATGGTGAATACTAATTATTTATTTTAATCCTTAGTGTGAATAAGATATAATAAAATAAAAATGAGAATGGATAAGATATAAAATATATCTCTTTGATTATGTTGGAGATGCAACTACTCTCATAGATTATTTATAGACTTGAGTTAGGATTACCTATATATATGTAGTTTTGCTTGTGCTCAAACTAGACTAAAAAGGGTTGAGAGTATGTGTAACTTAGTGATGAGCATGATCCCTATAACATTATATCATAATATGAATATCCACAAATATTTTTAGAAAAAAACCCTTGTTGATCAGTATTGTCATTGTCTTCAATTTGTTGGAGATTTTAAAAATATACTATAAATATCTTGTGTTTTCTAGTAAAGCACACTTTTTTTGACAAGGTTTACACAAATTATTTTGAGATTTATCCTTCCACTTTATCCACTAAGTTAGTTTGGAAGGTGGTCCTCACTTGGGAATCTAGAATTTAACTTGATCTTTCAATTCCTCCATGTGTTTCTCAATCATATCATAAGAGGAATTTACAATATAGACTAAGTATTTAGTAGTTCTTTCCTCTCCTTTTTTTTCTTATTTTCTAGTCAAGTAAAATAAATTTTCTTCTATCTACCTGACTACAGGGCTTCCCTGTTATGTGAACTTTGTGGTCATGAGCATTTTAACATTTTTATTTCCTTTGTCAAATTTTGTTTTTATATATAATTAAACTTGGTAAACCATCTTAGGTCTCTAAATTTTCTTAGTTTTTAAGGAATATATCCAATCTCCCCCATGTACTAATCGAAGGTTCCCTAAAGTAGTGATAGTGTAAATGTAGCTAGTGAAGTAATTATGGGAGTTTTGGATATAGGAGGAGTTTAGATGGGAATTGAAAGTGAAGGTGGGGGAATGGGAGTGAAGGGGGGAATGGAAATGGGAGATACATAGAAGGTAATATATGCCCTAATTTAACCTTATGTCATGTGGATTGTTAGTCTAATGATACCAAGAATATTTCTCATCATTCTTAAAGATTATATATGCCTTGTGAAATTTAACCTGGGGGGCCTATAAATTAATAATTTAGGGCCCTAGAGAAAGATATTATTGGTGTATGTCCATGTTATCAAGGAATAAGAGGATAAATTGGATCACTCTAAGTTCTATGGGTGGAAAAAATGGACCAAATTTATATGATGAAGTTGTATCTAATTCAAATAGGTTTGGGGTAAACTAGTTTAAATCTAAAATTAAGCCTATGTAATATGTTGGTTACATGTGTAATGGCACTTGGAGATGAGGAATCCTATATAATTGGTGCCACTAGGCCATACCTAGTATATGATTGTGTAACTCCTAAAATATTTAGATTACCAAGAAGAGTGGAAACTAAATTTGGTGGGAGAGGAGGAATTAAGACAATAATGGAACTAAAAACCATAGGAAACTAGAAACAATAAAGAGATTAGAAACAAGGGAACCCAAGGAATATTGACTAGGTGCAATCCCATCTGTTGAAGCAAGTACCTATGAGGTAGGCATGGTAGAAGAATGGGTTCCCATTTTAGGGAAAAAATATGGCTAAGCCTAAAGGGAGTTAAGATGAGACTTAGAGTCACTTCAATATACATTATATACACATGGGTAGGTTAATTTACCTAGGTTATTCCTTTGGTTGAGGTAGTAACAACTAATGAAGATGAAGTAGTGAACAAAGGTATCCCTTGTAAGATAATATATTTCAACCTCTTATGCATATTTGGAGTGTATTATAAGGGAAGGAACTCATTGGGTCTTTCTTCCAAGACTTGTTTTCTTTGTTGTTGTTCCTCTAACAATCTTTTAAGTTTCAAATTCCCAATTACTTTGTTATCATCCTTAAGGTTCAAAGTTTACCTATGATCATCATACATCTCATGGTGGTAAGTAATATTAATCATTTCCATTAATTCTTTGACACACCTCAAGATTCTCCCCTATGAATCCAATTATCTATCATCATAGAATTGTAGGGCACTGAAAAATGGCCTATGCATTGACATGGATACAACTATAGTGATATTATTATAATCATGATTATCAATGTTGAGAGGTATATATGGATATATAAGTATTTTACCTCTTATTAGTGTAGTGACCTATCACATCATTGCCATATTGATATGAGATCTTTAGCTCTACCAGCTTGTTAGGCACATAGTAGGGTAACCTAAAGGGAGTAGTCTAAATCCCTTTAACTCTTATTTTAGTGAAATTTTGGTAGTACTAATTAGACATAATGGAAATAATTAGAGATCTCATTTCCTTAAACAACCTAAGCATAATTTTTCATTGATAACAAAGTAGATTAGTGCGTATAAATGATTGAAAATGTCTTCAATGTGAGTTATATAATGGTGTATATAAATTTTTGAGTAAACCACATGCACAAGGGTACTATAAGATATCCATTATGGAAATGATGGGGGCTTAAAGGGAATATTTCCACATTAATCATCTACTAAATAAGACATCATATAATAATTTATTCCTTTTTTAAACCTCGTCACCTATTGGGATAAGTTAAAGGTTATGATCCCTCCCAAAGCTAGGAGAGGCACCCAAAAATTATTGACATGCACAATGTCACTAACCTCAAAATGTTTGTTAATCAATGAAATTACAACTTTGACTCCTCTAATTTTTTTAATTTTATGAGAGTCTATGTCTTCCTTGCTTACCCAAGGTTATGTATCTTCAACCCACTCTTTTAAGGTCTCCATAATGTCATGTGTTCTATCTATTATAAGGAAATGTCCCTTTTGTATGGGATTTATAGGTTTAAGGGATGGTAATATTTTTAGAAGGTTGTGCCTAAAATTAGGGTAATTCAATACTTAACATTGTCAATCTGAGTTGAATAATTCCTACATGAAAACTTCATAAATATATTTTAAAATATGTTACCATAGGTTAATACATTAGGCTTGGTAGTAGCCTTGTGAACTTATGATTACTTAATTGTGTATATGATATTTATTAATTATTTATCACCTCAATCTTGTATACTTATAAATCTTAGACCTTGTTTATACCTCTTAGTGCTAAACCTTTTCTAATTGCACAATTCTTACATCTAAACTTTTACTCATCTCTTAGTCTAAAAAATATCATTCTGATGACTCAAACCTTATATATTTCTCATAATGATTTTAACATGCTTATTATCCATGTCTAAAAGTTTTATACTTGTACCTATTTTCCTACTCTCTAGACACTTACATCCCATCCAAACACCTACGTTGATACAATTGTCCTACCTTGACCTAAGTGTCTAGTGCCTTAAAGTCATCTAATTTGAAAATAAAATGTATTCCTATGGTTTTCATAAGTGCTTAATGTGAGGTATTCTCCAAAGGGATTGGTATAAATACAATATCAACCCTCATTCATTACTCACCTAGCATAGACATATAAAATACCTAACATTGATATCAAATAACATTAAAGTTAATTAAAACTTTCCTATTTTCTCATATTTTCATATCAATTATTGGAAAAACACATCTACAAGTTTGAAGTACTGAAAGAGTAGCCCAAGAACTTTATTACCAAGTTACAATCTAGGCCACTATTGTACTTGATTTCCACAATTTACATCCTTATATACACAAATATAACATGTAGGGGAGAACTACATAAGTTTGAGACACTAATAGAGTATTAGATATATAGGAAATGTTCATTGATAGAGGGGTCTTCGAGCATCTTGACACCATGTGCCCATTAACCCATTTTTCCTAAAACCATTATGAAGATGAAGAACTAGTGTTTTCTCATTTGATAAGGAGTGGCAGTCTATGATCCATATCTAAATACACCAAATCAAAGGTGACATATAGCCTAGAAGAATCTAAGTGGTTTCATCAAATGTTATAAATTATTCCATATTGGACACATGCATCTAATCCAAATAGTAGTGTTGATGTAACCATCCTAGGCTAACATAAGTGTTCATGGCTATAGAGGTACTATTCCATAATTTGATGATTATTCTAGAATATTATTCTAGTTTGCTTACTACTTGTTCCAAATCTATATATACATTAAAACCAGATAAGAACCTTGTGTTCATTGTGATTGAAATATTTAGCATAGTCATACTTTCTATTTTCTACATATCTCAACATTTAATTTAGAATATTATTTATTTGAGTTTAAAATTTAATTAGACTATTATATATCTATTTATCACCCTTGTGTTTATTCATTTATATATTTTTGACCATATATATTCTCATAGGATCTATATCCAAAATTTAGGGTTAAACATATGGTGAACCCAACCTATGTAAATGCAAAAAAAAATCTCATTCATAGGGTCATCAGTCAGCTAGGGTTTCATTTTTCTATTCAAATTATGTATTTTTCATTTCTAAGCAATGAAAAATAATAATAATAAACCTTATTTAAAATTGAAGATAAATAATCATTGGTCACTCATATCCATAACAATAAAATATCTATGGGTTCCTATTTATAGTCATTAGATGAAATCAATAAGCTTGCTAAGGCAAAAGATTCCCAACCTAGGAATGGTAAATACTTAGAGGGTATCACAAGTGATTCCATACCAACCAATCTTCCTATATCCAATGGGGACATGTGTTATGTTTTTAGGCCTTTATTCCCCAAGAATAAAAATGTTATTGACATGATTACAATGGAATTACCAATTATTTCAACTCAAATACTAAGTTCATTACTTATTTCTACTCAAACCATATTCACATCCCCTTTGGTGACTTCTTAAATTGGTCATCTAAATCCCAATGGGTCTAAAGTAAAAATTCTCCTTCAAGTCATAAATAACTTGGAAGACAAGGTTAAAAACATTGAACAAAATGATTTAAAGTCTCTTCATGATATTTATCCCCAAGATGTGTTTCATAACCCTCTTGCACTTGATATATCTTTGCACCCTTTTCCAACTAGTTTTTTTTCACCTAAGTTCACATTTTATTATGGAAAGGGTAAAATTGAGTAGCACCTTCAATCCTTATTTTTAGAATGCCTTGATGATGCCTCCAATGATAAAATTTTGACTATATTATTCACAAGCATCCTCAAGGACTATGCTTTGAGGTGGTTCTATGATTTACCTCTCCAATCCGTGAAAGCATTCAAACCTCTTACAGATCATTTTTGGCACACTTTTATATTAATGTTACCAAAAATGTCTCTTATGCCCAAATTACAAAAATCAAACAAGGAACCAATGAACCTATCAATTAATATGTCTTGAGGTACAAGACAATGTTGGCTAAAATGACCAATCTTATGGCAAATAGATAACTTCAATCCATCTTTAAGAAAAGCTTGCTTGTTTCTTTACATGAGTCCATTATTTTTAAAAAGTTCAAATCATTTTTGATGTATGACATGTTATTCAAGGACATGAAATAAATCTTATATTATTGAATAAACTTAAATATGTAGCAAACACATTGATTAAATCTACATCCAATACCATGTTTACAGTCAAACGAAGTTATAAGGTGAAACCAACTAATCTTATAAAGGAAAAAATCACCATGGTTAATGAATTTTCATAGCATCCCAATCAGTTTGTTTTATCTAATTTACTAAGGAGATAATTTTCATGTTTACATAAGTCTCCTACTTTATTACTCCCATATTTAATAGAGTGTCATCTTATATCTCTTCCTCATCCTATAGAGGTTGATATGAATCAACCTCTACCCAAAGGATACAATGCAAATGCTTATTATGATTATCATTAAGGTTCTAGGAATTATACAAAAATAATACTTACCTTTAATAATAATATACAAGACCTCATAAATTACCAAAATATTACATTTGGTGATCCTCTAAAGGAGTCAGGTTCATAATCTAGTGATCACCAGAAACATAAAGTATTTAATAATCTTTTGTAAGACTATTCTAATAAGGATGTAAAGGTGAAAATGATATATAATAAACATCCTCCTCCATCACACCATGTAAACCAACTAAATATTATTATTGGTACTTACACATGGCATACACCTTCTATGTTTTAGAGACCTTCTATTAATTTTGATGATAGTGGGATTAAGGATGATGACTCAAATCTTCATTTTTATTCATTATAGCATACCTTGATCATCAGCCTATACATAGTTTTATGATTTATAATGGTGTAATAAATAAAGTTTTCTCCATGAAATCAATCACACATTTGGTTATATAAATAATGGTTTACACCATTCTACTATATTAGTTAAAACAATTGATAGGACCTCATAGCAAGTTCTTGGTGAGATTGACTTATTTTTTATAGTTGGATCCCACACATGTTGTTACTACCTTCTCAGGTATACATTATACAAATGTATTTGATATGTTATTATGATGACCTTGGATACATACACTTTGAGTGGTACCTTATACAGTGCATGGGTGTGTTAAATATATTCATACCAATCAGGTAATAACAGTTTTTAGTATTCCATATCAGCATCTTCTTTAGTAATATAAATTTATACCTAAATAGCTAATTATCAAACCTAATATAGTTCATCCACCATAAAAGGGAAAGTAATAAACAATTACATTTACTAGGTATTCAATACTTGAGAGACCATTACATTAGAGACACATGGTCGGTTCCACGTAATCCTCATCTACTACACACCATATTCTGATATCTAGAGCACCAAAACATGTTCCTATTATTTATATTCCAAATAAACCATAGATCATAAATATATGGGTTCAATTAACCCTTATTCCTTATATTATTTCTACATGAACATAGAGTCTTATTCTATATACATAGTGTATTTTTGAGCTTACAGTGCTAGATATTACACCTACACATAATCTTTGATAATACCACCAATATATTACACCAGGTTTTTAGTGGGGATATACCTATGAGAATCCTTTGGATGATATCATAGGATGATATTCTGTTCTCCAATATTCCAAATATACCCCAAAAAATAAAAAACTTCAAAAATCCAAACAAAAATAGAATACTTATCCTATTAGCTCATTGGCATATATGTTTGTCATTCCATGTAGGTAGATGGCATATCAATATTTCCTATATACATATATGTTTCACACATATTTTGAGTGTGATATAGGCATACAAATATACATGACTTATACACTTATGGATGTTTGGATTTCCCTATACTCATGTCACCAGGATGTTGGGTTCATCCACTTTTATTGATAAAAATACATCTAGATAATATAATTTTATGGTCATTTTGTATTATCATGTTTAAAATCATATATGTACTTACACATGCCTTTATCCATGCTTATATATTTCGTTGTATAATTGATATGTTATTTACTTGACATTTTTTGCTAACACATATATCCAAAGACCAATATGTTATGTTTATGTTGGTTATTTATGCTTTCCTTTATACACTTCCTTGAGTGTCTTTCCTCGCTATTATCTTATTTGTTGATCATTTGAATATGTTACATTATTTGTGGCCCATGTTCTCATATTTTATTATTATTTACATTTGAGTATATCATTGCTTGTTGTATGTACATTTGAATATATAATTTTTGCTATTATGTACATCTGACTTAGTCATGTCCATTTAATTGTGCAACATTTGAACATACCCCTTGTTTATGGTCTCTTTGGACCATTGTATTTTGACTTGTGTTTTACCCAACATCCCCCTTATTTTCATAGGCAATGGGGACCCACCTCTTTTCAAATTATAGTCTTGACTTTGATCCCCTCTTTTATGTGTTTTTGCAAAATTTTGTAAAAAACTAACTATTGGCCTTTCATACATTAGCAAGATGGAATTGGTGCTATGTTTTTATATACTATCTTTATAATTATTTTGGACTTATTCTATCAATTATTTTTTATAGTATCTCTTTTGAAACTTATGCAATTTTTCATTTTAGACTTATTTTATCATAATTTTTATTGTGATCTTTTTTGCATTGGCATAATTATTTCAAACATTTTATCTGATAGAATTGGGTCTTTGACATTTTTTTTTGGATATTTTATTCGACAAAGTATACCCTTAAATTTTTTTATCATGGTCACTTTTACCTACAAAGTAGACCCTTCAAATTTTTTACAGTTCCCCTTCAACCTTTTTATTTCAGTCATTCTACTCAACAAAATGACCCTTCAGACTTTTACAATTTCCCTTTAGCATTTTTTGTGGCATTTTTCCTAACAAAAATGCCATTTGGCCCTTTTTGAAATGACCCTTCAGACCTAATGAACTTATCCTTTGGTACTTATATCTTGGGAATTTTTACCTATGAGACTCTCCTTCAGGACTTCTATCTTAGACTAATTCTTTCGAGCCTTTTACGCCAGACCAATTCTTTCAAAAGTTGTCTTGGAAATTTTGTCTAAAAAAAAAATTATGGGATTTATGTTTTGGACATTTTGTCCAATGAAAATGCACATGTTTTGAAAATTGTGTTTCAGATCTTTTATTTGATAAAAATTAGGCCTTCAACTTTTTTGTTGTAGGTATTTTGTAAAGACCAACCCCCAACAAAAATCCCAAAACAATTCCCCCACACAAAATGGGTAAAATAATACCCCCTTGCTAAGATAAATAGACCAAAAATCCTATGGAATTTCCAAGTGGCACCCCTACTTAGAAATCAATATATTATGTTTTAAGCCTAATTTAATATTTTACCTAAGGTCTCAATCATATTTATATATGTTAGGTCATTTAAATTAATGTAAGGGATCTTTTATATATTCTAAGCCTAGGCCCTAATCATATATTATTAATAAAACTAAGACCTTAGGATACAATCCTTATGTAGGATCATTTATATTAACTTATGTTCCTTACTCTATGCTTGCACATCTAATGAACCATGTCAACTCAAGCCCAATTGATCCGATAATGTGAGATCAATGGTTGAAAATTTGAAAGACTTGTTGATCCCCATGAGGGTGATAAGTGTCACCATTTCAAGAGCCTAGTACAAAGATCCAATAACCCATGAGAAGAAGCAATATCAATAGTCAAGATCTCACATAATCCCTAAGCATCTACCAAGTGGCACACACATGAGCACTTTTTTTAACATTAGCTTAAACTTAGGCTTTATTCATATTTATCAATATGCATAAAACCTTGGGATTTAAATTATGTCTAAATTTATTTTTCAAGACCCTAATCTAAATTTATCTATATGCTAAATCCTCTTTTCATTTTTGATTGTAGATTAGAGTGAAACAATAAATTATAAGTGTTGAGATCATAGGGAGTTAAGTCGATTTTACAATCACGTGGACATATTTGACATTCATATGAACATTAAAATTAGGTGTGGTAATAAACCATTAGGGCATTCAGTTTTGATGATCATGTGGATGTCATTGATAATCATGAGGATGTTATTGATGATTGCATACACATTAAATTTAAGATTGTAAATTATCTATTTAGATTCAAATGTTAATGGGCCTAGGTAGATCAACAGTCAGTGTTAACTTGAGAATAAGAAAATTCATAGTGTAAGTCAATAGTGAAATTTTAAAAAATCCTATACTAAATTAGGTTTTGATCCATGTCTTAAATATATCAATAGTCACATTTTTATAGTTAACAAATATAATGGCATTGCCACATGGATAGCATAGAAAATTTTAACACTTAGGCTATATTATCGACAACTATTATGTCTCATAGCTAAATTTAGATCATGAATATGAACACACATGGTTATCAAATATAAAAGTGAATATCTATAAAATGCTATAGTTATAATGGGACAAGATGTAATACAAAGTTTAGATAAGTTAGTCACAATCAACAATAGTGTCCCTAGTTCTAAAAAGCATTGGTAAAGCGATGTATATCTGAGTTCCATTTGAAGGTGTCTAATCTAAAATATCAATATGTTTTTCTCAAAACCTATAAAAATAAGCATGTATAGTTTTAGGAAAATAGTACATATATTTATAATTTGCATATAGTTCAAGCTAAAATTTTAAAATAGCCTTTGTCTTTATACACATGTACACGTTGCATAGCTATTGTAAAGGTTAATTGATAACTATAAGTGGACTCTTATATAGTTTTGGACTATAGTAAGAACTCATGGTCTAACTATTAGATGTAATGACCTTGCATGGACATGGAAGATGAGGTGTACCCTTCCCAAAGTCTATATAGACAATTGTAATCTAGCTTGGATTTTTTTCATAGATTTTGAATACAAGATGAGCATCAATTTTGATGTCAACAAATGTGTTTGTGTATTTTATTTCCATTTTTTGTGTAACTAGTTGTTACTCTCTTTGGTTATATATTTCAATAATCTTTAGTGTGAAATAGATAGGAATGGATTCTTAATTATTTTGATTGATGTATTGATCTGTAGATGTACAAAATCCATTGAGAGATTGGTAAAATATATTAGTTAAGATAGTCAAGTTGTTTGATTCATAATTATTAATGTGTACTAGTTCTTTCTTTGATTTAGTTTTTTGTGTGTGCGCCAAAGCTACCTTAGATACTTCACTATCCTGAGCTCTAATCTCTTGAGTAAGATTGTGTAATAACTACCCTAAAAGGATCAACCTTTGTCTGAGGCCTATGAATTTTGTATATCATTATCTCCTTAGACTTCTTAACCATGTCTAATTATGTGTGTGCAATTATTGCTAACAATAGGCATAGGTTCTGAGAGAAGAGGTCTATTTATAAACCAACTAGGGAAGTAGTTCTTATGAATCATAGAGCCTTATTTTTTGCCTTACCCTTGCATCCTTTTTTTATTTTATTTTGATACCTACCCATTTTAGATTAGAAACTAACCATCCAACCAACTCACATAGATATTAAATAACTTTTAGGTACCACACCTTCATTTAAAAAACCTTGTCAATAACCTTCATTCGCTACCAACTATTCCATCAACAGGTTGTCAAAGACTGGATACTTACAACTCATGCCTTGGAGTGGATTTTACCTCCATCAAGATCATAAAATATTAGAGTCTACCTCATTGATTGTGGTATGCATAAAACACACATCAAGAGTTTCAATAGCATTAGAAGAAGGTCCACACACTAGATAATAGTAGTTATCCTTTGTGTAGAGTTGCACTAGAGTTAGCTAAGAGAGTGACTAGATCTAATTCCTAGGTTGGTTTTCTAGTCTCATCCCAAATAAATCATAGGATACCTATAATTGTACCAATAACCCTAGTTCAAAATATTTTACATCCTCTATTAAGGAACCTCTTACCTGTAATGAATCCTTTACCTACTAATCAACTAATGGCTTAGACCTAGTTAGTTGGATCTACTATTTCCATCCCAAGAGATGTGCATGATTTACCTAGGAATCCTAAGAAGTATCTACCATCATTTTCTCCTTTAGGATCAAGGATAGTGGAAGAACATATCAAATCCTTCTAAGCTGATTTGAGATTAATGAATGTTGTCAATGAAGATGTTACATGTAGATTATTCCCTTTTACATTAATAGATGATGATTGTGATTGGTATTTAAATCTAATAGATAACTCCATCACTTCTTAGATTGAGTGTCAAGTTTCTTTTCTTACAAAATTTGAATAGGTTATCAGTCCTAGCATAATATACCAACTCTTCACTAGTATGAAGAGAGAGCCTAATAAGCATATCCATGATTTCAATGCAAGATTTCAAAATATGTAAAACTAGTTAACTTCATGGTATAAGCTAGAGGAAGTGTTAGCATTAGAGATGTACAAGAACACACTGGATGTGATTACCACGTTGTTCCTCAGGAGAGATATTATAGCTAAAATTTTATCAAGGGCATTTGAAGAAGCCATCAACATAGATAGGTATCTCAATCCTCATATTCCTACTATACCTCATGTCAATAATGGCCTTCTCACATTAAATTTGATTTCACATGCAAGGTAAAATGTCCCAGTATTTAATAAAAACTAGCTATATATGTTACCTCCCATGATGTGAACAATGTATCCAAACATTAGATTCTTTAACAATCACATGTAATACAATAGCTACCAATAGAATCAACAATTGACTGTCTCCTACTATTTTTTTACAAGGTACTGACTCTACAAAGGCAAAACTTGATTATATTTAGAAGATGGTTTAAAAGTTGAGAAACAACTTCTTAAATATGCAAAGGAATATGGAAAATGCAAATTCCCCAATTGGTAATTAGAATTCTAGATTCCAAAGATATAATAGACCATTCAATATGCCTAAGTAGCCTAATAAACTTCTAGAGATCAACATGGTAGAAACGGATCTTCCCAATTGGTGTAGAATTCATAATACCTCTCAACATGGTGATCTTGACTATGTAGAGTTCTATGTAGCGTTAAAAATATTTTAGAAGGAAGTAGTCAGATAGGATCAAATGAATAATCCACCTGAATCACACTAGGATATAGGGTCTTCAATTACTGCTATGTTTTTTTAAACTCATGAGTTTCCCTTCCTATGCAAAGATAATAATGTACTAGAGGATAATATGGATTAAGTTCAAACTTTTTATTAGTTATAAATATGTGCATATAAATTAAGGAATAAATAACAAATTACCAAATTGACTCCTCCAAATAACATGGTGATTCCTCCTAATCTTAATGTAGATAATAATCCACCCCCTCTAAGGGGAAAAATCAACCACAAAGCAAGGAACAACCAAGTAAAGGAGGATACAACATTGTAGAGGATATGAAAAAGATCAAGCTGAATATAAATATTCATGAGTTAGCATAGATCCCTCAATAAAAAGAGCATCTATGGAAGCCCATTACTGGAAAAGCTCCTATGGAAAGAGCTAAAGCATCTATAGACAAAGTGAAAGTTGTGGATGCTAATGTCATCTACAAGGCTAAGCTAGAAGTTATACCCTTTTTGTTGACTACCATGGCATTTGGTAAGAATATTCATAATTTTTTAGTTGAATCTGGAGCATCTTCAACTATCATGCCCACATATATATGTCAAAATCTATGTCTCACTGTAAGTCCTTCAAAGAGAACAATTTCACAACTAAACAAAATAGTAGTACCAATAGTTAGAGAATTGACCAATAGGTGCATTCAAGTAGCATCTGAACCATGAGTCTAAATGATCATTGATATTCTACTAGTAGACATATTAGAAGGATAAATACTATTGCAAGAAAGGATTAGTCCAAAGCACTCAATGGATATCTCTCTATACACTTTTCTCATATTTGGCTACCATGGAGAGGAATTATAAATCACATCATAATTGATAGAGAGATAAGAATGAAGTATCCCATTATGAAGTATAAAATCAAGAATGAATAGGTGAAGTATGAATCTCTTATCCTTGATATTTATACATTTAATACTCAAAAGAAGGTATAGGAGCCAGAACCTAAAGGTTCCAGTCAGTTGTGGACTCTACACTTTGATGGTGTTAGATCCAAGTAAGGATCAAGCATGGGAATCGAGTTGATTGATCCACAAGGTAAAAATTTCTTGGTAACATACAAGTTGAAATTTCCATGCATGAATAATAGAGTTGAGTATGAGGATTTAATTCTAGGATTACAATTTGCACTTAAGAACAATGTGAAACAAATACTAGTATTTGGTGACTTAGTGCTAGTGGTCAGCCAAGTCAAAAATAAATATCAATGAAAGTTTTCTTTTTTAAGAAGATAAAATCATAGAGCATGGGACCTAATTGAAAGATTTTAAGATTTCAACATAATAACCCTTCATAGAGAGCAAAATCAAGATGTTGATTCATTAACTACTACTACTCATCTGGAGATGCTAAAAGAATCTAAGGTAAAAAAGTATCCATTAAATTAGCACCTTATCCCTCTATTCTGGATAAGATAAAAAATTTCTAAGTATTTTATGATGACCAGTAGATTATTTAGTTTTTAATTAATTCAAGTGAATTCAAGTCCCAGATCATCGATGATAAGGACATTAATCACCTCTGTCATGAGGAACTAGACAAAGAAGGCATTCTCTAGCTCAAAAAGAATTAAATTCCAGCCAAGTTGGTCTTTTTAGAAAGACCATATGACATAGACCCTCAATCTCAATAACTTAGGTAGAAAAAATTCAATGAATTATATTTCAAAAGGGAAAATCTAGGAGATGAACATATCCCACATTATGTTAATATTGGTCTTAGCTGTTCCCCAGAGGAAAGATAGTGAGTGAAGGATCTAATCACTCGATATAGGGATGTCATTGCTTGGACATATGAAGACTTGCATGTGTATGACCCACAAGTCATTACTCATATGATTCCTTTGAAGCTAGATCATAAGCCATTAAAATAGAGGAAAAGATCAATTAATCCCATTTTGAAGCCTTTCATTCAAAGAATAGTGTGGAGAAGTTGTTAAGTGCAAAAATCATCTTTCTAGTAAGACATTCTACTTGGGTAGCCAACTTGTTCCTGGTAGGAAATAAGAATGGTGAGATCAAATTATGTGTGGCTTTTAGGAACCTGAATAAGGATTTTAAAAATGATAACTATCCCCTACCTTCTCTGGATGAGGTGATAAATATAGTAAGCAGTTATAAAATGATGTCCTTTTTGGATGGATTTTCAGGCTATAATCAAGTATTGGTGAAATCTAAGGATAGAATGAAGATGACATTCACTAAAAAGTGGAGAAATTATGCATATAATTGGATGTCATTTAGCCTAATAAATGTAAGATTTATCTTTCAATGTGCCATGGATCATGCATTCAAAGGACTAAACAAAAAATGCATAATCATCTACATGGATGATCTCATGGTATTTTCAAAGAATTGAAAGGTACCACATAAGCCACATCCAATCCATATTAAAGAGATGAAAAAGCTTTGGTGTTTCATTAAACCCAAAGAAGAAAATTTTTGGAGTGACTAAAGGAAATCTATTGGGGTACATCATCACCAAGGATGGGATCACTATTGATCCAGATAGAATTTAGGCAATTTCAAAAATTCAGCCACCAAATAGTAAGGACCTTAAATCATTCTTTAGAAATATTAACTTCATAAAGAAGTTCATCATAGGATTTTTAGATATTTTTAAACCTTTGAATGCCATGTTCAAGTAGGATTCCAAAATAGAGTGGATGGATGAAGCCCAAAAGACCTAGGACATTAAATATGTTATATCATAAGCTCTAATATTAATCAATCCAAATTTTAATAAATATTTTTATCTGTACTCATTCACTTTAGAGCATACACTTGTTGATGTCATCATGAAATAGAAGGAAGAGATTGAGCATCTGATTATGTTTATGAGCACAAATTTAAAGGATGTAGAGCTTAAATATTTTATGATTGATAAATAGTTTTTTACCCTTATCAAAGTAGTAAATAAATTTTGAAATTACATCTTGAGGAATAAAACCATCACCATCATACTTGATCATATAGTGAAGGTCACCCTATCACAAAATAAATTAGGGGAACACTAAGGCAAATGGATGGCCAAGATTCAAGAATTTGATATAGAGATCAAAAATGCAAAGATCATTTGAGGGTAGGGCATTGTTTAGCTTATGAATAAAGCAAATCCTTGTACCATAGTTTAAGAGGTATGTGAAGCTCAAGTATCTAAAGGAGAATAGTACACTAATATAATATAATATTTACTTATAGGTACTTGTTCCCTAGAACTTGAAAGAGACAGGAGAAGAGCTATGCGGCTGAAAGTTGCTCATTACATGATCAAGAAGGGAGGCCTTTATAGAATAAATTATGAAGTTATTTATCTCAAGTGTCTATTTGTAGAGGAATCTATATAAATTTCATAGAACTTACATCAAAAAATAGGTATTTGTCACCTATCTAAAAATACCATGGCCCATAAGATCTTAAGAATGGGATGCTATTGGCCAATAGTTTTCAAAGATGCTCATACTCATGTTATAATATTCCATGAATGCTAAACTCTAGCCAATAGAGAAGTACACATAGCAATGCCTTTACAACTAGTTGTTGAAGGAAGGCCATTTTATCAGTGGGGTTTAAACTTTATTAGTGTCATTAACCCAAATTCCTTAGTAGGCCATAAATTCATGCTTACTAATACTGACTACTACACTAGATGGACTGAAGCTATAACCATAAAGAATTGTAGAGCACAAGATGTGATTCACTTTTTGGAAGAACACAATAACAACTAGATTTGGCACACACATTTATTTAGTTTTTGATAATGGACTAGATTTTATATCAATATAATTTATTGAGTGTGCACACTACAACCAAGTTATTATTAGGTCATCTTCTAATTATTACCCCTTGGGAAATAGACTGGTGGAATCAATGAATAAAAATATAATCAATGCAATTAAGAAATCAATAGGGGACAAGCCTATGGACTGGTATAATTTATTAAATTATGATCTTTGGGTAGATTTAACTAGACATAAGAAAGCCCTTAAATGTTCACCTTATCTATTGGTGTATATATTTAGGCTAGTATTCTCTATCATGTCGAATCTACCCACTTATTAGTTTATGTAGGATTACATGGAATCGAGCGATAAAGTAAAATTAAGATTACTAGACATAATAAAAATGGAATATTCAAGGAATGAGGCCTTATAAACATTCAACAAACACCAAGATGTGGTCAAGAGGTGGTTTGATAAAATAGAAAAGGTCAAAACATTTAGGATTTTAGATCTAGTGCTACTTCGGGATAAATCCCATGAGAAGAAAGGACATCATAATAAGTTTCCCCCATTATAGCTTGGACCATATCATATTTTGGAGATCATGGGTAATAATGTATTTCATCTGAAGTACCTATAGGGTAATGAACTTACCTATCCAACCAATGAGTAGCTTTTAAAGCACTACTTCATGGTTGTACCATATGAAGGGACCCCAAATTGATGAACTAGATGAATGTAGCTATAATATTAGATTCATTTCTTGATTTCTTAGATTAGTTTCTTACTTTGTAGATTAATCTTTATTGCTTTTAGTATTTTACTTTCTAGACTGAATTTCAATGTTTTTTGAAGATAAATTTTTTCTTTCTTAGATTAGATTCCTACTTTCTTAGTTTAGGTTTCCCACTTTCTTAGAATATTTATATTTTGATTTCTCTGAAAATCACAATTGTGTTTTCTTTGACTATAACCAAGTTAAAATCCAAACCAACTGATCTTAGGACTTGTAGAAATGGTGAAAAATAAAAAGAGAATAGGCAATTTGGGACTAGTTCATAAAATTAGGTGTATTTTTGTGTCTTGAGTCTTTAGGATGAAGGTATGTAATCATGGATTATTATGGATGGTGTCATAATTGAATAATTTTACCAAGCATGTAGAATTTGCTCTCAGAGTACCTCATATAAATTTAGAAAGTTTTCTTGTTTTATTGGATCAAATGCACTTATCACATTAAATACTTATTAGAAATGATAATTTTGGGTATAGATGTGGCTAACAGGGATGTTATAGTAATGATTTGTTTTATAATTATACCATCTCATTGGGGTTCCAACTCTTCTCTTTTCCATTCAAGAATAAAAGAAAAAACAAAATAAGAAAGAATCAATAAGTTCAAAAGAGCTAAAAAATCTAAAGAAAATAAAAAGGCTTGCATGATGAAATAAGGTAAATGTACCACACATCATGATCAAAATAAAATAATGAAATGAGAAGAGAAGGAGCCCAAGGTATACATATTAGGGTTATGTATGCTTGGCTTGTATTAGAGCAATGCATGAGGTTCCCTTGTTTTTTAGCTTTAATAGACACTGGAATAAAACCTATAGTTTCATCAATCCTTTGAAAAATTCACCACAAGAAGGGATAAATGAATTACATGTTTTGACACAAATCCAATAAATTAGAAGGAAAGTATGTTGTGTGAAGGAACTTAGGAGTCTCTTCCATGTTTCTAATTTAAGTATTCTTCTATGACACATTTTATGACTGATTTAAGATTACAAACCAAAGTTATAGGTTCTTGAATACTCAAGAGTATTCCCCCTATAAGTTTCCATTGTTTTTTACCCAACATCCCCCTTCTTTCCATAGGAAATGGAGACCCACCTTTTTTAGATTATAGTATTGACTTTAAGCCCCTCTTCTATGTGTTTTTACAAAATTATGGAAAATATTGACTATTGGCCTTTCATACTTTGGAAAGATGGAATTGGTGTTGTTTTTTCATTGACTATCTTTATAATTATTTAAGACTCATTTTATCGAGTATTTTATCTAGTATCTCTTTCAAGACCTATATAGTTTGTTGTTTCAGACTTATTTATTTTAGACTTATTCTATCAAAAAAATTGTTGTAAGATTTTTTACCTTCACATAATTGTTTTGGACATTTTGTTTGATAGAATTAGGTATTTGGCATATTTACTTTAGAAATTATGTCTGAATAAGTAGACCCTTTAAACTTTTTGTCATGGGTACTTTTCCCTATGAAGTAGACCCTTCATATTTTTAGTAGTTACCCTTCAACCTTTTTATTTTGGCTATTTTGCCCAATAGAATGACCCTTTGGAATTTTTAAAGTTTCCCCTCAACCTTTTTTATGGCCTTTTCCCCAATAGAATTTCCCTTCAGCCCTTTTTAAAATTATCCTTTGGACCTAATGCACTTACCCTTCAGGACTTTTATCCTGGGAAATTTTCTTTACGAGCCTATCCTTTGAGACTTTTTTCTTGGACTAATTTTTTGGGCCTTTTACCCTAGACCGGTTCCTTTAGAATTTATGTCTTAGAATTTTTGTTCAATGAAAATAAACTATGGGTTTTGTGTCTTGGACATTTTTTACAACAAAAAAGTGCATGTTTCTAAAGTTGTGTTTCAAACATTTTATCTGATAAAAATCTAGTCTAAGAGCCTTTTGTTTCAATTATTTTGTAAACACCACCCCCCAAAAAAATCTCAAACTAATTCCCATACAAAAAATGGCCAAAATAATACCCTACTACCAAGATCAATAGACCAAAAATCCCATAAAATTGCCAAGTGGTACCCCTATTTAGAGAGTATTTTATTATGTTTTGAGCTAAATTTAAGATTTTAGCCAAGGTCCCAATCATACTTATCTATAATATGTCATTTAAATTAATGAAATGACTCTTTTATATATTATAATCCTAGGCCCTAATCATATTTTATTTATATTAACTTATGTCCTTTATTCTATGCATGTAGATCCAATGAACCATGTTAACTCGAGCCTAGTTGATCAAACAAAGTGAGAGCAATGGTTGAAAATTCTAAAGAAATGTTAATCACCATAAGGGTGATAATTTTCACCATTATGGGAGCCTAGTATAGAGATCCAATAAACTTCAGCAATGTCAACATTCAAGATTTCAAAGAAGCCCCAAGTAGCTACCTAGTGGCACACACATGAGCACTTTTTTTAACATTAGCTTAGACTTAGGCCTTATTCATATTTATCAATATGTATAAAACATTGGGATTTAAATTATGTATGTATGTATGTTAATTCCTCTTTTCATTTATGATTTTAAAGTAGAGTGAACCAAGAAATGATAAGTGTCAAGCTCATAGGGAGCTAAGTCGATTTGACAGTCACATGGACATCTTTGATGTTTTTGAAAGTGTTGAAGTTATGCATGATAATAAAACATTAAGGGATTAAAATTTGACAATCAGATGGACATCTTTGATATTTGTGCAAATGTTGAAGTTAGGCACGATAATAAAACATTAAGGGATTAAAATCTGATAGTCATATGGATGTCATTAATGGTCACAAGGATGTCATTGATGGTCATGTGAATGTTAAATTTAAGCTCATAAATTAGTTGTTTGGATTAAAATGTTAATGGGCACAGGTAGATCAATGATCAGTGTTAACATGGGAATAAGCAAATCAATGGTGCGAGTCAACAATGGAATTTTCAAAGATCCTAGACTCAATCAGGTTTTGACGCATGTCTTAAAAACATTAACATTCACATTTTGGGAGTTAAAAAATATAATGGAATGGCTGCATGGATATAATAACACTATTTAACACTTGGGACATATTTATCGATAGTCATTGGGTCTCAGAGCTAAAGCTAGGTCAAGAATATGAACATGCATGGTTAGGAAATATAGAAGTGAAGATCTATAAAAGGCTATAGTTATAAAGGTCAAACATGTAATACACAGTTCAAAAAAGTTAGTCATAGCTAATAACAGTGTCCCTAGTTCTAAAAAGCATTGGTAAAATGATGTATGTTTGAGTTCCATTTGAAGGTGGATAATCTAAAATATCAATAGGTTGTTCTCACAACCTATAAAAGGAGAAATTCATAGTCTTAGGAAATAACACATATATTTGTAGTTTTCATATAGTTCAAGCTAAAATTATAAAATAACCTTTGTCTTTATACACATGCACATGTTGTATAGCTCTTGTAAAGGCTAATTGATAACTATAAGTGTACTCTTATATGATTTTGGACTATAATTAAAACTCATGTTGTAACTATTACATGTAATAACCTTGCATGGAATTTTAAGATGAGTCCACCCCTTCCCCAAGTCTATATAAATAATTTTAATCCAAATTGGATTTTTATCAAATAATTTTAAATATAGGATCAACATCAATTTTGATCATCAGTGAATGTGTTTGTGTATTTTCTTTCTAATTTCTATGTAATTAGTTGCTATTTTCTTTGGTTTTATGTTTCAATAATCTTTAGTTACAATAGCTAAAAATAGATTCTTGATTATTTTGATTGATGTACTAATTTATAGATGTACAAAAACCATTGAGAGATTGGTAAAATATATTGGCTAAGATAGTCAAGTTATTTGATTCATAATTTTGAATGTGTACTAGTGCTTTATTTGATGCATTTTTTTATGTGTGTCAAAGCTGCCTTAGATACCTTATTAACCCAAGCCATAATATCTTAAGTAAGAGTGTGCAAAATATACCCTAAAAAGATCAACCTTTGTCTAAGGCTTGTTAATTTCCTACATCATTATCTCCTTAGACTTCTTAACTATGTCTGATTTGTGTGTGTGTAATTACTGCTAGTAATAAGTATAGGTTCTAAGAGCATAGGTCTATTTATAAACCAACTAGAGAAGTATTTCCTGAACACCATAGAGCCTTATTTTCTACCTTACCCTTCCCTCCTTTTTTGAGTTTATTTTGAGACCTACTCACTTTAGATTAACAACCAACCATCCATCTAACGCACATAGATATTCACTACCTTTTAGGGACCACACCTTTGTCTAAAAAACCTTATCAATAACCAATGTGCCCTACCAGCTATTCCATTAATAGGTTATCAAAGACCTTATACCTATAACTCATGCCTTGGAGTGGATTTTACCTTCATTTTTATCCTTAAATATTAGAGGCTACCTCATTGACTATGGTGTGCATAAAACACACATTAACAACTTGATTTTAAGTGTTATTTTGTGTGTGTTTGGTTTCATATTGATATTTGAATATTACTATCTAGATGTTTCTATGATCCTTATCATTCATCTTAGGCCTTAATTTGATCACATTCTATGTGATTAAATGATACATTTACCTAAACATGTCCTATGTGTTACATGGTTCCTTCATAGTTATATGGTTTTCTTATCCTTTTGAGGTGAGCTATCTATCAATTTATATTTTCCATCACCTCATAGCGGGAATATTAGTGGGATCATGTCATATAAGGATAGCTTCCAAATATTCACAATTTGATATCAAATGGGGTCATGTTTTAGAAACATGTTCTCCACATTTATTTAATATGCGTCATACCCAAATTATAGTGGGGGCATGTTTGGAAACATCTCATCTACATTGGCACTTATATTAGTTTTCATATTTTTCCATATATAGTGGGGACATGTTTGGAAAATTTTCCACACTTACTATTATAAATGTTTTCAAAGAACAAATTAAACATTGAATAAGCAATAAAACTTAAGGAACAATGTTACCTTAAAGTGAACACAAACCACAAAGTTGAGATAATTGTGACAAGTGGAAAAACTATCCTATGAATAAAAACCCCACACTATTATTGAAATCTTTAAATAAAAATCTCAAATTATCATAGCATGAAGAATCTAGGAGAAGAATGGCATTAGGTCAAGAGAGAATCAAGGATGCAAGAGTAAGACTAGATGAACAAAATTGAATAGTGTTATATCAAGTGTTGAATTATGGAAGAGGAGAGTTATTTATAAAGAGTTAAGAGAGAAAAGGAGTTACAAGTGTAAGCTCTATCATGTATGTCATGTGTCTCTAATCTTCTTACAAGAGGGGAAGATGTGTGTGCCATGTGGGGGGAGATAAATTACATGAAAATAAAGCCAAAGCCTATAAGTGGAAAAAATAGGTGAGTGACCCCTCAAAAATATTGAATAAAGTGTATTTATAAATAAAATAAATACACACACACATATAAGACTTAGGATAAGCCTATAAACTTATAGGAAGGACCCAAATCAAGATTAATTCTGCAACACTCCCCCTTAATAGTAAATTTGGGGTTACAAAGGTGGAGAAAAACTTTTAAAAACAAAGAAGGGATTTGAAATTACATAATACTCCCCATTAATAGAAACTTCCTTCAAGAGGAATATTTTGAGAGAAAAGAAGAAGAAAAGGTGCCACCAAAGTCACAAGGATGAAAGTGTAATCATAAAAAAAACTCTAGGAATCCTCTTCAAATAATGTGGTTGATCCTATCGATATGGATTTTATGCACACCCTAGAATAATGAACAAGGTATCCTTTAACATTTTAGGATCTCTATGTAAGTGAGGTTCCACTCTAAGGCATGAGTTATAGGTATGTGATTAAAACAACCAAGTGGTGGAATATCAAGTTGAGCATGAAAGATGTTTAACCAAGTTTGTATATGGATGTGTGAAATCTAATTAAAAAGTAAACACTATGTGAGTTAGATGGATGGAGAGTTACTATATGGTTGTTAGATATTAAATAAACTCAAAAGAGGAAGGATAAGTATGGAAGAAAATAAGGCTTTATGTACCTAAAATTTCACTTCTAAGACTATTTCTTTGGTTGACAAGTATCTACAAGACCAATGCTTATCATTTGTAGCTATTTCACACTCATGAACAAGCATGATTAATAGTCTAGGAAAACATGTATAGGAAGATTAATGATCTCAATTGAAGATTTACTCTCCTAAGGGTTGTTTTTGCACACCCTTATCTGAGAGGTTATAGCTTAAGCCAAAAATTTGTATAGAGTAGTTATACCGCATGCCTAGATGATTGTACCAAACGAAATACTCTTACATACCTTAGATTATCAACTCAATCTATACTAACTACTTAAACTAATGAAATATACCAATATTTAATATATGTAGCACATTTAAGATCAATATTCATCAATTAAAACAATCAGATTCATCCATAACATCAACACAATTTAAAATTCTTGAATTAATATAGGTAAAGAAACTAGAATTTCAATAACATATAAAAGGAATAAGAAAGAACAAACATAGTTGCATGACAACAAATCTCTTTATTTATTCATGTATATTGATCAAAACTTCAACCCTTAGAAAAGAGGGTTTTACATGTATTTAAATCACTTGAGGAAGGGTTTTCCTCATCCTCCAAGTGTATCAAAACTTTAATTTACATCAAAATATCTATAAGCTAAGTTTTAGTTCAATACAAAACTACATGTATAACTTATAGATTACATCAAACATGCATGTGTGCATATTGGCCAAAAACAATGCATTTAATTATAACATGGATACAACAACACTTAACTAGTCATGAATAATCATTACATGTAAAATTATACAAAATTAGCCATTAACTAAGGCTGACTTGGCTCCTACTTAACACTACTTATTTTTATGGTTAGAACTGACATTGTAATTAGAGTTAAGATGATGACTAGAGTTGAAATAATGGTTTTGGAAGATGTAGTAACTAAATTTGTGTGTGGATACAAACTGGTATATTGAACTAAATTTTTAGATAGTGTGGATGTGGTAACTTGACCTGAGCTGGTAGGTGGAGTTGTTGGATATGCTAAACTAGGAGGGACTATAGTTTTAACTGGTGTTGAAGCTGGCACATTAGGTGGAGTTTGAATTGAACTAGTAAATGGTAATGAAGTAGGCATCTTCTTAGCCTCTAAATCTTGATAATGTTTGTATCTTTGGGCATGTTTTGCCTTTATTATGCTCATATATTATAGAGGAGGTCTATTTACCATATCTTCTTGTGTCATTATATTTGTATGTTTAGTTTTGATAGCTTGGAATCCTACTTGAAAAAACCTCCACTTTAGTTTCCTTATTCCTCATTGAGCTTAATTTTTCCTCAATATCTTCTAAAATTAGTCCTTATAAACTCTAATTGAAATTATTTAAAGGCTGTTGTATCATTTAGTCAAAAATAAGCATGACTACTAGTTTGCCAGTGTTATCCCACACACATGTTAATTTCAGCTCATTCAAAATTGTATTACATGTTTTTCTTATTTAGTGATCTTTGTAACTATAGCATTAGAATAAATTACCCACTTGTGGCCTCTTAAGTCCTAATGAATACTAGATTTAGTGCATTGGCTACCTCCAAGGGGGGTCATCAAATTTAAATGGTTGAATGCTTTATTGGTAGTATACAAAACTAAGAAATTCAATCTATTCTCATCTTCCTTGAAAACTTTGAACAATTTTGTTGTTGTGGTTGCATGGGGAGCCAATTTTGCTCTCAAATAATGAATGGTGTCAAAATTTTCATATAACCTTAATGTTACACTTTGAACATCTTCTTCTATCCTAGAGTGAATTTAGATTACCTATTGTTGTTCTCTCAGGGTCTCCATATCTTCTTCCAATTCTTTTTTTACCTGTTGTGTTCCCTCATGAATGGCTAGCACTACTCTAGTGTGGGTCTCCATGTAGGACTTAAAGTACTCAATGAAATAAGGCTAACCCTTATTTCTATCTTGTCTTTTCAAAAGAGAATAAATCAATTCTATTTTTTTCAAAATCATGCCTCACCCACTATTATATTATATTCTATTTTCATTTTCCTTACCCTTTGTACCAAGATAGTTGATTTATCAAAGAGTAAGCTCACAGTGGGTATCTCTGTAATTTTCAAGTTGGCCTCTTAGAAGTTGACCCTCCTAATTCTTTGGCCCAATTTGGAAGATTAAACTTTTATAGATCTAATGGTTTTGCATATATTTGTGTCGTTTTCAAGCTCAAGATCAAGGGTTGGCTTGGGCATTAAAATCTATATTATTTTGGATCAGTCTACATTTCCTAGATGTGGCATGGGATGAATAATGTAGACAAGTTTATTCTTGGGAGATATTTTTGTGGCCACCACTATTTTAGTTTACACTTCTCCTGATGAGAGCATTGGTGAACTCAATTTAGTATAAGAAACTAACACTTAGGTGAGGGATTGGTTGGTGGTAGTAGAAGTAGAAGTGGTAGCTGAAGGAGCAATTTTTGGGGTAATGAAAATAGGCCGAGTAGGGAATGATAACATAGGAGTAAAAGTAGAGAAAACTAGAAATGGAAAAGAATAAATAATAGGTAATGACATAATAAGATAAAGGTCAATGGGAGTAGTAAATAGATCACCCTTACCTGATTGGTCACCACTAAGGGGTGCCTTTACTTTTAACCCATGCAAGCTTGTAACTTAATATTATTATAGTTCCTCTTCATCTACCTCATGGTGTATCTCACCTTCAATTAAAGGTTGTTTCTATTTACTTCTTATCTTTATGGATGGATTATATTGCCTTTCTACCTTGGATTTTATTCTATAACAAATTATTGCCCTCTCAACCTAAGGAGTAGTCACTTGTTGGGTAGGATAGGTAAGATTCATACTAGAGATTATGGTTTCTAAAACCTCCATAAAAGGTGTAATATCTTCTTCATCATAGGAGTCTAGGCATATCATTCCATCTTACATACCCATAGTGTTGTTCTTCATCTTAATTGATTCTTTAAATAGTTATTATTTTACCTTCCTTAGTTTAAAAGTAGACATTTGAAATTGAGGAGCATGTTATTCCAGCTACATAAAAGCATCTAATGTCTCCCCTTCACTTTGATCTTACTCTTGTTATGGATTTATCATCATAGTGGGTGGATTTTGGGGCTCCTATCTTTGGTCTTGTGACTACTATAAAGGTTTACCACTTCATTAATTAGATGATGTCCATCCCCTTGGTGGTGGGATCCTAAATTTGGCTTGCCCCAATGTAAGGGAGGAATTTTATTTTATTACTCTCATCAAGTCTTCACTTATGCCAGTAATATCAGCCCTTTCTTTTCCTTATCATCTTTTATTCTTAGGAATAATAAGTCATGATCGAAAGGCTCATGTTTATAAGGGATGCCAAACTTACGAACCTTTTGTTGCACTTTCCTATGGGTGTTCCAATCCCAATAGGGAAGAGTATCCAAGGCATAAGCCTTCCTTCCTTTTCTTACTTACCTATTTTAATTTCCTATGGTGTGTGTATTACATTCTCCCAATTGTGAGTTGGGAGCCATGTAAAGTACTCCTATTAATCTTGGTCAAGTCCTCATCTATCCCATTCCATAATTGGAAGGAAATTCCCTACTCATCAAATTTGTATGGGATGATTTTGGGGAGACAAATAGGGTTGACCTTATGTCCTACAACCATGTTAATTGTATAATTTGGGTAAAATAAATAATCACCAAAATATATGAGCATATTTGTGATGCTCTTAGATATCTTAGCTAGGGGATGGCCATGAATTGACATCCAAACTTGAGGATACAAATCCTTTGTAATTATGGAAATGTTCCTTACATAAGCAAAAATGTGGATGAATGGGTAGAAGTCATAGATTTTATTCTTGATGTACTTGATCAAGGGTTGGGTTCCACAAATCCCCAATATGTATATAGATAGTCCACATGATTACATCTAAAATATATGACATCATGTATAATTTACCACCTTGGGGAATCCTATCTTTGTGTAGTAACAATTCTTGTAGGTGAGCACTAATAATTTCCCCTAATGCATAGTTTCACTATGAGGTGATGAGTAGGTAAATCAATGGTACCCATACGGATCAAGGAATGAATACTTGGCTGTCTAAATAGTTGATTTAATAATGCCATACTAGTATGAATTCCCATCTATAAATGGGTGATGGGCATAGGGTTCTTATTGGTTTCCTTGAGTGTAAAAGTATCTCCTAGAAGAAGGCATCTCCTTACTACTTGTTCCATGTTATTATTTTTCTTCCAACCAACCATAATGTGTAAATCAAATGTAGAATCTAGAATGGGAAAACATAAATACCTCATGAATGCATCACCTAATATATATTCAATGATGGTATTATTGTTAACATAATGTAAGAAACCACTATCTACTATTGTCCCTTTGAAAAATAGGTCTCAGAATAAGTCAATGCATGGCATTAATTCTGGCTTAGCAATTGCATAGTGGAGTGCTTAGCATTTGAAAGGTGGTAAGTAAACTATAACTTGATTTTATTTTATGGATACATCTTCCTCACATGTGAATGGGTTGATGTTTTATATGACCTCCCATAGATCCAAGTAATTGGTATGAAGATTATCAAACATTATTGCATAAATTTTTTTATCCATACATTTAGTTGAATCCTTAATGGAGAACCTAGATAGTGTTTAATCTCACTTGTATGCCCTAGATTAAGGTGCCATTATTGATTATCGATGTGGGTAAGGTTTGAGATATTGAAAATATTAGACTATAATTTTGTTACACAAATTTTAGATTATTTTAGATGTAGCTAGGAGTTTTGAAATCATAGAAGGATATGTGCACTTGAGCTCAATGACAATCAAATAATGTGAGCTTGGTTAATGGCTTGATGTAATATATTTTAGCATTCATTCTAGTTTGTGTGCCATTAATCACCAATATTTAAGAGATATTCACCTTCATTTAATTTGAATTTAATCACCTATGCCTAGTGGGCATGCCACGTAGGATGCTTACTCATTCGAGGTGCCATAGTGTTACTCCCTTTGTGATACTTGTCCATATATGATTGAGTCAGGGGGGTTAACATTTGAATTCGAGATAAATGATGTGATATGGTGAGCCTAGAGTTTTGAATGAAAGACCCTGAATACCAAAATGTTCTTCAGAGAGATTTATTCAAGAAGATTTATCAAGGAAAGTCACTAAATAAAGAGTTCCTAACTGAAACACTCCAAATGAAATTCATTGATGAAAAAGTTCCCAAAACCCCAATGTTCTTTGGGGAGGTTGTTGTTTTGGAGGAATTTACCATAGAGAAAGTTCTCGACTGAAAGTTCTAAATGAAAGTTATCAAAGTGAAAGTTTTTAAAGACCAAAACATTTTAAAGACCATTTATAAAGTAAATTTTTTGCATAAGAGGTGATAAATAAAATGATCTAAAGGAAACTTTATGACTGAAAGGCTGTCGACTAAAATAAAATTTGAAAATAAAGTTACTCATTGAATAGTTTCTAACTAAAAAGTTCCTAAAGACCAAAATCTTGAATAAAATAAATCCAAATAAAAGAACACAAATAATTTTTTTTAAATACCTATCATACATAGAAAAATTCTAAAAATTCCATTAGTATATTAGTTTCAATAAGTCCTTCCAATGTAAAATGGGTTGTAGGAGAAAAATAGGTGTACCCAATAGTTATTTAATGCTTAAAAGATCCATTTTCCATAGATAGTAAAACCAATCAAACACACACCTATAGTTCAAATAATAAATATACCTTAAAAGTTTAAAAGGGGTATCTAATTTCCAAATAAAATCTAAGGTGGGTGTGTTGAATACAACAAATGGTGAATCATAGGGGTGAATACTCTTGAGTTTCAAAAACCCAAAATCTTTAGTTTCACAATCAAAGTATCAACCATGAACTATATTATAAAGGATATGATTATTTAATAAATATGAAAGAGACTCCTAATAACTCAATACAACATACTTAATTTACCCATACCTTAAACTAGTATGTGTCTAAGTGATATCATTTTTCCTTATCTGTGGATTTTAGCAAAGACATGGGATGAGAGTAGGTTTGATTCTAATTAGGCATTAAGATAACAAAAATTTGGGGAACTCAAGAATTTCTCTAATTACATCTAGGCATCCATAACCTTAACAAATATACCTTTGATCACCTATTCTTATTTCTATCATATATTTTCATAGCATAATCTTATTTCATCATGTAGGATTTTAATTCCTTTTGATTTTATTTTTTATCTTTTGGATTATACCTTTTTTATTTTCTTATTTTTATTTTTTAATATAATAAATAAGATGACCACCTTGAGATGGTGTTGGTATAGTTGGGTTTATCATAATGTCCCTATCAATTTTAGTCACATCAATGGTTATTACCTCAAAAAAGTATTAGTATTTATTATGCATTAGATCTAAATAGATAAGGAAATATTTATAATTTTTCATGGAGCTATGGGAGTAGATTTTATATACCTAGGAAAATCATCTAATTCATAACATCATCATGATTAACTCTCTCATTGCTTGCCTGAATTAAGAATTTTGATGTACAAGGTGTAAATCTCACCAATTCTAGTTGGATTCAAAATACCCAAGTTGTTGCTTGATTATACAAGGAGTGATCACTTAGATATCCATTAAATCAAAAGGAAAAATATTATATAGATTATGAAACTACCTAAAACAAACCATTATCCTAAGAAAAGCAAACTAAAGAAATAAAAAATGGGTAATCTAGAAAGCATGAATTATTCTAATGAAAGTAAATGAAAAAAATTAGGAAAATAAATATTAAATTAAATCTAACTTACCCCTACCTCTACCATAATATCTAGTGTTACTTGGAGACCTCTCTAAATGGAGCAACCATGAAGATGCAAAAAAAATTGTCTATTAACCAAATATGTAAATTCATTACCTTAGAGGTCCTTCAAATGAAAAGAATTGTTACCTAAGATCTTAGAAATTTGACAAGGTCCTATCCATAGTGGGGTGAACTTGTCATGCATTCCTTTATTTGCATGGGCTTTGTCCCATAAAAGCACTAGGTTATAAATTCTAAATGCTTTAGATTTTACTCTCTTATCGAACCATCTTTTGACTATATATTTATTTTTGCTAAAGTTTTATAATGCTTCATTCCTAAAATCTTGTATTTATATGACATCCATGAATTTGGACTCTATCTTCTCATTGGGATCCATGTATTCCTACATAAATTGATATGTCAACAACTTTAGAATTATTGGGAACACCAGTTGTTTTGCATAAAATAGTAGATATGGAAAGGATTTAAGGGCCTACTTGTACTAATTTTGATCTACCCAAAATGTGTATTTTGGTAACTAATACCACTCTTTGGGATTATCCATAATAGATTATTGATATCATCAACGAGGTTATTATTTGTCAATTCAGCCAATCCATTCCCTTATAGATAGTGATTGAAGTATGATCTAATTATGATCTAATTATCGTGGGCCTACTCTATAAACTCAGTTGATTTAAATTTTATCCCATTGTTACAAACCAATGAAATAGGTGTGACAAACCTGTTCATGATATGCTCTTTAAGTAAATTGATCGCATCTTATGCTCTTGAATTCTTAGTGGATGTTTCCTTGGTCTATCTAGTGCAATAATCTATAGTAGTGAGCACAAAATTGTGCCCATCAAAATAATTAAAGTTTATAACACTAATGAAATATAATCCCTATTGGGAAAATGGATTACCCTTAATCATGAGTTTTAGGGGCATCACTACTTACACCTCTTTTTTCACCAAAACTTGGCATTTTTGGCATGTTCTTACATGGTAGTAAGCATCCTTGAATACTATTGGCCAATAATAATCCATCCTAAGCATTATATGGGCTATGGTATTTCCACATGGGTGGCCATTACTAATATTTTGATGCATATTTTACAAAATCTCTTGGGTTTCCTTGTATGACACACATCTTAAATATATGCCTTAGTATTTATTCCTATAGAAGATGTCCCTTTTGATCATATAATGAGCATATTTGAGACTCAAGTATCTCTTTTTCACTCTTTTGAGTTACTAGGGACATGTTTTAGTGAGTAATAATTGAATAATATCTAAATACTAATCCTCTTGGGAAACCTATTTTTGGTAGACTTCTTTGATGGTGATGTGTGGGTATGGTTTAGAAATCAACTAAATAATACCTTGTCCTATAAATATATTAGTGATTTTAATCTCAATATCCAACTCTTTCAATTTCACCATCCATTTTCACCTACATTATCCTAATTTATTTTGTCACAGTGTAAGCTTGATAGTAGGATCTAGTAGTTATAGTCTTGTTCTGGAGGATGTAGTGCCTAAAATTCTTAACTACTTTGACAAGGGTGAATATTTTATTATCAATAAATAATTATTTGAAATCATAATATTTTAAGTTAGTGCTCATAAAATCAATAGGGTTCTCATTTTATTCCCTCTTTTATGTAAGTATAGCAATAATAGTATGCTCAAAAGAAAATGAGTATAGGAAAAAGTCCTTAGTAAAGTCTAGGATCACAAAAATTGGGGCCTATGATATATCCTTATTAATGTCTTAGAATGAATTCTTAGCTTCAAGTGTCTATTTAACTTTATCATCATATTTAATCATTGCTGACAATTTATATAAACCCTGATATGAATTTTCTCATGAAATTAATCTTCTTAAAAAGGTACTTCAGTTCCTTCTTACTGTTTGAGAACATTATTTTTAAAATTCCCTAATTTTTTTCTAGGCCAATGGTGATACCATCATTAGTGATAATGTGTCCTAGTAAATTTCCTTCATTAATGCCAAATATAGTCTTCTTAGGGTTCATTGAGATACCAAACTTCCTACACCTTTTAAAAATGGACTAAAGATGGTTGATATGGTCTTATCTATTTTTAGATAAAATAGTGAGGTCATCCATATAATTATAAATTTACTTATTATTCCATTAAATGCATGATCCATCACTCTTTGTAAAGTATCTCCACCATTGATTAGTCCAAATGGCATTCACTTATATGCATAAGTTTCCCATTTTGTAGTAAATGTAGTTTTCATTCTATCCTTTGATTCCACTAGTACTTGATTATATCCTTAAAATACATATAAGAAAGACATCATTTCATATCCACTCATGGTTTTTATCACCTCATATAATGAGGGTAGAGCATAGTTTTATTTCACAAAAGGCTTGTTAAGGTTCTTGAAGTCATCACACAGTTTGATTTTATCACTCTTTTTCTTGACTAGAACTAGATTAGCCACCCAAGTTGAATTCATAATAGGAAAAAATATTTGGGAACTTAGCATCTTTTCTATGTATTTCTAGATAAATGGTTCCAAGATAATATTAGTCATTCTTTGCCTTTGCCTTAATGTTTTATGATTAGGCTTGAGTAGAACTATATGGGTGATGACTTTAGAATTAAATATCATCAAGTCATCATAGGTCCATATAATTACATATTTATACATGATGATCAATTCCTTGACCCTTTTCCTTTGATCTGGATTTTAACTTTAGCCAATATTAATGAGGTGTGGGTCTCTTTCATCACCCACATTTTTTGAGTTGAACTTAGACTCATTAACCTTTAGTTACCTCTATTGGTGTGCTTGAGGATCTATATCAAATATTCTCTCCAAGGCAACCACCCCAATAGGAGATGATTCTCCTTTAGTTGGATAAAATCCTATTCATCTAGTTCTTCCTGACACATATATCTTCTCTCCTCATTTTTACTTATTTGGGACTCAAACTATCTTAGATTGGTAAAAAAGTGGATGATTTATTGGTCATCAACAACTACTTAAAAAAATTCAATATTTTATGGCACTAATGGATAAGGTACCAATTAAATAGAGAGCTTCTATACTTTTGACTCAAACAAGGGTGCTAAATTCATTACTGAAGTAACTAGTGAATCAACAACTTGGTTTTGTTCTCTTGGAATGGCCACTATATTGAAATTCTCAAATAACTCAACTAAATATCAGTATTTATGCATGTACTTATTTAAATATGATAATTTTCATTGATACTTATTCTTGACCTAATTGATCATGAGTTATGATTCTCTATATACCAATAGTTCCATAACATTGTTTTTGAGGGAAAACTATAATCTTAGAATCAGTCCCTCATACTTCGCTCTATTATTGGTGCATGGAAACTAGAACATATATGCTACTAAGTATTTGTTTCCTTCTAGATCAACCAATTTGATACCAATACCTGATCCTTATTTGGATCTCACTCTAATGAAATTGAGGGTCAATAATTAGGAAGGGACCTACACTTCTTCATGCATTTCATGATTCATAATAAATGTATAAATTCCAAGTCTAAGAGATTAATAACTTATTTATTCATTGATGGTGTTGTAATTATTAATAAGATGATTCATTCTTAGCTCTAGATTGATCTTGATCTAGTTGACAATACCCCTCTATGGTAGCCAAATGTGAGAGAAGTCTATCGAAAGATATCCATTGAGCATCTTAGACCAATATATACTCAATAGTATCCCATATCACTTAGGAATATATACTACCCGTATGTCAATAGTCATATATACTCAAGGTTCTGATGTAACCTATATTCTTACATCATTAATTTCTCCCAAAATAGGCACTACTATTTTATCTATCTATGAAATACTCCTCTTAGATGGGCTTGGGGTCAAACCAATCTTTTAGAAAATGGGAGTCAACATCAAAGTAGCTAAAGCTCTAGAATTTACCAAATAATTATGTATGTTCTTGTCAAATGCCCAAATGGTTATCAATAAAAGGGAAAGTTTAGGCTTGATTTTGTATATAACATTTATATTAGTTGTTTTGGACTTTTCTACAATATACTTGCCTATGATCAGATTTCATAAGAGATCCTTATACTTTTTGATTTGTACCATCTCATGAAGAGTAATAATATCTTTGATCTTATTCATATCCTCAATAATGTTATATCCTCCTTTACTCTGGTCTTCTCTATGTTGAGGCTGATCATTCCATTTTTGGTGAGGAGGATTATTATTATCTTTAGGATTTGGGAGAATAGCTATATTATTGGGATGAGTAGAAGTGGTGATAGGTTTACTACTCCTCATCATGTTATTATTCATGTTGAACTACTAGAATGCTTATACATTATCAGAATTATCCTTTGGAACATTGTCATATTTGCTAGGGAAGGGAAACACGTAAATTTCAAAGATCATAGTTGAAATTGAGGGGCCTAATTCATGAAGGAGTTCTATAGGATTCATCATTTGATCATGTCTAATCATTTCTCTTTGAAATGTTTCAAAGGATGCATAGAACTCTACATAGTCCAATTCCTCATGTTTTGATGTGTTTTGAACCCTACATCAATTGATAGAGTTATCTCCATGATATTTATTTATGGTCGCTTATTAAACTATTGTTATTTACATTATTGGTGGACCTATTGAAAGCCCTATTATATCTTGGAAATCTATAATTCTAATAATTTTGATTGGTGGTATTACCCATCCTTTTTTACATATTTAGGAAGTTTTTGCTCAAATTTTAGATCATTATTCTAATAAAATATAATTAAGATTTGGTGGATTCGGTACCCTAATCAACTATTATATTGGTGTCATCCAAATTTTGATTTTGTTAGTTCTATTTATGGTCATTCCTTTGTGCTTAATTAATCAAAAACCCTAATTCTGATTTCTTGTTTATTTTGTCATGGGAGATAGAGTGTATAGCTGATTTTGATTAAATATAGGGTCATTTTGATTAGCATGTGGAATTGGATTCGAAGATGAGAATCTATTATTGAATGTTTAGTCTTTTGAATTATAAGGATTGAGCTACATATTGAGTTGCTTATCGATATTAATAGCTTATTGATATACCAAAGCTAAAGTATTGGTTGTGGTAGCTCTTTATAAATACACTACAATAATTGGATTGAGAGTGTTCTTATATATTTTGAGTGTTAAATCTACATATAATTTATACATGGAATTTAATCAAGTGTACATCTTCTAAAATCTTGCACTAAAGACCCAGATTGACTCACTAAGCTCCCTCTTCATGCTATTGAAATGTTGATACACCAAGATTAGATTAGTTACTTTCCTAAATAGTAAAAGAAAAGTATTTTGGAATTTATTCCATGAGGTGATATAACTTTCCTATAAATGGAGATACCAATCATAAAAAGAATATTTTAGAGTAAATGGAAACAACTTACATGTAATATCCTCAAGAATGGCATTCATTAATCTCATATCAACCTTAAAAAATGTGAGATGTTCTTCTATTATCCTCCAATTTGAGGGGGAGAAGGTAGGCAAGTACTTCTCTAGATTCCTTGGTAGATCATATTGTTCTATATGGATGGCATTAGTAGATCTAACTAACCAAGGTTGAGCCATAAGAGGATTGATAAGTGGGATGACTCTTACTAGAGAAGGTTTCCTAGCTTGGTGTATCTTAGAGATGATAGGTATTGGTCTAGGCCTCTTATGATTTGACAACTATGAAAACAAAAGGCTAGTTTGGGCCATAAAACTTATTACTCTCCTAGGTATCTTCAATACAACTTTGCATAATTACTAACCTTTACTATTGAGAAAACACACAAGTGTACCTTCTATATAACACCATAATTTTTTATTTATATTGATGTGGGTTTTATGTACACCCCAAAATAATGAATGAGGTAGCCTCTAATTTTTTAAGATCTCTATGTAAGTGAGGTTCCACTCTAGGGCACAAGTTGTAGGTATGTAGTTAAAACAACTAGGTAGTGGAATAACAAGTTGAGCCTACAGGTTATTTAACTAGGTTTGTGGATGGATGTGTGGAATCTAACAAAAAATCAAACACTAGGTGAGTTGGATGGATGGAGAGTTACTCTATGGTGGGTATATCTTAAATAAACTCAAAAGAGGGGGGATAGGTATGGAAGAAAATAAAGATTTGTGTTCTTGAAAGGTTACTTCTAAGACTATTTCTTTGGTGGATAAGTATCTCCAAGACTAATTTTTGTTGCTTGTAGCTATTTCACACTCATGAAAAAGCATAATTAGTAGTCTGGGAAAACATGTATAGGAAGCTTAATAATATCAACTAAAGCTTGTTCTTCTTAGGGTTGTTATTTTACACCCTTATTTTAGATGCTTCTATTGTATTAAACACCCCACCATATATTTGATCTAAAAATTTGGGACCTCCTTTTTTTAGAAATAATGAATATCTTATCTAGGTATCTATGTGCTTTTCAGGGTTATGATAGTCCTTATTATCTATATAAACTAGGTGTTTTAAATGTTGTATCATGTTGAGGTATACTTATTTCTATTTAGAATCACTTGTTAAAAATAACCTATTAATAAAAATATGGGAAGAATGGATTTACATGATAGGAATTTAGATTGATTATTTAAAATTACTTAGTCTTTGGTAAGTTTAGTCTTCAATGACTTTATTTTGGAGGCTTTCATTTTAGAAAATTTTATTCGGTGAGTTTCAATTTGGATACTTCACTTCATCATGAAATTTTATTTGGAAAAAATATTTATGGGAACTTTTTTTTAAATGGATCCTATCAGAAGGTTTACTTCATCAAGTTTGGTATTCAGAAGCTTTATTTTGGAAAATTTATTTTAGAAAGTTTCCAATTGGTAGATTTTCATTTAGAAGTTTTGTCATAAGCTTTATGTTAGAGGATTTATTTTGGGGACTATGTTTTGGAATGTTCTCTTTGGAAAATTTCATTTTAGAGACTTTTCATTAGAAGTTTTTTTTTCAAAAAGATTCTCTTTTAAAACTTTCTTGTCAACAACTTTGTCTTTGAAGACTTTTCATTGAAATCTTTGTTTTAGGAAATTTTACTTCAGAAGCTTTCTATTCAAGAGCTTGCTATGTGAATACTTCCCAAATAATACTCAATCATCACAAAATTTTATTTTAAAAACTTTGGGATAAAATATTTTAGAACCAATCTCTCTGAAGAACATTTTGGTTTTTGGTTTTTTTGTCCTAAATGTAAAGTTTGACTTACTTTGACTAGACTACATAATGACAAATGGAAAAATATGAAAGGTAACACCTTGGGGATAAGGTGGTCGAACTCATATTAAATGAAGGTGGTGATCTCCTAGATGTTGACAACTAATGGTGCACAAACTATAAATCAATGTAGAAAGATATTAACATCAAACCCCTAGCCATGTTCACATCATTTAATTTTCAAGAGCTTGAGTAAACTCAACCTATAGTAATCTCAAAATCCCTAATTATTTCTAGAGTGATTTGTTATTTGCATAATTCAGTTCAATACATGTCATTTACAAAAACTTAAAGCATACTAGTATCTATTAAACTACCATCGCTTCATCATCCAGGTCATACAAAGGAGCCCCAAAACCTTCCAAGTTATCCATCAAAGATTACACGGAGTATTTAGACACAGTGTTTCACACCATAATATTTGATGGTCATTAACCCACTTACTCATCCTTATGATAAGCTATGGAGAACATAGATTCTTTTTTCACTAGAAGAGGACATTTTAGCTGAGGATAAGTAGTTAATAAATGACCTCCTTTCATTCAAATGATAATCCCTACATTATGTAGTTGATAAGTTGGAGGTTATGCCATGCATAGACATATTATGAGGCCTTTTATTTGAGGGAAGAATAGAAGATGGTACATACATTCACTACATCAATAATAACGTGATTATCACATACATATCAGGGGATATAATTAATAAGTATTTGAGTTTTCCTATCCCAAATGTCATGTTTGATTTGCATATATCATTACTTGGAAGAAGGCCAATAATGCAAAGCAAGAACTAGAAATTTGGATTATCCTTGGAGAAACATTTACTCTAAAATAACATGTCAATAATCTTATTCCCATCACCTAATTTATAATGGGGATCCATGTGAGAATGGCACTATTAAATTGAATTTTTAGCCATCCAAGCATCTACTTCTTGTATTTGAAGTGAGTTCCCCTACTAGAACTTATAAGTACCTTAGACTAGACCTATGATTTAGGGAAAGTAATCAACACTCACCTCTAGGAAAAAATCTGGCATAAAGATAAGAGGTTACTTAGAGGAATTTTTTACATTATGTCCTATCTATTAGATGTAGTCATGAGGATAGTATGTAAGCACAATGGAGTCATATGGGATCCCAACACATAAGTCATCAAGAATTAGATTTATGATTACTACTCCTTTATGCACATATAATCATGTGAAGAACATAGCTAAGATCACTAAAGATATTTAACCTCAGGTCTAGATGGCCATCCATGGTTGGCATTTGATTATAATCTCACCCAGCATTACCAGGACACTTGCCAACAATGTGTTAGACTATCATCTCTAGTTGGATTACACTGTTATCATGGTTGATGGACATAAGTTAGATTCTCTTTAGCTCCCTAAGTTTGTTCTAGATAAAGTAGATGAGTAGGAAATTGCAAACCAGATATGGAATGGCATTGATGAAGAATTCATAAAGAACAAGAAGGCTACATTCTATGGTTCCCACATCACTACTGGGATAATACAATATATTGTATGGAGGTAGTTTAATGAAACTAAAAATTCCAAGAAAGAATATGCACTACCCACTCTTCCCCATAGAGATTGGGATCCCCATGAGAAGTTCTAAAAGAAGATTCACACCCTTGGTCTCACTTACAAACATGAGCCAATGAATCATGATTTTTTGTTTCTAAATGCCAAAGATGATGAAGAGGTGAAACAAAGGACAATACATATAGGATTGAATGAGGACCTAATGAGGGTGATATAGGATAAACCCTATCTCACACTCAACAAGGAAAATTTTAGGATCCCACTTCTTGGAGGATGAAGATCTTCTAACTTTTGGAGTGCTATGTTATATCAACATTTAGAAGGAGAGGGACAAGATCCCTAAGGTTCACTCATAGCTCAAGACCAACCACAAGAATAAGAGTAGTTGGTAGGTTAGGAACCACTTAATAGAGGGTAGGATGGATAACAACAACAAGAATAAGTGCTTGCTTCTACATGAGTAGAAGAGGAAAAAATGCTCCCAATTCAAATATCAACTATTAAACTAATAAAAAATAAGCAAGATCTATAAGAGGAGATGAATCAAGGAAGAGACACTACACAAAGGGAAGAAGTTAGGATAATTTTCTTGGACTCATTTGATGAATTTGAAATAGCAGCTTTAACAACTCCAACACCCAAAATCATTCCTCCTCTTTCCCAATAGATGACACTTCCACAAGCTAGAAGAATAATAAGGTGCTATCAAAGGAAGCCAAAATGGGATAAACCATAGACCCTACCCACACAAATGTTCAAAAAGGAATAAACATCACTATAAGGTGACCTAACATAAGAGGTGGAATATAGTAGGCACTAAAATCTAAGGCATATATCACCACTGAATCATCTAGTAAGGTTTCTATTGACTATTTTGAACATAAGTCAAAATATGTCAATCCATTATAATACAAAACTTGATATAGGGGTCCTATTAATTTGTATAGGGTGTGTCATAGTGTTTTTTTATGCCATTTAATATTATATTAACCTTATTCATAGTAAAAATTAGTCCTAATTAACTAATGTCACTTAAGGTCACTTTTACAGTGATTAATGAAATTTGTACAGTTTCTTGTAGTGGACAAGTGTTCTAAACTCTATTTAAATATCAATTATGATATAAAATTGTTAGTATTGTCAATTATAACTTGCCTGAACTCATCTTGATGTTTTATTTGCTTTCAAATAATGAAAAATGGTCCAAAATAATTCTTCTCCTCCATCGCTCCACTAGACATGCAAAACTAGTCAATAGGTCTCTTCATGGTACAACCAATAGGAGAAGTTTCAAGTTAAATTATCTTGTGTGGTGTTAGTAAACTTATTCCACTTCCATTTCATGGTAAGATTTTATATATTGGTCAAAGTTAATTATCTCATTTTGCATGATAATCCTCACACCCTACAAGTTTTCTTCTTATTTGAGGTGGTCCATACAAAACACTTATTGAAATTTATTCCAAATAATGTGGACTTACTTAATTCATGATTTCCATTCTTTTTTTCATGTTGTTAGGTGATTTTATGAGTTCAAACTTATCAAGTTATAGGTTGTGTATACTAGTGAAGTTGCAGACATTTTCATCAATTACAAAGGTCTTAATTTCTTATAGTGTTTTTAAGTAGAGGTAGATTAATGTTTCATGTTTATAATATGTCATGAAATTAACCCCCTTCCTTTTAGTATTAGCTTCACAAGCTAGAATCTATGAATTTTTATTCATGTTTCACATAATCAACTTCCTAAAAGTATTCATCTACAGTCATGGTGTATGAAGGGCCTGAGCATATTCATGGAGATGTAATCAATATTTTTAATAGGTTAGACTCTTTATAAGAACATTATTAATTCAATTAATATATTCAAATATCATATGTTTGAATTTGATAACTATTTAAATTACACACACATCCTTGCACCATTGATAGAGACCTACAGGTGCCTTAAATAAACCAAACACATTGGAATGAAGATTTTAAACTAGTTTTCACTCTTTCAAGGTTTAAAATATGTATTTGAAGATGTTGATAAGGACTATAATTGATTTAATGCTCATGCACTATGCATAGTACCTTTATCTCTATTCACTACCTTGCATCCTAAAATTGCACCTATAGGTGACTTTCATAGAGACATGAGACTGTTTCACAAAGATGTTTGATCATGTTAAAGATCCTCTTGAATTTTGAGAAAATTGAAGATGTCATAAGAACCATGTTTAAACCATAGAGTGTTAGGTAGACTTAAGGAGTTGTATTCATAAGTGGAAGAGTTTAAGGACTTATTACCTTAAAAACTCTAAAATAGATCCTTAGCCACATTTGGTGCTATCATATAATGAGGTAACAAGAGATATAGGTGAAGTTTCATGACTCCATCATGTAGCTCCAATATAGGGTAACACCTTGAAAATTAGAATGAATGGTTTTCAAAATAGAGTATAGTATTAGAGGGTTCCCAACTTATGCATTTTTTCACTATATTTTTTTAGTGTTTTCTATATTATGTTGAATCCTAGATGAATTCATAACCTAAGGTGGTAGGATATGAGCACATATCCATGAAAACTTATCCCATTAAGGTAAACAAGACACTAATGGATCAAAAAAACTTTTAAATGGGTTGGAATGTAGGGTCTTCACCTACTTGACCATCTATAGGTGTGCCTTGCCCTTAAAAAAGGTAACCTACAACCTAACTATAGATATTGATAGGATCATGACATAAAACTTAGAGATTGGCTATGAAATCATGAAAATTTACAAGTTGTATATACTTAAAAATACATAAATTTATTCCTAGGATGTGTATCATATATTTAAAATCCTACATATACATCTACATGACCTCTTTTGCTCCAAAAAATGGTCAATTCTAGTTGATTGTAACATGACAATGAGCTAAAACATGGTGGTTTGAAAGTTAGAATAACATGTAAATGATAAGGACAAGTTAAATTATGTTAAATTTACCTTAATTACTTAAATAATATGGAATATTAATAATACAAGGCTTAAATATGCAATATCCACCTACAAGTATCACTTTCCAAGCAAGAAAATGCAACCATAGTTAACCTGCCAACTAGGCCTATCAATTAAAAGGTTGCATTGAGGAGTTTGGAAAAGTTTGGAATGATACACATTCTTGTAGTTCCTTCACCATTTTTATACCAATATTATGATTCTCTCAAGACATGGATAATATATCATGGAGGGGTTCTACATGACAACTAGCAGTCAGTATGTCAATCTTGCATATAATTAATGCTCTAAAAGTTTGTCTTAGATTCGAAGATGTTTGGAGGTACTATTGACATGACCAAATTTTAAAAATAAGTAAAAAATTTACCCATCACTTTCCCATTCCTCTCATATGATTTTTTTTCATGAGGTAATACATTAGATGCCTTCTATTCTATCTCAGATAGAGGGCAATCCCAGATGTACATACACTACAAATTTTTCATGAGAATGGTTAGAGAGATAAGTTGAAAACTATGGAATCACTTCAAGGATATATAAGAATATTTTTTGAGTATGATAAAACATAGGTAAGTCATCATAATTATGACTAATCACTCAGAGTTAGTGGTGAAGAATGAAACATAGTCAAGTCCTTTAGGTTTGGTCTAGGCCTAAAGCCCAATTGGAGGGACAATAACATTTATAAGGCTAGATGAGAATTAAAAAGAATTAGAACACTTTAATGGGGAGATATAAGGTTTGTGTGATCCTTTAACATGTATATAAATACATGATAAAGTCATTTATTAGCCTAAGGGCCTAATAGGGTATGTAGAATGCAAAGGAAAACTTGAGATGGTAAGTTTGGAAGCTTGCAGCTATATGGAAATATAGCATGGAATCCTAAGGAATTAAACATGATTTAAGAGGGTCATAAACTTTAATTTTCTTTAATTTTTTCATAGTTTCAATGCCAAATGTTTTTGAACAATACTTAAGGGGTAAAAACTATTTAAAACCCTCTAAAACCCTTGATAAGGACCCAATGGGAAATAAAAATAAGATAGCATCTAAGAGGGATAAAATGACTTTAGATATGATTGGAACCTGTAGAGGACTCCCTAGGTCTCTTTCACATCAATTTGGCTTTTACCCTATTTATATAGATAAGGTACAAATTAGCTTTTATTGATAGTTTTTAATGTTGCATAGGTACAAAAGGGTTTAAAATGATGAGGATCACATTGGGAGAGAGAATAATAACTATTATAACTCCTAATATAAATTTATTTATTTATAAGAGCTCACAAGTATCTCTACTAACACCTCTACTTCAGCCAATCCAAAATAACATAGTGAATAAAAAGTGATCACCTATTGAGAAGGTGATAACTCTAATTAAGAGGAATTTTAAGGTCTACCTGATGGATATAAAGATTTAGTGACTCTTGACAGGTGTCACATCATCCTCTTTATGGATTAGATTGGAAAACTAAAGACCACCTTGATGCCAAGTGTAAGGGGTGAGTGAAATAAGGGTGATTATGACTGCAGGTAGTGAGAACACTTGGATAGAAGAATATTGATGATTAGGGACACATATAATGCATTTTGGAGCCTATTTCTAACCCCTCCCTCATATTTCAATGTTTTCATCTATCCCTAGTCTATTATGGAGCATTTAAATAAGTCCAAATGATGAAGGTAGTTTCTAAGCAAGCAATTGAAGAGTCAAATGCCAAATTTGAAGATTATCATGCTTGGAAAGACATTTTTCCATAGATACCTTGCATGGTCTATTCCATGTTCCATTATATTGAAAACATAACCCTTTCTCTCATATTAACAAGTGGAGTTATGACTCTAATACTTCATTCTTCTTTCTCCTTCTTCACACTCTATAAGTACTAGCCATTTTGGATATTTTCTAATAACTGCACACCATGTATGCCAAATCCTTACTAGTTTGATGTTTTACTTTACATTTAATAATACAATAAATTTGTTTTTGAGTTCACAAACATCTTTTCTAAGTGTGCAAAGTGATGAATGGTGAGGTCTAGTGAGTTTATCCTTCCTTCTCCTTATACTTTCATGTCTAGTATAAGGAGTTATCATTATAACATGTCATATAGAGTGTATCTAGTGTGTTTGGCTCCATTATAGTGTGTAAGTGTCCTTATATTAAACAATCTGATCTATGTTTTACTTACCTTATGTTGTCTCATGCATATTACCTCAATATTGAAATACTTATGTTAGAATATCTTAGGACTTGGAAGCTAGTTTTTAGGTCTTGTTTCTTAGTGAAATAAGTATTAGAGCATTGTGAAAATACATATGGTGTATCACCGCATTAGAGTATATTTATTTCATGCATACTTATGTCCTTTTCCCCACAATAAATTAGTTACTATAGGTGAAAATCACTTCAAGGCAAATTCAGGGAACTAACCCTTAAACCTAGAAGTATATTTCTATTATAGGTAAAATCACACACCTATACGCATTCCAATGTTTCCAAAATATTAGATTACACTTTAAAAACTTCCTCTAGGGTTAAATATTTGGTGACAATAGTTTTGGCACACCTAGTGGTTTCCATTATCCTAAAGACTATAGAACCCTGAAAGTGGCCACCAATGGCATTCGATCAGACATTAGACTAATTATTAACAATCATTAAAAATTAAGCTTAATAATTAATAAACATCCCAAATTTTCTTGTGCACCATTCATCAAATCACATAATCTTTTTGAGACATCCCTAACTAGGGTATCCTACCATAAATAACAAAACCTCTCATATATTCATCTCTAATCATCATGTGGCATCATAACATGTAATTTGGACTATATACCTGTTAAATGGGGAAAATACACACATGAAATTAAATAAAATATTGAAAATTTTAAAAAAGATAATTAAAATTAATTAAAATTCTAAACTAAATTAAAATCTTAGTTGAATTATACATGTACAATTAAAGAAATCCTAAAAAAGGAAATTCAAAAAGCAAGAATATCCTAGGTTTTCATGATTCCCTTTTTTTAGTTGTCAAGCCTTTGAAAATATCTCACCCATACCTATTCATTGAAAATAATGAGATTTTAACACCTTTTAACTATAATGTGATTAATTAACTCGCTTAGGCTAGGTTTGAACCCATTCCATGTTGAAACTACACCTTAACTCACATTGAGTTGGGGTTAGTTCCTAAGCCTATAAATAAAAGCCATTGCCTATTGAAATAAGAGCTTGGATAGATTAAAATTATAATTTAGGTTTTGTTGAAATATTTAAATCAATAGTGTTATAATTCCAAAATAATAAGCCAAACCATCAAGCATTCATAAGCCACAATCCAACCATGGTGCCAAGGAGAGAAGGATATAGCCAAACTCCATTACCAAAGACTCTTTGAGCACAAGCCAAGTAATCCATGATCAAATAAATTGGAGCTCTCAAGGAAAGGAAGGGATTTATTGTTATTTGCATTTTAGTTGTTCTTTCATATGCATTTTATTCACTATGCTCCCCCTAATATTCAGGTTTAGAGATGTTAGCATGTCAGTGTGTTTATTTCATTTGTTTTGTGAAACTAACACTTTTTATAACCTCCTCTCTATTGTCAAATTATTATGATAAAAAATGGCACACCCACCCAATGGGACCTAAAGCATCCCATGTATCAAAGAGATCAAGATGTAATTCCAAACTTTTCAAATAAATGCTTGAAAATATAAAAAATGGAGTTTTAGCTTTGTTTTTGTTGTATTATTATTTTTTGTATTCACTCAAATTTACACAAAGACCAACATCAATTTTCCCTAACCAGTATCGATCCTTACTAATTGATATCAGTCTTGTATAATTAATGTCAATCACCATCGGCATCCCCAAAACCAAACTCGGTCACTATGCAGAACAACAAGCTAGTAGGCCATCTTTCAAAGCTTTGTTTGGGGTCATCCAGACTCCATTTTTTATGATTGTTTTTTAAAACCATGTGTTTTCTCATAAATTTTCATAATATGCTATCAATTTACCTTCAAGTTGTATAAATGTTTCATAAAATATTTAAATAGGATTTTGAATATTTTTAAATCTTCTAATTGATACTTCTTGGTTTTATTGATTTGTAAACTCTTTGTTTAATCATATCATTATAGTTTTTTGAGGAGTTTTTATGCTGAACTTGGCTAACTAACATTTTTGGAATCATTTTTTTTTACCTTCAAGTTCATAGGCAACCAATCTTAGTCTCTATTGATTGGTATCAGTTATGACCAACTGATATCAGTCACAGGTGATCGACATCGGTCTCTATGTGAAAAATATAGAGTGAACCTAAAGACTATATTCCTAAATCGTGTTTGCTCATCCTTGATTATGTTTTAAATTAGGAGAAAAATATATAACCCTTGTAAGACCAAGGTAGGAATAGAACATGAAATTTCAAGGTTAGGCTCATGAACATTTCATTTTGGGTGTTTAAAATGAATTTGGCTAACTCTTGAACACTTCATTTTGGTGCCTAAAAAGAATTGCTAAGTCTTGAACATTTTATTTTAGTGCTTAAAAGGAAAATAAAATTGTTAAGAATTAAACACTTCAATTTTGGTGCTCAAAAGGAATGCTTAAGTCTCGAACGTTTGGTTTAAGTGCTTAAAATGAACCTAGGTGTTTTGTGTTTATTTTTTTGTGAAAGTTATTATAATATTTTTAAATTTAAGCCAAGGGGACAAAAAATTCATCAAACATTTCAATTTTTTTCCTAAAATAAACATTCACTCAACATTAAAAATTATTTGGAGTTGATTTTTTTAGACTTGTGTGTTTTTTTTTCAAAATGAAGGGTGTATGTATGCTCTCCCCCATCCCCTATAGGGAACTAAAGTGACCAAAAGTGCCTCTTCACTTAAATTTTTTTCCTATTCCAAGGCATGGAAATAATGTTGTCTAGGATCTCCCTAAAACCAATATGGTTTGGGTGATCTAAAAGCAACCTCTAAAGTCTTTCCACTTAGTCATTTATTTCATGCAATTTGGCTTGTGAAGGGGAGTTCATAGCTTCTTCACATGTTTTTTACAAAATATTTAACTTGGGGTTTCATTTTTGACATTATTTTAACTCCAATCTATGATAGGATATATAAATTAGCGCACACATACTTTGATACCCAAGGGGTTGAGTAGCTAACCTCTCCTTTTGTAACAAAGACCCATGTTAGGTCTAGTTAACCAAGGAATTCTACTAAGCAGTCCATGGATGGAATTGATATGAAAAGGAATAGACCCTTGCATACTAAGTTAACCAGTATAAACTCAATTGACATGACCCATCTGTAGTGTTAATCACACTTGGGATCAACTTAGACATTTAAAAAATATAGTTATAGTTAACCCCATTTGACTAAACTTGTCAGTTTAGGGCTTAAGATATCTTGTATTTGGTATTTTCATTTATTGCTTGGTATTTGAGTATAAAACTTTGTTTGTCTTCTAACATTAAAAATGAGTTGTTTTTCCACACTACTCTATTATTTTAGGAGGCATTATGTCATCCATTTGACATTGTGCTTTTGCCTTAGACTTTATGTCAAAAAGGTTATGTGTGTCACTTGATTTAAATGGGTAATGTTATGCTACCCAAATCATTTCAAGTTTTGTGCCTTAGAAACTTTAAAATAACCCATTTTTCATATCTTTAGGGAGTGATAATGCCATTACGTTGCTCTATTTATTTCATAGACTTGTTTTGTCTTGTGTTCAAATTATACAAATTTAAAACCAAATCCATGTATGCCTTTTGTAATCTTTGTCTAGTGTCATTATGTCATTCACCTTTGTCTATATTTTTTGATAAAAAATCCTAGTTTTCCTAAGTGAGTTTTTAATTAACCTTGATAAGTTTGGATCTAAAAATTGATTGATTATTATTTAGGCCTTATCTAATTGGGGCTTAGACACTGATATTTATATTTTGCATTGTGTAACTTAGGCTAATTCTTTATCCAAATTTGAAAACTATTTGTTTGTACCATTACTTGGGAGAAATAATATATCTCTAAGTGCCTTTTGTTTCATGCCTTATGCTAATTTGATCAAGTTTATGTCTGAAATAAAGTGCCTAGTTTATACCAAAGTGCTCCAAGGTGTTTAGATTAAATACCCCTTTATTTCAAGTCTATATTTTTATACCATATTTGGCCAAGAGTCCTAGCACATTCCTTGTTTAAGTCTAGCTTTTGACATCATATTTGGCCAAAAGACCTAGCAGTTTTTCTTTTCCTAGATTACACCTAGTTGGAACACTTTAAACCTAGAGTTTGTCATTTTTTATAGTTCATACACTTTACCTTTTTTTAGTAAGACATTTAATGTTATAAATTTGAAGTTATACTATTTTATACCAAGTTTTAGTATAGACCATTTTGGAGATACAAGTCCCCTATAACAAGTTAGACTAATTTTGAACCTTTTATCCTTTGGACATTATTTTTAAGAGTTTATAGAACTCTAGAACTTTTTTTAGAGATTTCATTATTGATATAGATATGTCTAGCTACACTTATGGTGGAGTTACATCAATCTAAGTTATGATAAAAAAAATCCACACAAATTATCTTTGTTGAAGACCCCTATGGTAAAGAAAGGATTTGTGAGAAAGATCCATATCCTCCTTACAATACTAAATATATGGAACAAAGCCAAGATCATCAAGTGTAACATATATTAATACCTTATTTTATATGGTTGATGTATGATACTCACCCTATTGTGATCATACATTCCCCTACCTATACCATTAACGCTCATTTTAAATGCATGATCAACCAAGATCCATGGCATCTAAGGAATACTATTACTATTCTAGGACCTCATCTTTTGGCTTGTACAAGTAATCAAGATCCATAATGCCATACCATTTCCATTATAGGACCTCAGCCTTTAGTTTGTGTGAGCAACCAAGATACATAATGCCATACCATTTCTATTATAGGACCTCATCCTTTAGCTTTTGTGAGAAACCAAGCTCCCTAATACCTAACCATTTACCATTCCAAGACCTCATCCTTTGGCTTATGCAAGAAACAAAGATCAATGATTCCTAACCATTACCATTCCAGGACCTCATCCCTTGGCTTGTGTGAGTAACCAAGCTCTATGATGCCCTACCATTTTTATTCCAAGACCTCATCCTTTGGCTTGTGTGTGCAACCAAACTCCATAATTCCCTACCATTTATATTCCAAGACCTCATTCTTTGGCTTGTATGAGTAACCAAGCTCCACAATGCCCTACCATTTCTATTCCAAGACCTCATCCTTTAGATTTTATTATCAACCAAGATCCATAATGCCATACCATTACCATTTTAAGACCTTATGCTTTGGATTGTGTGAGCAACCAAGCTCCATAACACCCTATCATTACCATTCTAGGACCTTATCCTTTGGCTTATATGAGAAACCAAGCTCCACAATGCCCTACCATTACCATTACAAGACCTCATCATTTCTATTATGTGAACAACCAAGCTTTGTAATGCCCTATCATTATCTAACCATTAGTCATTATTAATTTGTTTCCAATAATTCCCCACTTAAAAAAACTTCTACAAATTTTCCATTCATAACCAAGCCAATCATTACCTCAACCGATCCAATCATTCAAAGACCAAGGTATATTCAAAACTAGTATTTTATAATTGATTATAAACCAAAGCCAAGAAAACCAAGAAATCCATGATGTTTTTTTCAAACCAACCATTTGTGACAAGTCAACCTATGATGAATCACCTTTTGATCCTTTAGCTATTATCGAGGAGTCTCACTCTGATAAGTTAGTCTTTGTTAAGTCACTTTTTAATGATTAAAACCACCTTTGAGAAAATCATTATCTTGACCATATGCCTATTTTTAAAGAGTCTCCCTTTGACAAGATAATCTTTGAGGAATTATCTCTTGACCTTTTTCCTATCATTGAGGAGTCTCACTTAGACCAACTAGTATTTATGGGTCCCATCAATCCATCATAAGTCATTACTTATCTAAAACCAAACATTCAACAAGACATCATTGTAGCAGTGTTCATACTAGATGAAGAATCAACATTGAAGTTAGTTTCTATTCTTGAACTAACATTAGATTTAACATCAAAATCAACATTAGTCTCAACATTAGGTTTAGAGTCCTTTGAGTCATACTCAACTTTAGAATTATAATATGTTCATGGCTATTACAATATTAGTTATGCATGCCTCATAGATCAATTTGAGTACATGTGTGATCTTTTTATAGTTTTTGAGGATGATTACTTCAGATTTGACATAAGCTCTCCTAGTACCTTCTACAAGGATTATGCTTCCTCCCCCCATTACATTACCATTCTACATACCATTACCAGCAATCAACCCAGCCATTATATTGACATTTTACTTCCCACAAGTATTGATTGAAACTGATATAATCATACCTTATTTAAATGCATCCATGGTGACATATAAATTACTAAATATCAAGGGGAAAGATCAAATTCATGTAGAAGAATAACCATCTCTTAGTGAAAAATTTATAGAGGTGCTAGTGGATAATCAAATTTTAAACTCAACATCTTCTAGTGAAACCTTTTCAGAGGTACTAGAAGACAATCAAAGTCAAAAGTTAGAATTTCTTAGTGAAACATTCTTGAGGGTGCTATGCGACAATCAAGACAACTTCATTGGTGAAAACCTCATTAAGGCACCAATAGTTGAGCATAAAAGTTAATTACTTCTTGATGAAGACATTATCAAAGATCAAATTAGTATAGCTTCCAATCTACAACCTAATCAAATGGTAATTACTCTTAGGCCCAAATAATAGAAAAAATTGATGGTCCTATCAAGAGCATATTTATAAGTATTTTCCCCACCATATCCAAAGTTATGTTGAATATAGAATCATCAACATTGTGTGTTCCTAAAAATCCCAATCCTCATTTGTTGCCTAACTAGTATACATTCCACTATCATCCACCTTTACATCACCAAATCAGACCTATCATCCAATATTTATCCCTATCTACCATCCTTGGCCTCACTTCCCTTTGCATAGGCTAAAAATATACCTTATCTTGATATTTTAAGGAAACATAATCAACAACCCATGGATATCACAATAACACTTTTAAAGTCCAAATATACAATAAGTTATTGATACATAAGCTATTCAGATGAGCTGTGAGCTAACAATTTACATGATTGATAAATAAATTTGTATCATATTTTGATCAATGCATGCATCTCCACATTATTAGGAATAAAAAAATCGTTCACCTTGGGTAAAAACACTCACCTTTCCATTTCCATTTGCCATTTACCTTGCCTCTTTCATTTTCCATTCCTCTTGTCATTGTTTCATACCCTGCCATTTCCCTTATCACTTAAGAACAACCCTCTTACCATGTTATCCAATTATCATACCACCATATTCCTAAAAAATACCCTATTCAATCCTACCATATCATATTTATTATACCAAAGATTATTTTTAGCTGTCGTGCTTAGCCCTTTTTTATCTTAGTTCCTTAGGTTATTCCCACACTTTCCACAAGGGGATTCTAATCCATTTTTAGAAATTTTAGAGTTATGTGTTTAAATGATATTCTATTAAATTACTATTATAGTCAATTTGGCAAGTTATCTTTCATTCATCTTTGACTGGTGCTATTTATTATAATCATATATGGGCAAATCAGTAGTCTACCTTATGTTACTAGTTATAACTACATATGGGTAAATTAGTATCATAGACCTATGCCATTATTTCTTAATTATAACCACCTATGGGAAAATTAGGAATAACACCTTTACCATGAATTTTCACATCACCTTGACATTACTATTCTTATTTTTTGGGCCATTTACCTAATTTTTCAAACTTGTTGTGACCTAGTCGATTCTCCCTACCTTTTATGTTGGTAGAACTACTGTGATTTGAGGTCCTAACGAGACTATATAGGCCATGCTCAATTCATGTTTAGTTCATATTAGTCCTCATTTTCCATATGATCTTGTCATTTTAAAATAAAATTAATCCAATCCTCTTTCCATTTTATGAGTGGTATCTTGTCAATCTCTACCAAGTTAAGATACCCTAAAAATTCTAAAAACATTCAAAATTTTCAAAATCCAAAAACATTTATCCTGTGTAAGCCTAGTTAGTCATCCTCAATATACCCTATTGGGGTAAATCCATTGTTAGGATGATTTATTTTTACTTTACTTTTTGGTTTTTTGTGTATTCATTTGCTTAGTTATTTGTTTGTTTTATTTCCTATTTATTTTCTTTCAGTAATATGCCTCAACTCAGTCTATATGTGTTCATTGGGTGATTCTTTTTGAATTATTATTTATTCCATCCATATTCATACATCAATGTTACCATCATGGTTTTTATCATTGGTGCATTATTTTTAATTATTTATTAGATCGGAAGTCAAACCTTATACATATTTTAGCAAAATTCTCATGGTGTTTGATATCATGATGGATACCATCACATACTAAATCAAAATCAAGTTGATAAGTCTTACAATAAATATATCTATAGAAGTATCTCCTTGGTACCCTTGGAAAATCCTCCCACCCATCTTGATCAAATCAACCCTCTTACCATTCTAGTTTTATCAATGCTAATAAGGACAAGCATCTTTACATTGGTAGGTACAACCAAATCATTCACATTAATTAATCCTTTATCCTTCTATTCATCTCTTTCACCACTTGACACATCCTCATGTGCCTCATTGTTTTTGGATTCTATAGTCATTAGACTATCACATCTACATTTTTGCCCACTCATCTTTTAATATTTATGATAGGTTATATCCTTAAGTTATGCTTGCCAATTTGCCTTATTGGGGAACAATCAAACATCATTATTCAATCTAGGTCATCTCAATGATTATAATTGTCTATGGGCAAATCATTATTTTTACTCATTGGCCCTAACTGGGGCATATGTCATTTCCACTAATTATAACCACCTATGAGCAAATCAATGTCTTTACCTTTGTTATTGATTATAATTGCCTTTGGGAAAATACATACTTTTTAAATCAATGCATGAAAGCATTATCTCTTTTGGATTAATCTTACCTATGCATTAATTTCATTATTATTCTTTCTTAGTTTTGAGGGATCATCCATCAAATTTTCTATGATAGCCACTCCCTCGAAGGGGAATCATTAAAGAATTTTTAAACACTTTTTGGAGCTTCTTATTAAATCATCATATTATTTTATGCATACAAACCTTTTCATTATTTGAGAATATGTTACCATGCCTATATCTTGAAACATATTCCTAAATAGGGGCAAGCTATAGACACCTAAAATTGGCCACCAATGGCCTTCAACTAAACTTCAAATTGATTTTTACCAACCATTATAAATTAATCCTAAGAATTATTAAACATCTCAAATTTGTTGGTGCATCATTTGTCAAAGATCAGAATCTCATTATGAAATTCCTAATTAGGGTATCCTATTGTAATCAGTAAAATCCTCTCATGGATTCATCTCTAATTATCTTATGGCATCATAACATGCAATTTGGCCTATAAACCTATTAAATGGGGAAAGTACACACATGAAATTAAATCAAATATTGAAAATGCTAAAAAAATTAATTAAAATTATAAACCAAATTAAAATCCCAGTTGAATTATTCATGTATAATTAATTAAATCCTAAAAAAAGAAATTCAAAAATCAAGAATATCTTAGGTGTTCATGATTACCTTTTATGAGTTGACAAGCCTTTGCAAATATCTCACCCATGCCTACTCATTGAAATTCATGAGATTTTTAAACCTTTTATCTTTGTTTGGGTTAATTAACTCACTTAGGTTAGGTTTGAACCCATTCCATGTTTAAACTACACCTTAACTCACCTTGAGTTTTGGTTAGTTCCTAAGCCTATAAATACAAGCCATTGCTTTTTGAAATAAGAGATTGGATAGAGTAAAGTTATAATGCACGTTTTTTATCAAGATTGAAATCAATAGTGTTATAATTCCAAAATCATAAGCCAAGCCATCAAGAAAGCATTAGCCACAAGCCAACCATGGTGCCAAGGAGAGAAGGAGATATCCAAATTACATTTTATAAAGATTCTTTGAGCACAAGCCAAAAGCCATGAAAAAATCACTTAGAGATCTCAAGAAAGGTAAGGGATTTTTCATTCTTTGTATTTTATTTGTACTTTCATATGTATTTTGTTCATTATGCTCCCCCTAAAATCTAGGCTTGGAGATGTCAACATGTTAGTCTATTGATTTCATTTATTATTTTAAACTAACACTTGTTCTAACCTCCTCTCATTCCTATGATCACAAATATAACTTGTCAGGATGAATGTTGGGCTTGAAAACATCAGTTGAATATTGGTGTGTTACTCAACATTTGGTAACTCTATTCAAGGTAAAATATAGCTGTATACCATTATTTTGTCATATATTTTCTCTCATACTTCATCATCCTTACTAGGTCATCTTATGGTAGAGTTTTTGGTCCTATCAATCCACCTCTTCAACTTGAACTTCCTCTTGAATTTCAACACCCTCAACCTATTATGCCCTTTGAAGAGCAAGAAGACTTTGCTAGCTAATAAGATCAAGAAAGTGAGGAATATCTTGAAGAAAACATGGCTAAGTAGTATGCCTTCCTAGATTTTAATACTAAAAATCCAATCCATCTTGAGGCCTAAGATGACATTCCTCTTAATGCTACAAAAAGTGTGCCTATATTCAATTGTGAAGTTCATGTCACTCCTAGTGAACACATCAGGGATATCTATATTTTTTGTAGTTTCCACAATTTCATTGAGGTAAATATTTCCATTAGACTCCTTTCCATGTCCCTTATAGGTAAATTACTTTACTGGTATAGGACTTTTCTTGGTGGTTACATCACAACATGTGATGATTTTTGAGTGTTACTAACTTCAATATTTGAGGACAACAATGACCACACTTTCACTCATACATAATCTCAATGTGATCGAAAGAGTTACTAAAGAAATAATGCATGAATTCAATGAGAGTTTCCAAAATATTTAGCATAGGTTACCTTCTCCCATTAGACCACCTGCTACCTTTGTCTTCCATACATACTTGAGAGCCATTAGTACTGATACTTCCATCTTGCTACAATCTATGGATGGTTTCACTCTTATTGAAGCATATGACCTAGCCATTAGAGTTGAGACTGGCCTTATCAAATAAATAAATTCTCATCAAAAAGTTTTTATTCCTCTATTTCCTAATGTCCCTATGGTTGCTCCAAACATTACCCAAGTTCCCAATGCAAATGTTAAGTTAAAATCTGCCCCTAAGAAGGTAGTTGATGCCATGGATAAATATGAACATATCTAATGGTTATAATCTCAACTTATGAAATCAAATATATAACAAGTGATCATAAAACCATATCCCTATCATCATCAATATGGTTTACAACATGGCAAAGGGAGAGGTCAAGGGTAGCCTAATTTAAACAAGCCTACCAATGCATATAATCCTACTTCAACATCTAACCCAAGAGAAATGGTACCGGTGCATATAGAATTGGTGCTAGGAGAATAATGGAAACAAGATCAATTAATTGATGCTAATTAATGTGGAAAATAATATTTAGTTTCTCAAGGAGGAGTTACTCTTCTATTATTAGTTGAAGATGAAGTCCTAATGTAAACAAGTGAAGGTTGGTAAGCTCAAGGAGAAAGCTTCACCAACTTCTTAGTTGAAGATACCTATGTTCTTAATCAAGGAAATTCTATTGTAAAAAATATAAAATCTAAAATAAAGGATCTAGGAGATAAAAATAATGTGCCTACAAGTTCATCTAACCTTACTCCAAGGTGGCAAGGCATGGCTACAAGTATGACATTCCCTAACATTCCTACACCTCCTCCAAATCATAGTGTTGGAAGGGATGTCCAAGGTGATTTAATTACTCAAGTTAAAATAAATTTATTTCCTCCAAGGAATCAATAACAATTAATTATCTATACCATAAACATAGTAGATTCATTGAATAATATAAAGGCATTCATTTCCCTTTAGGATGTCCTTCATATTCCTGGCCAAAAAGAACTCTTAGAAAATAAAATTCTACTATACATGTTAGTCCTCCATCATCAATAAATGTTCATGTTCATGTATCTCTTACCAATTCCCCTAATAACATTTTTGAACCATCTACCAAATTTGAGAAGCCTCCACCTTTCTACCTCACTCTCATTATTGGTGACAAACTAATTCATAACTACATAGTTGATAGTGAAGCCTCTACATCACTAATGCCCTATGTTGTAGCTGATAAATTGGACATAATTTATGAACCACATATTAAAGGATTTATTTATTTAGATGATACACCTACCAAGACAATAGGCTTTATAAAAGGGATGAAGGTTTTCTTGCATGATTGTCCTAGTTTCCCCATCCTTCAAGACATTGTTGTTGTGGACTTGCCTTCTCATTTTATAATTTGCATTTTAATAGATTATATAGGTAAGATAGGAGGATACCTCTCATCTTATTTATCATTCCTAACCTTTAGGATAAGATATGGAACCAAGGTGACCATAAAAACTAAGCCACGTATAAGGCTCCACATTAATCCTTATGTACAAGCAATTTCTAACTTGAATTGAGTGGTCAATGAGAAAGAAGAGTATATTGTGGATGATGATTCTTATAATCTTGAAGGAATATCTGAATTTTTTCTATATGAATATGGTGTAGATGCTATAAACATGATCCATATTCATATTTTGAGTAAACTAACCTTCGCACCTATATCATCCATGAAGGAACATTTGAACAAGTTGATGTAAGTGTTTAACATTCCTTCTCATAAGATATAAAAGGTAATTATATGATGCATGATCATGATGATGATATATTTAAGGACATGATTTCTCAACATGGTGATAAGAACAATGTGATTCTACCTGCAAGTGATGAAGCTTCCCTTGATGATGACATTCATGAGGAAGAAGAGGATGACTTATGGTAAAGTTTTAATGTCATATGTCAAGAGTTTGATTTGATAGTTAATACTACTCCTCCTCTTAATAAGTGTGAATCTGATGATATTTTTGTTCATAAGCGTAATGATCAGGTTGTTGAGTGTTCCATTAATCATGAAGGTGAACATCAATATGTTGTGCAAGGTTTTGTAGTCATAGAGAAACCTAGTGAAGTCAAGATAAAAAAAATTGAGTTTAAAGGACAATAAAGAGCTCAAAATGAATATGATTCATTTGTAGAAGTGATGGAACAAAAGGAAGGCAAGATTTATGCTCCCAAACACCAAACACATCATGCCCAAGAGGATAAAAAGATTGAAGTAGTTGTTATGTTTCACAACCTATAGTTTAAAGAACATCATGGATAGGACAAATATCAAGTTAATATCAGATACAAACAAGGTTATTATAAATAATGAGAGAGCATTCATGAAAGATAAAAATATTCCACTTTTAGGTATGATAAGGCATAAAGATGGTATGCTTCTTAATCATCTACATACTCAAGTGGTTGATGTTGAACATGCTTCACATGATAGATTGTCATCATGGAGTGACAAAGATGAAAGAGGAACAATATTTTGACTCTATTTGAAGTATGGTAACACACCTTATACCTCAAGTTTTAGGTCTTATAAATATCAGACTAGGTCTTTATGCTTTTGTTTCAGTTGTTTGTGTGTTTCATAAGTGTTATTGAGAACACATGTTTATTTCCTTTGGTGTATCTCATTTTCTATGTTGTTTATTTTGTTTTTTTATATTTTAAAAGGGAAATTTAATGTCAAAATTTTTCATAGGTGACTCCATGGCCCAATGGATATGATTTGGCTACTAGTCTTGGCATATCAAGTATACCACCCCTAGGAAATCACCAAGAATGTTAATTATTTTGACCAGAAGTCAAAATAGGTCAATACCCTATAGTAAAAAACTTGATATATGGGTCATATTAGGATGTATATGGTATTTCATGGTCTTATTTGATGTCATTGACTATGATATTAACCTTGCTCATAGTCAAAATTAGTCTTAAGTCATTTAATGTCATTTTTGGAGTCATTAATGAAAGTTGTAAAATTTATTATAGTGTAAAAGTGTTAAAAAGTATATTTAAACATAAATTATGTTATAAAACTATCAATATTGTCATTTATAATTGAAAACTTACAGGTTCCTAACTGATATCAAGATAATAGTTGAAAAAGGGAGGATTTTGGTAGATATATAGCCTATAGAGGAGTATGGAATGTGGGGAAAGATAATTTAGTGACAATTTAACTTTAATAAACTAATATAAACGTTTTATATACTTTTTAAGCATAAAAAAGGGTCCAAAATCATTCTACTCCTCCATCACTCCACTAGACATGCAAAACTAGTCAATAGGTTTCTTCATGGTATGGCCACTGTGAGAAGTTTCTGGTCAAATGATCTTGTAAGGTATTATTAAAATAATTAAAATTCCATTTCATGGTATTATTTTATATATTGGATGGATATTATTTGTGAACCATCCTTTAAAATTTGATTGTCTCCTTTTGCATGTTAATCCCCACACCCTACATGTTTTCTTATTATTTGAGATGGTGCATATAAACCACTTGTTTAAATTGATTATAAATAATATCAAATTCTTTATTTTATGGTTTACATCCTTATTTTCATGTTTGGAGGTGATTTGATGATTTCAAACTTCATGAATTAGAAGTTGAGTATACTAGTGAAGTTACAAACATGTTCATCAAACACAGAGGTTGTCATTTACTATAATGTTTTATATTATAGGTATATTAATGTTTCATGTTTATCATATGTCATTTCATTCACATCCTTCATTCTAAGCTCAGTCTCACAACCTATCACCTATGAAGTTGCATTCATGTTTCACACAGTCAACTTCCTATAGGTATTCATCTACAATCATGGTGTATGAAGGCCCTGAGAATATTCATGGATATGTAATAAAGAGTTTTAATAAGTTATAAACCTTATTATAACATGATAAATCTAGTTAATATATTTAAATATCATATGTTTGACTGTGACAACTAGTTTAATTACACACACAGTCTTGCACCATTGATAGAGACTTGCATATGCCTACAAGAAACCAAACTTATTGGAATGAAGATTTTGAGCTAGTTTACACTCTTTAAAATTTTAAAATATCAATTTTAATATGTTGATGAGGACTATAATTGATTTAATTCTCATACACCATGCATACTACCTATATCTCTATTCACTACCCTCCATCCTACAATTTCACCTACCGATGACTTTCACAGAGACTTGATATTATTTCATGAATTTATTTGATCATTTTGGATATCCTCTTATAGTTTTAAAACATTTAGTATGTCATAATAACCATATTAAAACCATAGAGTGATAGGAAAACTTAATGAGTTATATTCACAAGTGGAGAAGGAGTTTAAGGACTTGTTACTTTTTAAAACTCCAAAATAGATCCTTAGCCACATTTGGTACAATCATATAATGAGGTAACAAGAGGTATAGGTTAATTTAATTTAATCCATCATGTATCCCTCATATAAGGTAACACCTAGCAAAATAAATTCAATAGTTTTTCCAATAGAGTATAGTGTTAGAGGGTTCCCAACTTATGTATTCTTTCACTATATTTTTTAAAGTTTTTTCTACAGTATGTTGAATCCTAGATGACTTCATAGCCCAAGGTGGTAAGATATAAGCACATATACATGAAAAATGATACCATTTAGGTAAATAAGACACTATTTTCAAATAAACTTTGAAATGGGTTGGAATGCAGGGTCTTGACCTACTTGACCATCTACAAGTGTGCCTTACCCTCAAAAAAGGTAACCTATAGCCTGACTATAGATACCTATAGGCTCATGACATAAACCCTAGATATTGGTTATGAAATCATGAACAATTGAAATTTTTATATGCCTCCAAATGCCTCAAATTAATCCTAGGATGTGTAACATATATTTCAAATCCTACATATACATATAGAAGACCTCTTTTTCTCCAAGAATGGTCAAATCTAGTTGATTGTAACTTGATAGTGAGCTGGAACATGGTGGTTTAAAAGTTAGCCTAACATGTCTATGATAAATAAAAGTTAAAATATGTTTAATTTAACTTAATTACTTAAAGAATATGGTGGATAAATAATAATTTTTTTAACTATGCAATATCCACCTATAGGTATCACTTTCCAAACAAGAAAACATGGTCACAGTTAACCTACCAACTAGACATGTTAAGTAAAATGTATGCATTGAGGAGTTTTTAAAATGTTTTAATGATAAAAATTATTTTAATTGATTCACTATAGTTATACCAATATTATTATTTTATCAATACATGTATAATAGAGTATGGATGGGTTCTACATGATAACTTGTAGTCAATTTGCCAATCTTGCACACAGTCAATTCTCAAGAAGTCTATCTTAGGTTTTTAGATGTTTGGAGGTAAAATTGACATAAAAAACCATAAAATTAAGTAAAAAATGTCCCCATAACTTTATAAATCCTATAATATTATTTTTTACATGAGGTAATAGGGTAGATTCCCTCTATTCTATCTCAATCAGAGGGTAATCCCAAATGCACATACCCTACAAGTTTGTCATGAGTTGGTTAGAGAGATGATTTTAAAACTATGTAATCACTTAAAGGAGATTTATGAATATTTTTTTATCATTATAAAACATAATTAAGTCATTTAAAACATGAATTATCAATCAAAGGTAGTGGTGAATAATAAAACATAGTCAAGTCCTTTAGGTCTGATCTAGGCCTAAAGCCCAATTAGACGGCCAATACAATTTATAAGACTAGGTGAGAATTAAAACACATTGTAACACCTTCCTGTGGAGATATAAGGTGTGTTTGATACTTTATCATGTAGATAAATACATGAAAAATTCATTTCTTAGCCTAAGGGCCTAATAGGGTATGCAGAATGCAAAGGAAAACTCAAGAAGGCAAGTTTAGAAGCTTGAAGCTATATGGACACCTAGAATGGGAGTCTAAGAAGTTATTAATGATTGAAGAGGGTCATAAAATTGAATTTTATTTAATTTTTTCATAGTTTCAACTTCAATATTTTATGAATAATCCTTAAGGGTGAAAACTACTTAAACCCCTCTAAAACCCTTGATAATGACCTGATGGGAAAGACAAAGAAGAGAAGGCATCTAGGAGGGATATAATGATTTAATATATGATTTGAAATTTCATAGGACTCCCAAAGAATCTTTCCCATAAATTTTTATTCTCCCCTATTTGTAAGGGTATGGTACAATTATCTTTTATTTATAGTTTTTGATGTTTTATAGGTACATAAGGGTTTGAAAGGATGAAGATCACTTTGGGAGAGATAATAAGTCATAATATAACTCCTCATATTTTTATCCCTTTTACAACAAGAAATTAGTTCGTATATGTGAAAATCACTTCAAGGAAAATTAAAGGAGCTATCCCTTAAACCTAGAGGTCTACTTATACTATAGGTAAATCCACTTACCTAGAAGTATTTCAATGTTGTCTAAATATTAGAGTAGGCTTGAACAACCTCCTCTAGGGTGCAAGATTTGGTGACAAAATGTCCTCTTATTACATACCCCTCAGGATTTTTCCCTTTAATGTCATTACCCATATGTTTTACCATCCCAACACCAATTATTTCTACATTCATTCCTATTTGATCACTTTCTATGGGTTTCCTTTTTATGCACCCATTTGCTAATCTACCTAGTGCCACTTCACCCTATACTACTATAGTTTCTATTCCTTTAGTATCCACCCCATCAACCATAGCTTTTTCCATTCCATCTATCAACTAATCCATCACTCCAATTATTTATTCTTATACCTAATTAGGTTAACCTTTTCCTTCTTCTACTCCAACCTTCATAACCACAGTAGTGAAAATTAAAAGGGCTCGAAGGAAGCAACTAGTATTTATTATGTATTCAATGCCACAATTTATAAACATAGACTGGTCTAAAATAATTTTTAAATCAATACACAATCCTTCCTATGAAACTGAGCGTAATCTTGAATAGCATATGCAAGTGGAATTTCATCCATTAAATCCCTAAAAGTTCATTCTTATAGATTGGGCCAAGGAGATAGGAGCTTTGGCTTATAAGAGGCACAATCTAAATATCACTAAACTTGCAATGGTGAGCTCATTATTTAATAAGGATACAACATCATTCTGGTGGGTTAGGAAAAGGAAGATAGAGGATAGCTCTATTAGAAATTTGATCATGGGGTAAAGGGAAGAGGTTTACTCCCTTTCAAAGAGATATAATAGGTATAAGGGTTAGTCCCCATATATTGAGGACCTCAAGTCCTACATGGAGACCCATACTAAGTCAATCCTATCCATACATGAGGGAGAGAAAATGGTTAGACAAGATCTTAAAGAGGAGTTAAAAACTTTTAGAGAGAAACAATAGGTAATTTAAGATCCCTAAGGTATTAAGTAGGATGTGTAGAATGCAACACTTAGGATATATGAAATTCTAGATTCCATCCATTATTTGAGTGTCAATTTGACTCCCCATGTGAATTATATAACCATATTGTTTAAGCTTCTATGAGAGGATGTAAATAAGATGAATTTCTCAGTATTATACACCTCCAATAAGGCATTTAGCCACTTAGATGTAATGACTCCTATAGAGTCATCAAATGCTTTGAATTTCACTTAAATAAGAACATAGGAGGCTCAATATTAGGTATCATCCTCTAAATATCTAGTAAATAAATTAGCAAAACAAGAGAAGCAGGTTGAGCAAATTTTAACTGAGCTAGAATTGAAAACAATTTGAGACAACAAAAGGAAGTTGGTGACTTGATCTTCATTAAATTAGATGATTCAAAAAGCCTTTGATGTATTTAAATATATTTTACAAGGTCTAGCTTGGAAGACATCAAATCCAAATTTAGTGCATCTAGGAAAAAGGCAATAGAGGTATAAATATTTTAGGTTAGTTTTATATCCACCAAGATAGAACACACTAAATTGGTGAAACAGATAGGTAAGGTGACAAAGTCATATCTTTTGGACTTGAACCTAAATCTCACATATCATGCTAAGGTGTATAAATATTTCCAAAATCTAAATTTTAATAATAAGGAAGCATAAATACCACCTACCATTTATACTTCACAAACTCCATCTACATTGCCAACAATAATATCCATATCTATGCCACCTCACACTTCAACTTTTATGGTAACTTTATCTCAATCAATGAGTGTATTACTGAGTAAAACATTAGTTACCACATCATCAATCACAATTAAAAATACAATTTTGATAAATATTAATCAAGATCCAATTTAGCACGAAGGTTATTTTTGTTCAATTTTGCATGTAGTTGTTATAAATGAATAGTTAATTCCTAGTTACATCTATATTATAATTAATTGAATAACTATTTGTATGCATACACATAATAAATGATTGGGATATCTATAAGTTATTATCATGTAACTGAGACTTATCAAATAGTATTTTAAGATGTAATAACAATGTTTTGAACCTAGAAGATGAGGTGACTCTCTCCCCAAGTTCCTTATATACATGTAGAACCTCTTTTTCAAGCAATCAAAGTTTTGGATGAATATATAGGAAGAAATCAATAAATTAATTATCATGCAACTGTATTTATTCTTTCTTCTTCCTTTTCTATAATAAATAATTTTAAGTTTCTTTATCTATATTGATTTAATAGTTTTGATGTGTGTCAATGCTATGGATGAATTTGATTCTTTTATTAATGAATATTAGTGTTATATGTGAAATAGCTATTTAAGATTGATAGATTTGATTGATTTAGATAGTTAGTACAATTTTAATTGATAATGTAAGGTATGTATATGCATCTCCTTGGATATAGTCTTATATGTGTGAGAAATAACCACCCTAGATAACTTCTTGGTCTGAATTGTAATCTCTTATACAAAGGTGTGCAACAACAACCTAAAGAATAACAACCTTCAGTTGAGACCATTAAACATCCTATATCTATTATCCTACACTTTTAGCCATGTTTTTTCATGAGTGTGAAAAATATGAAAAAATTAAACACTAGTTTTTGAGATACTTGTCCACAAAAGAAACAACCTTATAACTTCCTTTTCAAAGACAAATAACCTTCTTTTATGCCTTACCCTTCCTTTTGATTTTATTTGAGATCAGCCCACCATAGAATAGTACTCAACCCATACAACTCACCTAGTGATTTAACCTTTTATTATAATCCATGCATTCATCCATAAACATGGTTAAACAACCCATAAGCTTAGCCGACTATTCCACCACCTAGTTATTTTAACCGCATACCTACAACTCATGCCTCAGAGTGGAACCTAATTCCATAGAGATACCAAAATGTTAGAGACCACCTTGTTTAAAAATCTCTAAGATGTGCATATGATTCAAATTAAAATTTATATCTCATACTATAAAGTTATCTAGAGTAGCTATAACACATGCCTAGATGACTATACCAAAGGAAATACTCCTACACACCTCAGATTATCAACTCAATCTATAGTAACTTTTTAAACTAATAGAAACTATAAATATTTAATAGTATTAGAAAATATAAGATCAATATTGATCAATTAAAATAAACATATTAATCTTTATCATTATAACACTTCAAAATTATTGAGTTGATATAGATAAAGAAACTAGAATTTCAATAACATAGAAAATGAAGAAAAAAGAACAAACATAGTTTCATGAAAATCAATCATTTGATTTCTTCAAGTATATTAATAAAAAAATTCAAACCTTTTAAACTAGGTTTTTACATGTATTTTAAGGACTTAAGGAAGTATTTTCCTCATCCTACAATTGTATCAAAACTTTAGTTTACATGAAAATAACTAGAAACTAAGTCCTAGTTCGATACAAAAATGCATGTTATAACTTATAGATTACATCATCCATGCATGTGTGCATGTTATCCAAAATAATTAATTTAATTATAATATGGATGAAACAAGACTTAACTAGTTGTGAATAATCATTACATGAAAAATGAGCCTTCAACTAAAGATAAATTGGCTCCTACTTGACACTGCTTATTGTTGTGGCTGGAACTGACATTGTAACTAGAGCTAAGCTGATGATTAGAGATTATGTAGTGATTGTATAAAATGTAGTAACTAAATTTTTATGTGTATATGAATTGGTATCTTTATTTGAAGTGGTAGGTGGAATATATGTGGTAACTTAAGCTGAGCTGGTAGGCAGATTTAATGCACTTATTGAGCTGGGAGGGACTATAGTTGTAACTAGTGTTGAAGCTATCACATTAAGTGGAGTATAAAATTAACTAGTAGGTGGTGATAAAGTAGACATATTCTTAGCCTATAAATCTTGATAATGTTTGTATTCTTGGGCATGTTATTCCCATATTATGCTCATATCTAGGAGATGATATCTATTTACCCTATTTACTTGTGCCATTAGCCTTGCATGTTCAATTTTGGTAGCTTGAAAGATTACCCAAAAAACAACCACTTCAATTTACTTCTTTCTCATTAAGCTTAATTTTCCCTAAATATATTTTAAATTCAATCCCTATAAACTCTATTTTAAATTATCCAAAGCCTATTATATCATTTGGGAAAAAATAGACCTTACTACTAGCTTCTTAGGCTATCCTATATAGATGTTAATTATATCTCATTAAAAATTTGTAATGCATTCTTCTCATGTTTAGTGATATTTGTAACTATAGAATAATAATCATTTTCCCATTCCCAAGCCTTTTAAGTCCTAATCATTCCTATATTTAGTGCATTGATTTCCTCCAAGGGGATCATTAAATTTAAATGGATGAATACCTTATTAGTAGTATAAAAAACTAAGAAATTTAATTTGTTCTCATCTTCCTTTATAAATTTAGACAATTTTGTTATTGTGGTTGCATGGGGAGACAATTCTTCTCTTAAAGAATTAATTATATAAAAAATTCATATAACCTTAATGTTTCACTTTAAAAATCATGTTTTATCCCAGAAGGAGCACATATTACTTGTTGATGTTCTCTAAGGGTCTCTAGCTCTTCTTCCAATTCTTTTCTTACCTATTTTATTCCCGAATGAATGGCTAGCATTATTCTAGTGTGGGTATCCATGTAGGACTTAAATTCCTTAATATAAGGGGATTAACCCTTATTTATGTCTTGTATTTTCAAAAGAGAGTAAATCTCTTGTCTTTCTTCCAAAATTATTCCTTGCCCAGTGCTATCTTCTATCTTTCTCTTCCTTACCCTTTGCACTGATGTAGTTGATTTATCAAAGAATGAGCTCACAATGGCAAGCTCTATGATCTTCAAGTTTGTCATTTTATAGGATGATGCTCCTAAGTCCTTTGCCTAATATCAAAGATTCAACTTTGATGGATCTAATTGTTGTGCATCTATTTGTGTGTCCTTTTCAAGCTCAGGATTAGGGGTTGGCTTAGGCATTAAAGGCCATATTATTTTTGACAAGTCTAAATTCCTTAGATGTGGTATGGGATGAATAATGTAGAATATTTTCTTCCTGGTAACTCTTTTTTTGGCCACCACTATTGTGGTTTGTACTACTCCTATTGAGGGCATTGATGAACTCAATTGAGTAGAAGAAACTAACACTTGGGGTGATGGATTAGCTAGTGGTAGTCAAAGTAGAGGTGGAGATAGAAGGAGTAGTTTTTGGTGTAATAAAAATAGGCTCAATAGGGAATGATAACATTAGATTAAAATTAGAGAAAACTAGGAATGGAAAAGAAAAATCAACTAGTAATGACATAATAGGAGAAAGGGCAAGGGGAGCAATAAGTAGAGAAATCTTATCTAGTTGGTCACCATTAAGGGTTGCCTTTTCTTTTAACCCTTATAATATTATAACCTTATCTTGTTTTATCTCCTCTTTATCTACCTCATGGCTTGGTTCACCTTCAATTTAAGGTTGTGACTATCCACTTGTTAACTCTACATATGGAGTCTATGGCTTTTCTAACCTAGATTTTATTTTATAACAAATTATTGTCCTCTCAACTTGAGGATAAGTCACTTATTGGGTAGGAAAGGGAATAATCATAATATAGTTTATGGTTTCTAAATCTACCATAGTAGGTGCAATCTCTTCCTCATCATAGTAGTATAGGCATATGATTCCCTCTTCCATACCCATAGTGTTGGCCTTCATCTAAATTGATTTTTAAAACAGTTATTATTTTACCCTCCTTAGTTCAAAACTAGACATTTGAACTTGAGGATCCATTTCTTCCTCTTGCATAATAGTAGTTGATGTCTTCCTTTTATTTTTATCTTACTCTTGTTGTGGAGCTATCATCATAGTGGGTGGGTGTTGGGGGTCTTGGATTTGGTCTTATGGCTACTAGAAAGGTTAACACTCTAGAAATCAAATGACTTCCATCCCACTAGTGATTTGATCCTAAATTTGGATTACACAAGTGTAAGGGAGGCATCTACCTATATTATCCTCAATAAGTCTTCACTCAAACCAATATTTTTAGCACTTTCCTTAAATTTTACATCATATATTACATTGAGGAACATATATTTATGATTGAAAGGCTCATGCTTATAAAGGATTCCAAAATTATGAACCTTTTGTTTCACTTTTCTGTGGGGGCCCCAATCCCTATGGATCAATGTATCCAAGGCATAAGCCTTCCTTGCATTACTAGACTCTTTGAAGTGCATGCAATTTTTGTATTATAGTATCCAATTTATGATATGGGAACCATGTAAATTACTCTTATTTATCTTGGCCAAGTCCTCATCTATCCCATTCCATAATTATAAGGTAATTTATTTATCATCAACTTTGTTTGAGATTAATTTGGGGAGATGAAGAGGGTCGACCTTATGTCCAAAAACCATGATAATGATATAATTTGCATACATCCAATAAAAACCTAAAGATATGAGCCTATTGGTGATGATCTTGGATATCTTAGTGAGAGGTTGGCCATTAATTTCATCCAAACTTGAGTATTCAAATCCTCTACAATTCTATAAATGTTCCTCACAAAATCATAACTATGGACAAATGAGAAGTCACATATTCTATACTTTATGTACTCAGGGTTTGGATTACACAAATCCCCATTATTTCTATATATAGTCCCCATGAATTCATCAAAAATATATAACATCATGTATAAGTTTCCACCTTGGGGCCTCTTGTCTTTGTGTAGTATCAATTCTAGTGAGTGGACACTGATAATTTTCCCCAATACATAGGTGTGCTCTGAAGTGATGATTAGGTCAAGTAGTGGTACATATTGACCAATTCCTAGTCTTAAGAATATAAAGGGGTCAACCTAAAATACTTTAAACCCTAATTCACTATTATTACTCACGGTTCTCATACATCTTGGTAAAATTAGGGTAGTTAAAAACAAATCATTAGTTGTATTCCATATGTATCAGGTTCAATGTATTATCATGTTATGAGATGCATAATGATTCCCATCACCTCATATTTTAGCTTATGTCAAGTTTTTTTAGAATATTTGAACATGTATTAAGGTCCTTATTTAGTTTTGAAGAGGCTTCAACATCCAACGGTGCCATGGTGAAGGTGAGTTGATAATGTAACAGATGAGTCATCATAAACAACTTTGATGTACTCAAATCATATACGTTAAAATTCATTTACAAGCTTTTGACAACATTATGAAGGTGTATTGAGGCCCAATTGGATTATTTAATAGGTTTTAAAGTATTTTGATGTGTGTTGAAATGATACTCATTTGATATCCCTCCTTAAGGTTATGTAAATCTTTTGAATGTGAGATATTAAACCTTATTGTGACCCCATTTGACACTAAAAGTCCACTAAAACCACTATTAATGCTTTCAAGATCCTTAATGAGCCCCATTAGACCATACCAAAGGCATTTCATACATCATGGAGCTCCTTTCCATAAAGGTGAACACTTAATTACCACTAATAGACCCCACGCATGCCAAAATATGCCCTTTCAACTTGTCTAATTTGTAACATGAGATTTAATGCATCATATAAATCCTATTTCCCCTCTTCCTACCTATTAAAAATGGATTATGGTCTAAAAAATGAAAAAATATAGGGAATTAATAGATTTTAGGAGTTTTTTGAGTGGAACAAATTTGTACATTATGGACTAACTCAAGTGGAGTTAGGGATATACAAGAGTAACTAATGGAATGTGTGGAATAAATAATATTGTTTCAATTCTTGAGGAGCCCAAAAATAATCCATCTTCACCATCAATCTCATTGGTAGGTTGGGAGAACACTTCAGGTTTGTGCTCAATCCATACAAAGAAGAGAGAAAGAGGGTTCAAGATTTTGGCCAAAGGAATTATACTTTATGACCTTAAAATCATGGGTATTGGTTATTTGTTTAGTATTATAAATTTACGAACAAATAATAAGAACTTAAGGGGTCTACTCACCATTCACATCTGCACAAGGAAAAATAACCAAAATGGTTTCATTGAGTTTATGATTTGTTTAACTAAACCAATGATTATTTTTTATTCCTTAATCCTTGAAGAAACTTCTCATGAATTCCTAAGCATTTGGTACACATGTGTGATCCTATATGGGTGATAAAAATATAAACTACCAAAATCTATAGTCTATAGATAAATTTGAATGGTAAAATGGAGTGTTTAGTGCATTTGCCTAAGGGTTAACAGTGTTGAAAGATCAATAGGGTGTTTTTAATCTTGTCTATGCTTCTTTGATTCAAGTTAATATTCATATAGATTTCTAACCCTATCATGGCATCTCCAACATAATACTACATACATATCTAAATTTTACTATATAATAAGATAGTATACTATTAAATGGTGGCCTTAAGGTTCTCAAACATAGTATAAGCATAGAGTGGAGTGTCATGTTCATTCTAAAGTCACCATTGCATACTTTTATTAAGGATCACAAGATTCATGATATCCCACATAGGCCTTGAAACCACCATTATACCTTTAAACCTCTTCACATTCCCTTTATTAGAAGTTAAGTTTTCCTAATAAATGTTAAGGTTTTTTAAAAACTCCTAGGTTTCATCTTATGACTATGTATGCCTTTCACTAGCCTCCAAAGTGTTATGTTTTGATAGGTATACATATGAAGGTCTCCAATATCCTTGTGGGTTATCTTGGGTGTGTCTCCATAGTTCATTTAAATCCATGGAATAATTTATGCCATTTTAAGAACTTTCCTCTACCATTTCACTTTAGTTAAGACCTTGCACTCCATGTTCAAGTCCCATATAACCCCATTTTTATTCCCATAGACTATCCACCCTTCTTTATGAGCCTAAATAATGGAATTAAGGCTTAGATACCCCTTAGGATTATAAATAAAAATAATTTCATGAAGAGATGGAACTATATGGCTATATACCCTATTGAGAGAGTAAGTGACCGCCTATAGGATATTATCTATACCTACTATACAAAAACCTTCAAAGTCACTATGTATAGACCACCCCTAAGCATAAGAAGTGATATAAACAAGAAGTTGGATATATAAAGAAGGTATGTGAGAATTTTAAAGAGTCACAAAGGTTTAAAATAGATACAAAACACTCTCCTCCCTCATAGGCTTATTCCATGGACTCATGTAGATAATCAACATGTGCAAATTAGTAATGCAACACTATTGACATATCTTGAGATCTACATCCTTCCCAGAGTAAGGGATAGTCTCTATGTATAAATAGGTAATATTTAAATTAAATATGGGGATAAAACATGGTGTCCACCCAACCAAAGGAAAAAATACATTGAACAAGTACCTAAGGGTTATATTGGTCTAACTATGCATAAGACCTAGTCTACGGAGGTGAAGGTATGCAGAGAAAATGGGTGGTGAAAGACTTGTAACTAAGGTTGTCACTAAAATTAAATTAATATTATAAATATTATAATTCCATTATAATTATAACAAATTGAGACAAATTCCTACTCAAACCCCCTAATATTACTAGGTACCTAGACTTGCAAGAAGACCTACAGTAAGTCATGGGGGAATTCATTGTTTTAAGCCTCTATAGGTATGATCAAGATTTAAAATGTGGAAAAAATGGTTATTTTTAGTGTATTAATGTGTTAATTATCTCCTTAAGTTCATAAAACTAGTGTATACATCTACTATTTTGTCTTGAACCTAGTTTAGTCTTTTCACAGTCAATTATGAGACTAGATGAGTTATTTCATGGTTTAAGAACAAGACAAGTAAGCTAGAATTTATAAGGGGTTTTTTAGGAAATAAATTTTCATATTACATTTATTAATACACTATTTGAGATAAATAACATTCATAATTTAAGTTAAATACCCTTGAGAGATACCTAAAAGAGGTAGACCTTAAATTTAGCCTTAAACCTTGATACCATTTTGAGGAATACTCAGACCTTCCCAAAAAAGATTGATGAACATGAAAGATATGGTAGGATGTTTTAGGTACTATAAAATTAGTTTCAATAAAATAGAAATAGAAATAGGATCAAATTGGTTTTAACACCCCCTCGAGTCACAAAGACCTTGTCAGTCAACTCAAGGTGCACTTTTAAATGCTCACACCCTTCACCACAAAGAGACCTAGGATTAGGGTTCTTAGGGAAATTTAAGTACCATTATGGCCTCAAAATACATAAAATAATGAAACCAATTGAGGGGATTATTTTTATGAATGATCCCTAAGAGGATAACCAGCTAAAATTGATCAACAAAGAGCTCAAGAGTCATTTTTCAACACTCCTATCTCTACACACATTCTACATGAGATCCCAAGCTATTGATGGGAGATGGAGGGGTCAATTCATTAAGATTTCATGAAAATTATTTTTAGATTTTATTTCTATAATATATGAACCATCATTAAGATGGTGGACTTCCTACACCTTTCTTGAACCCCAGATGATACTCAATGATAGTTTTTTTTCCCAAAAATGCATCCAAATGGAGTTTTTGGTTATGAAATGGTCCTTGAGGTCCCCTCAAGTATTATAATCATCATAATAACCTATTTTTTGGTGTATGTAAGGATCATGATATATGTGTTAGGATTGAAAAGGCTAGTTTGGGCCTAAAATCAAGAAATTGAAAAGTATTTGTATATATCGTAAGATTTAGGATAGATAATGGGTCTTAAATTTCCCAAATAATATTTTAATAGTCACCTATAAGAGCCTCCATGATTGGTTATTCAATCAGATAAGCTTGGGTGTTTAAATGAAAGACTATATGCATGAAAAAGAAGGTAAATGGCTTAATCAAGCCAACACTATTACTCCAAGGAACCTTAGAGATGATATTAATGTTTAAAATAGTGATGTATGTCAAAACCCCTAGGTTAAGTCCAAATCTTAAGGACCATGTGATTAGACATGTTAGTTTAACACTTGTATTATGAAAATGTCACTTAAAGGTAGAGCATAGGGTAAAATGAAAGATAAGGGAACTTCAAACTTTAATTAATGAGGTCATAATGTTATTTTGGAACCATTTGATCACTTTGGGTTAGAGAAGAGTTTATACACTTATCCATTTTGGCCTACAAACACTTAGAGTCTATCTAAAAAACATGTTTCTCACATGAGGGACATTTTCACATGCTCATAATTTTATGAATCCTCTACATGGGAGGTTTGTAAATTTTGGATATTTTAATAGGTTTGTATACATGTATTTATTGTAATTAGATTGGAGGTTTAGGCCCTAACCTCTTTGAATAATCATTAAGAGTACTGGACACTCTTAAACCTCCCTAATACCCTAATAAGAACCTAACTAGAGAGATTTGAGGAAAATTGAATATAAATAAATGGTAACCCCTTGAAAAATACTTGGATCATATTTTCCATTTAGAGGATTCCATATTCATGGTACTTAGTTATATGTATATTATATGAACACCTCCAAAAACTATAAGTTTTCAAGGTTTTAAGAAATAAATGAGGTACAAGACTTAGTCATAAGTTATAAATCATGGTAAATACTATAATATGAATTTTTTAACCTCACAAAATCTATAAATGTTAACTTACATACCTTTAAGTTCCTATGCTAACCTTCACCAATCCTAGTCTACAAAGCTAGTCTAGATGGCCTAGTCATGCAAGGAAGATGAGTTTGCATCTGATATATGCTTGAAGGGTTTAGACAATGATGAAGAGGTTTATTTAAAAAGTGACTTGATATTTTATATATGTATTTGGTGTTTGATTCAACTATCTCAATCATCTCAATAGTGGATGAATAGAAGATTGAGTGATTAGTTGATGAGGTCTACTTAATCAATAAAAAAGAGGTGCTAATAGATGTAGAAAGGCATCATGGAGTTAATGAACCAGCTTAGGACATATTTAACTTACCATTGAGGTGATTATACCCACATATTTATCAACATCATGAAGGATTTGGATGATTTATTTATCGTAAGTAATTGGTAGGTATGGGCAACCACTTAATGCCTTATGGAAAAGAGCTCCATTAAGCCACTTTAAATGCTATTAACTAAATAAAGGATATGGAATGATCTGAATGTGGAATGTATGGAATATTAAATATTAAAAACATTACTAATTTGGACATCAATTCTCTAAATATTCCATTTAAGGCACCTATTCATTCAAACAATACATGAGGAGAGTAATGGAGACTGTTATAACTACAACATGGCCACATTGGCATCTTTATGGCATATTTTATCCCTATATTCTTATTTATCTCTCATTAAAACCTCTATATATTTAGTCATTAATCTTTTTATTTTCATCCCTTGGTTGGGTGTAAAAAAGATTTGCCAAGATTATACCTCGCACCTTAAATCAATAGAGAAAGAATAGTTATAGACTTTTGTATGAGTGTTAGTGTGTGTTATGATTGTTGATTTGTATAAAGTATGAAGTCAATCTTATTTTATAGGTATTATCTTTCACCTAATGTCATACTATCATTATATGTAGGTTGTATGAAGTTTTGATAGGTAATAGTGGCATTAAAGAGTGAATTGACTAGTAGTGTCTTATACAAACCTATATTCTTTGCCTTTAAGTTTTAGATTTTATACCTAACTTCCATATGAAATATTCATGTCTAGTATTGTGTCAAGAAGACTGGTCATTTTCTTATTTAAATTGGATTCAAAAGTGTGTATAAGGAGTAGTCAAAAGAGGATAAGCCAACATTGGTACATCACCATTCCTAGTATAGGTTTTCCTTTCAAGTTTTCATATTAACCCTTTTCATCCCAATAAAAATAGGTCTTAGAATAAGAGTTCAAGTTGATATATCATGGAACTTAAACCCATAAGCTATAGGTTTGGTCTATATTGTAGGTAACCCGTAACCTTTATGTCAATACCATGTTAGTCCAAGTTTGAAGCATAATTTAATAATCTCCTTTAGAGGGTACAACTTGGGTTATTAATAGTTATGGCACGCTCAGTGGAACTAGCTTTCAAGTGACTTGGAACATGCTTTAGCTACCTTGGAGGAAATTTGAAAGGCACATACATTTAGTGGCAAATCTATAGACAAGTTACATGGAGAAGGTGACCACTAAATCTTCCTCAAAAGGTAATAAAATTAAGTTTATTAAATTGTCATTGGACATTTCTAGAAGTAATAGGTATCCTAGATTCAATCCTAATCCTACACCCCCCAACTCTCCCAATTTCTCCCCAAAAAAACACTATTGCAAATCTTATAACCTTAATGGCTAGGCTTAGGATGATACCATTTATTCCTTTCAATAGTAATATTCACTTGAACCTTAATCAATTTGATGACATACTACTTTTTTACCTCAAAATACTTCCTTACTTCATAGTAAAGAACTCAACTACCCCTATAGAGCATATAACAGACAACCAATCTATGTTTAGTCTATAACATAATCCAAGAAAATGTGTCTATGATACTTTTGGAAACATCCTTAAGGGGTAAGGCACTCCAGTGGTATAGGGGCATAATACATACATTTATAAACACCTGGGACGAGTTTGGAGAACACTTATGAAACACTTTTAGGATAGGAGTGACCATGTCTCTTTGGTAGAATAAATTACTACAATTAAAAGATCCCCCAAGGAATTCATGGTAGACTTCAACTATAGGTTACAAAAAACATAGGATAGGATTCCTACCATAATCAAGCCCACCCTTAACTATGTTTTCTTGTACTACCTACGGGATTTAAACTCTGATGTGGCTATTATGATATAGTCAATGGGGGGAACCACCTTGCTATAAGCCTATGAGATAACCATAAGGGTAGAAAATTACCTAATTAAATTAGACAAACTCACCCCCAAACCTTTCATGCCTTTGTTTCCCTAAATTCATCCTTATATTACTACTATTTCTCCATTACTACCCCTAACTAATCAAGACCAAGCAGATGGCACCTAAGTGGATAGGTTGGGTAAGATAAAGGGGTTGCTCAAGGCCCAAAATATCAATCTAGTAGCCTTGGAGATGTATAAAATTACACCCTATAGGCCTTGTCAATCCCCCTAACAAGATACTTTTTAGTCTTATCAATACAATAGGCCTCCTTATTAGCCTAACCAACAAGGCCAAGGTTAGATTATAAAAGCAAGACCATAAAATAGTTTCAATCCTAATTCTGCTAGTAGTTTTAGAGCCTTGGTTCTAACTCAAAAAAAATATGAACTTGAAGGTCAATGGTATACTCCATGGGAACATTAAAATTATATGTAAAAATATTCAAGTGGTGAAGGATATTAAACATCCTATATATAGTAATGTCCTGCTTTTCCATCACATGACAGCATACCTCCTTCATAACATAAGGAGTGCCCCCTTATGCCTCATGGGGACACTCCATTCATGACCCAAAATAAGATGAAAATTAAATTATGGGGAAGTGGAAGTAAGGCATCCTCTAAAACTACATTTTCCAACTTTAAATAAAGTGAGTATTCATTTAAATAAGTGGAATCAAATTAGGGTCAAAATGTGGCCAAGGTAGACAACTCAGTTTCAACCCATACAAGGGATAAAATAAGGGTGTTGGAGAGTTGTCAATGATGTCATAGTGATGTCATATAATTTTCCATGTGAGTGTATGAAGTTATTTAATATTCTAAGTGATAATGAAAATGTGTGTAATGTGTTTATCCTACCATGCTTGAAGTATGTTTGGTTGATATTTATTTTCGGCATGGTTTGAGATGATTAGGGATGAGTCTAGTGATTTAAAGATGTATAAGGGGTAATATCATAGGTCATGTATGATTTTAGTTCTTTTGTGCATGATTGGAATTCATTTTTTTGATCATTTTTTTCATTTAGACATTTTGGGTCCAATGGCAAAAAATATGAGTAGGCCTTTTATTTACATCACCATTGCCTCATGTGAATGAGTTAGGGGAAGTTGGTCATATGGTTGTGATCACATTTGTGCTTAGTTTCCATGCACTAAATTTTAGGTCATGTGATGAAGCACAACATAATATATACATGTGTAAATCTGAGCTCCTAGGTAGTTTAACAATATTTTCCCATACTTAGCCAAATATGTAATGTGGCAAGAAGAGTCGAGTAAGAATTTTGATGGTATTATATTTTACACAAATGAAGGTGTCAAGAGAAAATGATAATATGGGTTTGTTTATTTTACTTATTATTTTATTTTTTATAAATTTTAGATCATGTGATGAAGTTCATCAAAATATATGCATGTGCAAAGTTGGCCTTCTAGATAGATCTTGACATAGTTGGCTCTATGGCAGAAGAAATATGAGTGAGCAGATTAATGGATTTATATCTCAAATTTGTGAAGGTTTTATGAGTAGTTTGACACATGGTTATATTTTCCTATCTAAGGATATCATATGGTATAGATTTTAGATCATGTATATAAGTGAAGAAAAATTTATTGTGGTCAAAAGTTGGCCTTCCAGGTAGATAGCAATGGCCCCCATACTTAGTCTATTTTTCATGATGTTAAAGATCAAGACCAGATGAAGATCTAATGGTTCATGGGAGATCATTAAAAATGATCTAAAAATTAATATTTAGTGATATGATTTCAAAGTGTCCAACGTTTAACATAGATAAAGACTGAGCTATGTATAAAATATTGATGGAGTGTGTTTATTCCAAGATGTCAAGATGTAGAAAAATGGTGCTAAGTATTCGATGTTTAATATTAAGAAAAGATAAAGACTGATATTATTCCAAGGATAAATTGTGAGTGATTGGTTTTAATAATAAATATAAATGGTGTAAATTAAATTTAATAGGTCAAAGTGATAGTTGTCTAGATTTTTTAAAGCAAGAACAATCTTGAAGAGATTGACAAAGCATGTGTGATCAAGATTGCAAGATTGCACAAGATGAGGCCAAGTGTTCAAAGTTTAAAATTTGGGTAGTGGTGAACTATGAGTTAAAGTTTGAATAATATTAATGGTTCATTATTGATCTAAGTAGTTAAGACATGAGATGATAGTATAGTGACCAAAGTTTAATTATGATCATTTGGATTTAAATATTCAAATTTGTGAAGGAAAAAACTAGTGCTCAGTTTTTTTGTTATATATCTAGATATATGTAAAATTTTATCATGATGTAAAAATATAATTTTTATAGGACTATAATATTAACCCATAAATATATATTTGAATTTTTTAAAGTTTTTATAGTCAAATTTATGAAGGTTCAAAGTTTATCGTGTATTTGACTATGTTCTACAAGTGACTCAAAAAGGATGTTTGAGCTTGTTTTGATGTTGTTTCAATATATAATGATGAATTAGCTATTGGATTATGTTTTTAAATCCATGAGAACCATTTTTTTGCATTATTAATGTTTGACCATTCATATGTAGTATGAAATAAGGGTTAGAAGTTTACTATGTTTTCATTCATAATGACTGTGTACAAAATGTTGTTTGAGCAAATTATGCTTAAGAAGAAGGGTATGATGGTTGATATAACTTAATGAGTAAATATATATCATTTGGCATGGTTTCATGAGTTTTAAATTTTTATTTTGTTCCTAATTTTCTCATAAAAGTGTCAAAAAGGTGATTGGATCATCATAGGACCTAAAAGGTGACTTAGGCCTATTTAAAAGTGTGTTGTGCTTAAGTGTGACCCATGTTAGATGCTTTAAGGGTGAAGGTATGTGTTGTGGATCCTAAGAAATATTTTATACATGATACTTCATCAAGGCTCTATAAATAGTGAAACCAATTGTGATGGTTTCTAAACTTGAAAAAGACTGGTGAGAGACTTAGAAGAGGAATGTGTATGTGAGAGTTGTGGAGCGAAGGAGAAGAAAAGTTCCCAGTAGATGATTTAATGAGTAAATTAGATTGAGGAATATTTTTATGACCTCTGGGTCATGTTACTAATGTTAGAATAGTGATCTTATAGGTTGAGGATGAGCGAAGAGGTCTAGGGTGATCTAGAAGGATGTTTTAGATGCTTTGAGTGTGAAGAGTTGAAGAGAGATGATATAATTTGTATCTCCATTAGATTGGTAGGTAATCAATGTTTAATATATATTGTGTTCATAGGTTTTTTGGCTACTCAACATGTAGGGTTTTTCATCCTCCTTGCAAGGTGAATCTTGATAAAAGTATAGTTATTGTGGTTACTCAAATAGAAAAGTGTTGTAGCACCTTATGGGATTGTAGTCTCACCAAATAAGGGATTTTAGTTCCTTGATCAGTTGTAACTAGTCTAAATTGGTTCTTATAATTATAAGATATTAGTCCAATTATATTTTATAGTGGGTTTTCTCGCCTAAGAGGGTTTCTCGCATATGTCATGTCTTATGTGCTTGATCTTGATTTGCTTCTATTGTTCATTATTATGAATGATGTGTATGCTTCATGAATGATTATAGTAATTTATTAAGAGTTTTTAAAGGTTTGAAATTGAATTTGGATTATCTGATCTCACTAATTTACCCTAACCCCCTCTTAGTTATTTTACCTTTAATAATTGGTATTAGAGTAGGTCATTTGGTAAAGACTTGATAGCTTAAAGGTGATCCAAGGTAAAATATGGGTATTCATCAAGGAGGTTTTTATACTAATCAATAATCAATGCTAAATGGATCAATTTATTCTTTTTAGAGTGAAATTATGAGGACCTACATCATGTCCTTAGTCTTTGAGATTTTTTAATCTATTATGGATGGTTTGTCTACACCTACTATTCCTCCATCTAGTGTTGTAAATAAGAATTTGTTTGAGAAAAATTCTACGGCAATGAATACTATCAATTTTGGTATTTCAAAGATTGAATACACCAAGGTAATCCATTATACATATAACAAGGAAATGTGGGATAAATTTAAGACTATTTATGGAGGAGACTAAAAATTCAATTTGGCAAAGTTGCAAACTCACCAAAGAAAATTTGAGAGTCAAAATGAAGGAAGAAGATTCTATGGAATGTTTTTTACAGAGAGTTAATGAGATTGTGAACATCATTAGAGGTCTTGGAGGTAACCTTGAATAATATACTCTATTTAAAAAGGTATTAATGTTCCTCTCTCATAATTTTGATCCTTAAGTATCTATAGTAGAAAAAATCCATGATCTTACTCAACTAAAGTTGGATGAATTGCATGGCATCCATACTACATATGAGATGATGAAGAATGATGATATACCACCAAATAAGGAAGCAATATTCAAGATAGAAATGAATCCTAAGAATAATTTTAAAGGTAATAAACCCAAGGAGGATGACATTTATGATATTGATGAGGATGAATTGATTGCTTTGTTTACAAGAAAACTAAAAATAGATTCAATCAAGTATAAGGGTAAACTACCATTCAAATTCTTCAAATATGGAGAGACCAAATATTATGTTAGAAATTTCCCTCATAAGCATGATTATAAAGATTAATATGAAGACAAAAATACATACAGGTCTGATAAGAGGAAGAAAGGTTTCAAAAAGTATGAAAAAAAGAATAAGTTCTTCAAGAAAAAGAAGAGTCTCTACACCAATAAAGACTATACATCATCAGATGAGAGTGAGTACAGTGACTAAAAATGTGATCATGAAGATTATAGTCCTATTAAAGATGAATCCCTCTTTGTGCCTGAGGAAGGAAGTTTCTCACATCAAAAGGAGTCTACTTAGAATGACTCAAATTATTATGAAGATGAGGTGGACTATGAGACTGCATTAACAAATACTCTTAAAGAACTAAATATTTAAAATAAGATTAAAAAGAATATGAAGTCTCAACTCAAATACTATGAGGATAAATTTAGTGTGTATGAAGCAAGAATGAATGAAGACACCAAGGAGAATTAAGATATAGTTAAGCATCTTAGTTGTCAATTGGAAATCCTATCTACAAGCCTAAAAGATAAAGAAGATGAATGTTTAAGGTATGAAATTGAAAATGAGTCATTAAAATCTAAGTTAGAGAAGACATATAGTAAGGTGAAGTCATTTTTGAGATTTAAAAAGAGCTCAAGTGATCTAGACAATATTCTAAATGATTAAAAGCATGTAAGTGATAGAACTAGTCTTGGATATAAAGAAAAACTAGAGAATATAACTCAAGACAAGATGAATATTAATGTGAATAAGGACAATAATAATTTGAAGATAAATCATCAGATAAGGAATGAAGGTGTTAGTAGAATTAAGATAAATTAGATTAGAAATCCAAATGCCATGAGGTATTTAAGTTTCAATGGTTACTATTACACATGTAATCAATTTGGGCATAGATCTAGAGAATGCAAGACATGTTAGAAATGAGTTTTATTATAACTATGATGGAGGTCATTAGTCAAAAGGTGTGAACAAAGTTATGTGCTTCAACTATCTTGATGTTGGATACTTTACAAACCAATATCCATGTAAGGTTAGATAAGGTGAGTCCTCTTGAAAAAGATGAGGTTGTTTCATTTATCATGACATAGGACACATTGCAAGTTTCTATCCAAATAAGGTAAGACAAATTATGTTTCCATCAAGGAGTATTATTTTATACAACTATGAGAAGATTGGACATATTGCTAGATTCTAAAAGCAAAGGTCATTAAGTCAAAATGAGTTTAATCAGGCTCCTAGAGTGTAATGAAGAAGGTAAGTTAATTCATGGAAACTAAAGGTGGTAAGTATTATTCATGATGGGTTTACTAGTCTAAGTAATCTATTTTCTATGATGGAGAATGCTATAAAATTTAAAGAGTGTCAAGGACTCTCATTATCTACTCATATTATGGATAAAGAGACTGAGCTCAAGGAGAGGACCAAGGTACTTATTAAGGATAGTTCTGAGATGTGTATGGATCCAAGTAAACATCATGCCATTATTGAGCATGTATCATGCAAAGAACATCAATTATTAGTGCATAGTGATGAGGTTCCTAATTTTAAGGTGGATTCTTCAAATGAAAAGGTGTGTCATGAATCTTTTTTGTCTCTATGTATTATCAATTAAATCTTATAAGAGAAGGAGAATGTTGTATTAGTTGAGCATGTTGCTTCTCTTAAGCTTAAGAATAACTATTTTAGAGTAATATTAGCTTATATTTCAAGAAAGGATGAATAAGAAACTAATTACGAGTATGGTTGAAAAACATGTTTGGTTGTGCATGCATTAAATTAGATGATTATAAAGAGCTCATCTTTATCTTGGGAGGATGACCTACAAATAAGATAACATTAAAGCAAAAGGTTGGTTATATATATATATATATATATGGATTACCTAGTGCTAGCTAGATCCTGAAAGAAAGAACTTCCTTGGAGGTTGTCAATCTACACATTTTAAATAATTAAGTTTATAAAATATAATATAGAGTTATTTCATCAATAATCAAAAGTTACTAAAATTGAACACAAGAAATGCTTGATAAATAAATAGACTAAAATGACTATTATAGTAATCAGTAGATCAATACCAATGCTAACCAAGTCAAGTGTGCTTTAAAAAATAGCTTAGGGGTCTATGAATAGGTAGATAAAGAGAAAATTAGATTTGGTTGAAGGTATGTGGGTGAAAATAACTTGTTATTTTATACCATAGTAATCATCGATGATTGGTGTGACCATTAGTGGTTAAGGTGAGCATTGGTAGTTGAGGAAACTATTGATGGTTGGATAGACTATTAGTGGTCAAGATGACCATTGGTAGTTATTGTGTTGGGTTTGGATGATAAAAAGGTCAGATTGATGAGGTTAAAAATGGTAATTCCAAGAGATTGTTTTGTTCTAGGTTGATTGTGAAATATAAACAAAGTGACTAAAAGATTAAAATAGATACTTATCTTACCATAGGTTGATCAAATGAATGGTTGGAATGGTTAACTCATTGATAGAGTTTACCATGATTTGGTAGAGTAATAATACTTGGATTTTAATCAAGGGGTAGTGATAAGTTATTTCTTTATCATCATGGATAGATTGATGGATTGTTATAACACCTACAAAAGGAGCTATGGATTTAAAATCTCTTGAAGTTCTATGTCCCTTTTCACCTCCTAATCCTCTCTTCTTATAGGTAAGGAAGGAGAGGTGAAATAATATGTTATAAAGGGTCGAAACTATCATCTAATTTAAACTTTATCATGCATGGGTTTGCACATGAATTAGACATTCTAATTATAGAAATTCAAGTGAGAGCTAAGGGTGAGCTAAGTTGGTTTAGGTAGTGGAACCTGACCGTCGATGGTCAGGGTGACCATTGACTATTGAGGTGACCATCAATGGTCGAGGGCCAAAGTAAAAGTGGGTTAAAATGTGGGTTTAGATAGTAGGCTAAATTGACTATTGTTAAGCCTAGTTTGGGGTTAAATAGTCAAGGCTGGGCCCAAAGGGGTATTGAGGTGATTCAAGAGAATTATGACATTCAAAATTATTGTGTGTATATTTTTTATGTTTACAATTTCCCCCTTTTTTATACAAGTTGTATCAACAAGATAAAAAACAAAAAATAGATTACGGGTCGAAGGTTTAGTTGCTCTGAGGATGGCAGGAGGTGTTTCCCCTCAAACTGAGAGTTGATGAGATAAAATAGAATTGGGTATGGGTTTTATAAGGTGAAAGTGATGATGAAGGTGTATGTCATGAAAGTGGGTGATAATTTGGGCACTGAAGTGAAAATATGTGCATGAAGTGTAATAAAAGGTACAATAGCCAAGATTATGCATAGACTAGGTTACCATAATTGGTAAAAATAAAGGTCAATTATAGAAGGACAAGTGACAAGTAGACCACATGACCACATTTAGGCATGGAAGTTGGGAACACTCATAAACACAAGTCTCCTAGGTAAGGTTTGTGTTTCCATGGGTATCTAAGGTAGGAAGTACTCCCAAGAAAAATATAAATGGGTCAAGTAAAATCATGGGTATCTAAGGTAGGAAGTGATCTTAAGAAGACATAAGTGGGTCTGGTATGTGCAAGGTAGTGTAATTTCAAAAATTGGTTAACATGGTAATTATTATCATTTCGATCAAAAAGACTAGGCAAAATTTATCACAAAACATGTACTATTTAGGTAGAAATGGACCAATGGTGAGGTGACAAGGTTGTTATCAAGGTGTTTGGAGAAGGTAGTCTCCATGGGTGGGTGCTTGATTAGGGTGGGTTGAAATTTTTCTTTCTTGAGGGAAAAATAAAAAAGTGGCACAACCTGACTATCGATGGTCAAAGGGTTGAAAGGTGACCATCAGTGGTCACCCTGACTGTCAATGGTCAAGGTACAAACCCTATAACCATGGTGTTTAAAAAGAAAAAAGTGAATTATTTGGACTCATTTTCATATTTTTAACTCTGGATCTCTTTTTAATTGTCATATTAGGTAAACTTGTAGATAGTGATTGATAATTGATGTGGATGAGTAGACCAAGTGGATCAATGAGGATATAGGGTGTGCATAGATTTAAACAAGGATGGGTAGCAGTCCATAGATTATTCCTTGATGATGGTCAAGGAATGAGGTAGGGGTGATATTAAATTTGTAGTTTGGATTTAATTTTGAGTTTACAAAATGCATTTGGTTTGGGTTCAGTTGTTTGGTTATTGTTTATGTGGGTAGGCTTTGGTTTTCACCTAGGTTGTAATTTTTTCATGGTTTTTGGTAAAATTTGTGGTTGAAATTCATAATTCATCTAGGTAGGTTAGGTATGGGAGGGTAAGGATGGGATTAGGTAGGAAATAGTGGTAGTATATTGAGATTTTTTGCCTACATTTTGGGTGGGTAGGGTTTAGTCATTCCATTGTAGGCATGCATAGTGGTCATTGGTAGTCATATCTAACCATCAATAGTCATAACCGACTATCGATGGTTGATGTCCATCGTGAGTGGTCATCTGACTATCGATGGTCACCATGACCATCAAAGGTTGATAGAGGTATAAAATTCTTGTTGAAAAGTTTGTAAAGAGTTTTTTAGTTTTGAAAGTGTGTGGTAGTTTATTGAGGGTAGAGGTTAACATTTTTAATGGTAAGGGTTAAACACTATAAGTAAAAATGGGATTAATCAAGTTAAAATTAAGGTAGGCTAAGGGCTTGGTTCTGGAGATAAGTCATAGGCATAGGTTATAGGAGGATAAGGTCATAGGATTAAAAATAGTATAGAGGTCTAAGTGTGTTTGTTAATGAATTATGTAGGCACGAGAGTAGATCTAGATATAAGATCAAGTACCTTGCATATTTTTATAGAACCACCAAGGGATGACCCTAGTGGATTGGGCATATATGGAAGAGGTTAGCTCTGAGCGATGAAACATTACTAGAATGTGCCATGAGATATGGTGATGATCATGGCCCTCATCTAGAGATGGGATAGGGCCATAAACACCTTCCTATTACCCACTAGTGAGATTACTATCTTACTAGAGGATGTGCATAAGATCACTCGATTACCCCTTCAGGGTGATCTGATATATCACATTGAGTGAGAAGAGTGAGAGGAGATCTTGGAGTTGATGTATAGAGATGACCATGATCATCTCAAGTGGCATGTTAGGGGTTTTAGATACTCTATGCTCTATCAGAGTGTGAGGGGAAAGAGGAGACTGATGACCATGATGATGATGGCTATGTCATGCTTTTCCCTTCCAAATTTTAGAAGTGAGAGGTTTCCCTATTTACTATTGGGGGTGTTGGTCGAGATATTGTTGGGATTCATATTATTTGGATGGGTACCTATGTTACTTGTATAGATATATAAGGATTTATAGGGATTTATAGCTCATAGGAGGTATAAAATTAGTGTTGGGATTGTCTTACACTACTAAGCCTATGAGCACATCCAAGTGCTAAGGCCAATGGGGTTACTATGGGCTAGGTTTTCTTAGATAAATTTCTTGATTGGTTTCATGTAGTGGAGAGATGACTTTGCCTCTTTAAGTATAGGAGGAGGAGCACATGATGTAGATTGGTTCAGGGGTGTACTAGATGCACTGGTGGTCAATGATGTATGTGAAGGCCATATGTTTAGTTTCTAGAGTGGCCTAGATACAAGAGGTAAACTTTATCCCTACAGAGTTACAAGTGGATTTTTCCTAGGACAGATGGGGAAGTAAATCTCATCCCATTTGATAGGGTTCATAGATAGTTTAGTCTAGTTTAGGGTATCCTAAGCCGATTTCCTAGATGTAGGTAAGAGGATGAAGAGATAATACTACCAAAGCCACTTCTAGTATAGACCTTGCTAGATCATGAGGAGTTACCAACATGATTAATGATAAATGATGCTCGTTTTCTAGATGGTTACCCTACATGGTACCAGGCTCTTTATGTGGTAGTGGATTTTGGTGGAGATGATGGTGGTAGGTTGTATATGATTATGAACCTAATTGGTAGAGGTTAATAGGCATAGGTTTAGAGAGGTTCCCCAAATACACAAGCAAGAGTGGTGTTAGCCACTTTACAAGCATAGTTTTCATCATTATAGGGTCACATGGCTACTTTACAAGGTTAGGAGGTGAAACTTATAGGTGATAGGGACTAGGCTAGAGATTTACTAGCCTTGGTCACCTAAGAGAGAGAATCCTTAAGATAAGCTAGAGGAGGAATATCAAAAACTGCAAGACCATTAAACACTATCCATATGACATGATACCTATCCATAGTGGAGGAATTACATTAATATGAGGCTATAGTCTTTAGGTATTGTCTAGATGAGCCTTGATGGGGTGAGTACAGAGCTAGTTTGGTAAGTGGTGTTAGTGTAGAGACACTAGGTCAGTGGGTTCCTTCCATATGTATACTGGTAGGTACTTCAAGGGGATAGTTACTAGGACCTAATGGTACTCTAGGAGATAGTGGTTCCCTAAGGGCATAGTTATGACATGTTTTATGACATACTATAGATTATTATATATCATTTTAATAGTAGCTTATGAGCCGAAGTGGTGAGATGTACATTTTGAGAGAGAGACATGTATATTATTGGTCTACATTATGATTTTAGACTCATGATTTATATGTATGATCCTTATTTATTTCTCATGGGTTATGGTTTGCTTTGATGTGATGTTTATATTGATCACAGATGATGTTATATTGATTATGCTTATGTCTCACCTAAATAGGTATGTGATTATTTTTATTTATGCTAATGATGATTCTCATGTTATTTATGGTTATGATGATGATGTCTATGCTAAAATTTAACAAGTATATGCTTCCCTATTTGGATTTAGACATGTGCTGAAAATGGTTGATTGCGTTATTATTCATGGATGTTTGAATTTAACATGATGATGGATATGTTAATGATGTATTCATTTTCTTATGATATATGTTGATGCACGGTGTTTATGATTATGGTTATTGTTTATTTTATTGAGGTAGAGCACATAAAGTAAGTTAATTAAAAATAATAGATGTGTAAACAAAGAATATAATCAGGAGACAAACATCTTAGTGACTATGTTAACTAGTCATAACATGATAGAAATAGGACATGATGCTTCTTATTTTACAAGGACTAAAACAAATCCAAAGTTTTATTGGCTTAAAGAACATAATCTCATTGAATGTTTTGCATTAACATTCATTCATTGGGTAAATAAGTGTCTTGATCACATAATGTCGAGTGAGCTCAAAAATCCCTTGCCTATAGTATATAAAGGGGAGATGGATGAAAGATGGAGCCTTCTTGTGAGACTAGCATGTCTCTTCTATAGTTTTTAAAAGATTCAATATAAACAAGTCTATGTCATACAAAGTGTAGACTGATCAATGTGGGAGGTCTACTCGTGAGAGTTGATTGTGGCTTTCAAAAATATTTTGCTTATGAGAGGTGATTATGGATTTCAAAATTCTTTTGTTTTTTCTTTTGCTTTATAATGGGTATTTCACTTATTGATTAGAAGGGTTGGAAAATCTAATCAATGTGGGAAGATTCCAAGAAATTGCTTGTTTTAGCAAATGCCTTACTCAGTTATCCTTCAAGTGAGTGGTCTAAGTTTGTGTGCTTTCTTTAATGTCTTTGATATCTATCCTTTAAGGGAGCAGTCCACCTTACTTGGATGAATTTTGAATATGTTTTTAAATAGTCTTCCTTCAAGGGATCAATGTATGAATTCTAGGAATGACCCATGATTGTTATTGGTTTAGATTTTTATTTTAGCTTTATTTGATTTTGCTAGACATAGAATTGCTTTTATAGGCTTAAAGGTTCACCTTTATGAAGGAAAAAATAAAAGCACAAGAAGGTTGATGAGGTTTAAATAGGTTTTATGTGACAAAAATCATGGGAATATATCCTATATAGGGGGTGGAAAGTAAAATGAGAATTATGCCATGGGTAGAGCCATGGTACCCATTTTTAAAGATGAGGCCATGATTATGATGGATAATCACATGATTTAGATTTAATCTATTTCCCCTAAAATAAGGGGAAGAATGTGGTTTGAAATCATGGTATTAGCTTAAGTTAGATAGAAGATGAGTTTGATCCTTTTTAAAAATAGGGGCTTAGGTTCTAAGTTACCTTTAAGAGAGGACAAATAGTAAGCTCTTGATCCATACTTGTGGGTAATGATATAAGGTCCAAGCCAATTGAAAGCAAACTTAACCCACTTGTTTTTATCCATAGTGGTGACATGTTTATTTTACTTTATGATGAGGTATCTAATGTTTAATTCTCACACTTCAAGGTTTTTTTTATAGGAACATTTGACATGCTCTTGATAGACATGAAGATGGGTAAGGATGGTTAAATGATTCTTATCAAGGAGCTCAAGCTGGGCTAAATGGTGTTGATAATAATTGTATTCTACTATGAGGTCTTATAAACATATTCAAAGAGATGGGATTTGGAATTTGAGATTCAATACAACCTCCATGCTAAACATAAGAGAGAATGGGGTATTACCTATAGGGGTTTGAAAGCTAGTACAATATGTCCATAAGGTGAAAGGGATGTGCACATCTCAATTCCAACTAGATGCATTGACCATTTTAGTGAGCATGTTGTTAAGAATTTTTCTACATGCTTCTACTTCTCCATTTTATTAAGGGTGATGGTGTGAGGAAAAACTTAACTTAATCTCAAACGCATAAAAAAGACCCTAGACTTATTTTTTCTAAAAATATTTACTATTGTCTATGATAATTTAATGAGGAACATCAAAATGGAAAATTATGTGATGGTTGATAAATTTGACAATATTTTATACTTTAATGGATACTAGACGAATAGCCTCTAACATTTGTTAAAATACTCAATAATTGTGATGATAGAATGGTGTCATTGTGAAGAATGAGGGTTAATTTCACCAGTAAGATCTAGAACCCATTGTGAGAAGGGCCAAAAATTAGTTGATACACAAAGGCTATGGCTAGGTGCATAATGCAAATTAGCATGTTATTGACACTTAACACACCTTTTCACATAATCACAATAGTATTGGTTTAGGGTAGGCCAATAATAGCCAAGGAAAAGGATGAATTTAGTGAATATTATGCCACTAAAGTATCCCCCATAGATCCCATCATGCAATTCCTTGATAGTATGAGAATATTCATGACTATGTAGGTAATGAAAGAGGATACCATCAAAGCCATGTTTGTAAATAATTCCACCCATAATGGTATAATATGAGGTAATATATATAAATTATCTTTCAGCATTCCTAAAAAGACTAGAAGGACTGATGGTAAGGTTTAGATAGTCAAATATTTGTTGATACCAAAGGTCAGGTTAGGTTTCTTCCACATTGAAGATGGTGGGAGAATATAGTTTGATATAGGAAGGCTAGGTAAGTCTGTAGAGAACAATAGATATCTTAGATTCAAAGTGTTTATAGGGGATGTGAGAGGTGAGGGAAGCCATGGTGTCAACAAACTTATTGGTAGATCATGGGGTGGATTAAATAATAGAGGTGGTGGGTTAGTTTGTCAAAGATGGGGTTGAAAGTTCTTATTTGGTGATGTGAGAGAACCCTAGTTTATATCAAAAGGTATCCAGGTCTATGTCAAGTTTGGATACAAATTCCAATCTTTGAACTAGTCTAAAGAATGATTTATAGATCATTCTTATTCCCTAGATAGTGGACTCAAAAGATAAACCCATAGGCTAAGAAAGGGGAATGATGACCTCACCCTTTTCCTTAATCAAAGGATTGGTTCCTCTATGGGAGGCATACATGTGGTGACTTATTCCTTGGTAATTATCTCCAAATAAGGGGTGGATTTTTCACTAATTGAGGGAGAAGGTAAAGCGATGATGGTTACTTGCTTGGTTATGTCATTTGAAAGAGGGGTTGATAACTCCACTACCTCAATAAGTAGAGGAAGGGAAAATGTTACTTCCTTGGCTTGGGTCTCTAGAGGAAGATAAGGTAACTCCACTACCTCAATAAGTGGAGAGGGTGAATAACATGTAGATTGGGATGTGGTTTCTTTAGCAATGAGCATGTCAAGAACCATATTGATGGTATGGGCATCATGAGAAGACTCAAATTTTCTTCTCTCATTTTTAGTAGGTGAATGATTGGGAAGAGGGTGTTAAAAAATGTCAAGGGCTTGGTTCAAAAGTGCATTGGGGTTGTCTAATGAAATTTCCCCCTTGTTAATGAGTTTTTGTATGACATTTTTGAAAGTGTTACACCTATTAATGTCATACCCCACTACCCTATGAAAAGAACATAGGTCATTTTCATTGTACCATCTAGGTGTAGGATGAGGAAAATAAAATTATTGAGGTTTCTTGATGGGGGGAAGTTGTATGATATTATCTTTCAAAAACTTCTCTAGGACTGAAGCATAAGATTCCCCAAGTGGGGTAAATTGATTTTGATTGTTTCAATTTCGGTTTCTCATGTTTTATTTTGAGGAGATATAGGAGTTTGGTTTATTGATAGATAGTGGAGGAGTCATTTTAAGGAAAACCCTTGCTATTGGCATTGGTGTTAGTTTTGTTGCTTGGTTTATAGGAAGAAACCTCATTAGTTTTGTAGGTAGATTTTTTTTTCAAATTTAAATTTATTTCATCAATGGATCTATTTTCTAGCTTACGTTCCATGGTAATGCCTCATCAAAGGTTCTAAAGATTTTAACATTCAATGTAGAAGAGATGTTCCTGGCACATGCTCGAGTAAAAGGTTCTATCAGTTTGGGTTGGGGTAAAGAAAAGGAAATTTGATTGATCAAGATTCTCTAGTAGGCTAAAAAATCAACAATAGATTCGTCATAAAATTATTAGATAAAGGTTAGTGATGGAAACTTTCTTGGAGATGTTTATTGAAAAGTGATCCAAGAAAATTTGAGATAGCTAGGTGAAGGATAATAAAGAGTGTTTGGTTATGGCACTATACCAATCTAATGTTGGACTAAATAGGGATATAAAGAGGGTATGAAGAAGGAGGACATCATCGTAGGCAATCAAATAACATGCATGAATAAATTACCTAAGGTGTTATTAGAGATTATTCTTGCCTAAAACATGGAAAATTTGGGAAGCTCCCATTGAGGGGGATATGGTTTGATGGGGATAGATGGGTAAATAGGTTCATTGTAGATCTACTCATGATATAATGTTGTGATCACCCAAAATGGATGAATCTAGAGTAATCATTTTATCCATTAGCATTTTCATCAGATATGTTTAGGGTTGTGCACTCAAAAGGTTATAAGGTGTATACTGTTGTTGTGGTTGGGTGACATATTGATAATTGGTAGGAGGTTGAGGAGCTACTACATATTGGTATGAGGCCATAGGTGTTTGGGTGGAAGATATGTAGGGGTAGGTGGATGCATGTGGTTGGGTAGTAGGTAGAGGTACATGCCTTTATGGGTTAGGGATATAACTTGGGTTTGGTGCAATGGGAACCTATTGGGTAGAAGTTGTGGTTGGGTTGGTAATAAAAGGAAGGGTAGTGACCTTTTTGTTGATTAGTGGTAGGGTAGAAGGTATATACACCACAAGATTTTGAAGTGGGATAGTGGTTATTTTATTAGGGATAGCTAAAGGAAGGTTGGAAATGCTAGCATTAGGTACTCCTATGGTGATGGGAGTATAGGTGGCTAGTGGTTGGGTTCCTTGTAAGGTAGAGGAGTTATTAGTGAGGGTGAAAGGTATAAGGGTGTTTGTAGGTTGGGTAGGTTGGTTTTCCATAGTAGTATTAAAGGTATTATTGGTAGATGAAGAAGCTTGGGTAGTCAATGGTTGAGTGGTGATTGTGGTAATATAAATGTTTCCCATAAGGTGGGTCCATAAGTAGAATTGAAGTAGGGGTATGGTGAGGCATGGTGCTAAGATAATGTTAAATGTTCACATGATTTTTATCTTAAAAAGTGGCAAAGTCTGCAACTCCTTAGGGAACTACTCAAGGGAAAGAAGGACTTCTAGGAGGGTGAGGATAATCTTTTGGTTTAGAAACATACTCCATGGATGAAGAGGTAGAAATGGTTGATTAGCTTGGTGATGGCTTCTATTCTACTAGGTTCATTAACTACTGGTAAGTTAGATCCATATAAGATAAGGGAGAGAGAATACACAAACAATCTCACCACTCAAATAGAGAAAAGAAAATAAATGAGTAGGGAAAGCAATCACACATTAGAAAGTATGTTAAGTCCTAAAGCTCCTTTTAGTCTCTCTTTTGGCTTATGCCTTAAGCTTTTAAGAAATTTTGTGACTCCACTTACCCTGATAGAACAAGTACTAAAAATAAAACTAAGGATGGTTTTAGGTAGTTCGGGCTCTCAAAAGGATTTGTATTGGAAATCAATATGTGGCTTGGTATTGGGGCCTATCCCCTCACTTCACACACTACAATGATAAGGGTGTTGGTACTTATCTAATATATACCAATTTATAGAGTTTTTACTCAATCAGAGATCTGTGTTGGTTCTCCCCTTGGAAATGACCTCCAAGTGAGATTGTCAAGAAAGGGTAAGGTGACCGCTAGGTGATGAAATCATAGTTGGGGCTTGTCTCAAGTTGTTTGATGTTTGATTGATGTAAGTGATTTGGTTTAGTGTGTGCAAAAAAAGTGATTCTATGATTGAATTAATTTTTTTAATTTAAACTATGTGAGCTAAACTTGCAAGGGTTGATTTTAAACCCAAAAGAAATTCCAATTTCATTTATGAGCATAGAATAGGGAAAAGAGTATTTAGATGCAAAAAAAAGAAACCCAAATAGATACTCAAGGTCCCATTGGGCATGATAGAATATTATTAAGTAATTTTAATTTATATTTCGAGAAAGGAAGAAAAATAAACTAAATATGGGAATGGTTGAAAAACCTATTTGGTTGTGTGCACATTGAATCAGATGATTATGAAGAGATCCTCTTTTGCTTGGGAGGATGACTTGTAAATAACATAACACTAAAAAAAATGGTGTTAGATAGATAGCTAGATGGATTACCTAATTCTATCTATATCCCAGAATCAAGGAGTTCCTCAAGGGCTATCAATCCACATGTTTTAAATAATTATGTTTAGAAAATAGAATATAGAGTATTTGCATCAATAATCAAAATGTACTAAAATTGAACACAAAAAATTCTTGATAAATAAATAAACTAAAATTACTAATATAGTAATAATCAAGTCAATACTAATGCTAAACAAGTTAAGTATGCTTGAAAAAATAGGTTGGGGGTCTGTGAACAGGCAAACAAAGAGAAAACTAGATTTGGTTGAAGGTAGGTGGGTAAAAATAGCTTGTTATTATTTTTTTCCATAGTGATTATCGATGGTTGGTGTGACCTTTAGTGGTTAAGGTGACCATCAATGGTTGAGGCAACTATCAATAGTTAGACAGACTATCAGTGGTCAGGATGACCATCAATTGTTATTATGTTGGGTTTGGGTGATAAAAAGGTCATATTTATGAGGTTACAAAAGTCAATTATAGGAGATTGGTTTGTTTTGGGATAATTATGAAATAAAAATAAAGTGACTAAATTATTAAAATAGATACTTAGTTTGTCATAGGTTGATCAGATGAATATTTGGGGTGGTTGCCTCATTGATAGAGTCTAGGATGATTCTAGAAGAGTAATGGTACTTGGCTATTGACCGAGGTGCAATGGTAAGTCATCTCCCTATTATGATGGCTAGATTGCTAAAAGAACACCTATAAAAGAATTTTTGGATACAAAAGTTCTTGAAGTTTTGGATCCCTTTTCACCTCCTACTCCTATCTTATTATAAGAAAAGAATGATAGGTGTAACAAGAGGTGTAAAAAGTGGTCCAACTTTATATCTAATTTTAACTTCATCATGTATAGGATTACACAGGCATTAGACATTCTAATTATAGAAAAGTAAGTCAGATTTAATGGTGAGCTAAGCTGGTTTAGGTAGTGAAACTTGACTATCATTGGTTAGGGTGATCATTATGGTTAAAGTGACCATCAATGGTCAAAATCTAAGGTAAAATTGGTTTAAAAGGTGGGTTTATCTAGTAGGTTAAATTGACTAGGGTCAGGCCTAGTTTGGGGTCGAATAGTCAAGGTTGGGCCCAAGGGGGTTTTGAGGTGATTCAAGGGAATTGCTACATTTAGAACCATCATGTGTGTATTTTTGGTGTCTACAAAAAGAATAAGAACTATAATCATCACATGACTGAGGAAGATAAGGAATATGAGGAGTTGTGGTCAAATCCTAGTTTTACATTGTTCTAGGACATTGTAAAGTAGGGTGTCTCTATCTATGCTTCTTAAGAGACTCCTTTCAGTAGATAAGCAAGTGTTACTATGTACACAGTATTTGTAAGGTCTGAATGAGTGTTTCTAAATGGCCTAATTATATTTATGTAATGCCAATAATATTTTTATGCTCAAAAGATTTTGTATACTTTTTTGTGATGTATTTAAAGTGACTTCAAGCTTTGAAATCTTTAGTGTGAAATTGGAGAATTTTTTGGTTTGCTCTCAGGTTTCCCAATTTTTGCTTAAGAGTATGCAAGTCCTAAAATGGGTTATAAGATGTATGGGTTCCAAAAATTATGGAGGCTGAAATCTTGTTTTAGAAGTGTGTAATGGTTTTCTTCAAGTGTACAGGAAGTTTTAAAGGTGGATGTTGTTTAGAAGGAGGTTTTTTGACTCTATTTTTTTAAGATTCTAAGGTTTTGGGATATGTTGTAAAAGTGTCTTTCCTTGTGAATTTAATTTTGAGGATTATTAATAGGTTTAATGGGACAAATGGTTTATCAAATCAAAATTCATAGAGCTATGAAGGTTTGTGGATTTCAAGTTATTCAAGTTTTTTAATCAAAATAGAGGCCTAATTGGCTAGTAGGTTTGTGTAGGAAGTATGTTGTACATAATAAGATAGGTGATGAAATTTTGTGTACTTGAGGGGGAATATGAGAGTGATCTATATGTGAATTTTTAAGTCTTGAATCTGCATCTACATAAATTTATGGTTTATGCAAGTTATATGTAGGGCTACAAGGAGTCTAAATAGGCCTAGTATTGAAGATGTGAGTTTTTTGTTTAGTTTATACAAAAGAGAATGGCATGAGTGTTTCAAAGAGATTTATCAAGTTATTTGAGATCATGTTTCCTATTTGGTTAGTGGCATGAGGTTTTGTTGATAGTCCCTGAGGTGGCTTGAGAAAAGAGGCTAGTAAGTCTGTGTGGTGATTCTTCGTGGTATATGGAGATCTAAATATGCTCAAGTGGTGAAATGGATTAGAGATCTTAAGGGGATCCCTATAAAAATTTTGTTGAATAATTCCATCAAAATTTATTACATATGTGAGAATTAAAAAGTGGTATACATAGAGTTAGGGGGAGCTAACTCAGATAGCTTGAATGACTTGAGGTATTTTGCATGATGTGAGGGGAAGCATATGTGAGATGATTAAGTCATATTGAATATGTGGTAATATCTTATATATATTAGATTTAAATAATGTTGGTATGATGGCTTGATCAAACCTAGTCATAATTGTGTGTTCTTTCTTCATTAGTTGTAGAGCTTGATTGAAGAGAGTATTAGCATGTAGTAAGAGGAAGTTATCAAGGCAAAGAAGAGGTAGGATTAAGGTAAGGGGGAGTTATTAATATATTCATAATATGTTATTATCCTATTGGTATTATTTTCAAGTCCTTGGGATCAATTGTTTCCCACTTTATCATTGTGTTAAAGGGGGAGAAAGTTCATATTCTAATAATGCTTAAAGAGAGAGAGGGAAGGTGAGTTGTATGATGTGTGTTGACATCAATGATAAAGGTGGAGATTATTATATATTTTTCAATGATTTCATAATAATTTAATATAAGTTTCCAAGTGAGTGGATGAATTTTATTAATATTCTAAGTGACAATGAAAAAGTGTGCAATATGCTTGTCCTAGTATGCTTGAAGTATACCTAGTTGATCTTCAATTTTGGCATGGTTTGAGATTATTAGGGATGATTATAGTGATTTGAGGATGTTAAATTGGTATTATTAGAGGTAATGGATGATTAGAGTGCTTGTGTATATGATTATAATTCATATGGTTAATCATTTTTTTCATTTAGACATTTTGGGTCCAATGGCAGAAAGTTTGAGTAGATAGTTTGTTGACATCACCATTACCATGGTGGATGAATCAGGGGGAGTTGGTTATATGGTTGTGATAAAATTTGTTCCTAGTTGATATGATCTAAATTTTAGGTCATTATATATAGTATAACATAATATATTCAAGTGAAAAGTTGGGCTCCCAAGCAGTTTGACAATATTTTCCCATACTTAGCCAAATCTACAATGTGGCAAGAAGAGCTGAGTAGGCATTTTTATGGTGTTATATTTCACATACATGAAGGTTTACAGAGAAAATTATCATATGGGTTTGTTAATTGTTGTTCCTAATTTATTTTATTTAAATTTTAGATCATTATATGAAGTGCATCAATAGATATGCATGTGCAAAGTTGGCCTTCTAGACAGTTCTTAACATAGTTGGCTCTATGGTAGAAAAAATATGAGTGAGAAAATTAATGTAATTCTATCTCACATGTGTAGAGGTTTTAGGATAAATTTTACACATATATGTATTATAATATATTATTATATCATATTATATAAATTTTAGATCATGCGTCTAAGTGTAGAAAAAATTATTGTGGTCCAAAGTTGGCCTTCCAAGTAGACAGCAATGGTCCCCATACTAAGTCTATTTTGCATGATGTTAAAGATCAGGACCAAATGGAGATATAATATTTAATGGGATATCATATAGATTGATATAATAATTTTTATTAATTGATATTATTTCAATTTTTCCAATTTTTAACCTAGATAAAGACTAAGCTACACATAAAAGATCGATAGAGCATGTTTTTTCCAAGATGTCAGGATGCAGTGAGATAAATATCAAGATTTTTTTAAGGATCAGAGGTTATTGGATATTCATAATTATTGATATAATTGGTTTGTATTAAATTTAAAAGGTCAATGTGAAAGTTTTATAGTTTTGTTAAAGCAAGGACAATCTCAAAGAGATCAACAGAGCATGTGTGATCAAGATTACAAGATTACACGAGATGAGGCCCAAGTGTTAGAAGTTTAATGTTTGGGTAGTGGTTCACTATGATTTAAAGTTAAAATAAGATAAATGGTGTGTTATTTATCTAATAATTGAGGACACAAAATTATATCATAGTGATTGAAGTTTAAGTATGACTGTTTGGATTTAAATATTCAAATTTGTGAAGAAAAAACAAGTGTTGAGTTTTTATGTTATATCTTTCGATCTATGAAAAATTATTATATTCAAATCTATAAAGGTTTAAATTTGATTGTGTATTCAATTATGTTATACAAGTTACTTGTGGAGGATATTTGAGATTGTTTTGATATCTCATGATGAATTAGCTATTAGATTATTTTTTATACTACATGATGAAATTTTTTGTGAATTATTAAGGTTTTAACAATCATATAAAGTATAAATAAAGGGTTATTATTTGACTGTGTTTTCGTTCATAATGATGAAGTGTATAGAATGTTGTTTGAGAAAATTATACTTAAGTAGAAGGGTATTGTGATGGTTGTTGGAACTTAAGGATGAAATTTAGATCATGTGTCATGTTCCATGAGTTTTAAAGTGTTATTGTGTTCTTAGTTTTCTTAGATAAGTGTCAAAGAGGTGAATGGGTCATCATAGGACCTAAAAGGTGACTTAGGCCTATTTAAAAATGTATTATGCTTAAGTGTGACCCATGTTAGATGCCTTAAGGGTGAAGGCATGTGTTGTGGCCAATAATAAATATTATGGACATGATAATTAATAAAGGATATATACATAGTGAAACCAAATGTGATGGTTTCTAGACTTGAAAAATACTTTTGAGAGACTTAGAAGAGGAATGTATATGTGAGAGTTGTGGAGCAAAGGAGAGGGAGAGTGCCTAGTAGATGAGTTTATGAGTAGAGAAGATTCATGAATGTGTATATGGCCAAAGTTTCATGTTTATAATATTATTATAGTGATCTTGTAGGATAAGGATGATTGAAGAGGTATAGTATCATCTAAAAGGATGTTTTGGATGTTTTGAGTGTGTAAAGTTTAAGATAGTTGATATACTTTGTATCTCCATCAAATTGGTAGGAAATCAATGTTTAGGATATGTTGTGTTCATAGTTTTTATTGTGTATTCTCAAAATCTAGGGGGTTATAACCTAATTTAAATGTGAAGTTTGTTAAAAGTCTAGTTGTTAAGGTAACTTAGCTCAACAGGTGTTGTATCACCATGTGGGATTATAGTCTCACTAAATAAGGGATTGTAGTTCCTTGATCAATTGTAGCTATTCTAAATTAGATATTGTTATTATAGGATAGTAGTCCAATTATAGGTTTGAGTGGGTTTTCACCCCCAAGAGGGTTTCCCACATATGTCATGTGTTATGTGTTTAATCTTTCTTTGTCTCTCTTGTTAATTACTATTAATGGTGTGTATGCTTTATGAATGCTTTTGGTAATTTATTAAGATTTTTAAAAGGTTTGAAATTAAAGTTGTATTATCTAGGCTCACGTACTCACCCCTTCCCTCTCAATGATTTTACCTTTAACAAAGGGTAGTTGATGACAATTTAGAGTAGTCTAAGATAAATCCTCCACCTTTTCAAAGACCTCAAGGGGCATCCATTAAATATTTAGTTCACAAGACATCACTAAATCAAAAAATAAAACAAGGACATGGGTAGAATTAGAAGGGTCCTTTTATACCCTAGTTTACATAAGTTCTAAATGATGTTTATTCCCTTAATTTATAGTCCAATCCATCTAACTCTCTCTTTATCATTATGGACTACATGAATAAGGACCATGTGACTCTCCCTATGTGGGATGTTTTCCTTATTCTAGGGAAAAAAGACCTCCTTTAAGAAGAGCTCTCCAAACTTCATGGCATGGATAAATATGTAGAAAAGTTAGGTGAAGTATTTTCTAATTCCAGTCAACCTCATGAATCCTAGTCATCTAAGGTAGTCAAGACACATCCCTCATAGATTTTAGTTATAATAAGATATTCCCTTGTGCATAATTTCATGTTAAATAGTGGTTCTATCACCTTTTTCATGCTTAAATCCATAGTTGATAAGTTGGAGCTTCATCATGAACCTAATAAAAAGGTAGTTTTAAAATTATATGGGTCTCATAAAAAGACTATAGGTGTTCTTAAGGACCTTTATATCATATTATTTATTTTTCATAACTATACCATATCTCAAGATTTCATGGTAGTTGACCTTCCTCCCTACTTTGCTATATGCTTGTCTATGGAATTCACTACTAAAATTGGGGGGTATCTTTCTTAGGATTGATCATACATGTTATTTAGGACTATGTATGGGAAAAAGGTTACAATAAGTTATGAACCTATTTATATGTTCCACTAAGAACCCTACATGCCCAATATATCTAATGTTAACTAAAATATCTTGCAGGAAGATGACCATCTCAAAGATCAAAAACATAAGGAACCACTAGATGGCTTATTATATTTTCTCCTTGATGATTGGGAAGTATAAAATCATGGTTATGATCCTTATAATAAAATTGAAGAGGTAGGCCTAGGTTTTTATTGTATGCATGAAGAAGGGGTTGTTATGCCTAGTCTTAGTATCACAAGTCAAGAGTATGAAGGTATATAAAACTTGTTCTTTTATGGGTCAAGGTCAAATAATGGGAGTGGGGAAGGTGTTATGTTTGTCTACCCTTCCAAAAAAAGGTATTATTCTATGTTGAGGTTTTATTTTATCTACACTTTTAATACTATAGAATATGAGGACCTAATTCATGGGCTACAATGGGCAAGGAAGATAGGTATTAAGTTTTTACAAACTAAAGGAGGAAATGAATTAGTGGTGTAGTAGGTAAGGGGAATAAGTGCAATAAAGAATCCACATTTAAAATCCTAAAAGCATAGATTTTGGGACTTCTTGGAGGACTTCCAATCCTTTAACATTCATTTCATACCTAGTGAATCTAATCATCATGCAGACTGGTTAGATTCTATTGGTTCACAATATGGCATAATTGATGGGGTTAAGGACACCAAAGAGAAGTCACAAATCAAAGTGGTATGCAATCCTCAATACTTGATAATGAGGTGAGTTGGTAGGTTTTTGAAAGTGATAATCATATTTATTATTTCTTGTAACATGAAACAAAATTCTACTCAAAAAACCAAAGTAGGTTACAACATTAGTTTAGAGATTAGATTATCAAACTAAGGAAAAATAAGTTACCTAAGGGATTTTTGAAATTGGAGATTATCTTCAATGAGGATGACAAAAAGAAGAAGGACAAGGTAAACATCTCCACCAAAGAGGAACACTATGAGAAGGTTTCCATATTCAAGTACAAGTTTCTCAAGTTAGGGAAGGTGAATACAAAAGAAGAAAGAGCTACCTTCATATCACTATGTCAAGATTTTGTATATGTATTTGAATGGGAATACCATGACTTGAAATTTTTTGACCCTAGGTTGGCCCAACATATATAGATTTAAAGGAGAATGTCAAACATGTGAGGCAGAAATAAAGACCACTCAACCCAAAAATTGAGATACTCATGAAGAAGGAGTTGAAAAAAATCATTGAATCCAAGATAACCTTCCCCATAAAACATTCCTCGTGGATGGAAAATATTTTTCCTATGAGTAAGAAGAATGGGGAGATACATTTGTGTGTGTACTTTAGAGATCGCAATAAGGTGTCTTTAATAGATCACTATCCCCTATCATCCATGTATTAGATTATTTAGAGAGTTTTAGGTTCAAAAAGGTTATCTTTTCTTGATGTATACTCTAGATACAATCAGATATTGGTGAGAGAAGAGGATAAACACTTAACTACCTTCACAACTAAGTGGGACACTTATGCATACATGAAGATGCCCTTTTGACTATCTAATGTAGGGGATACCATCCAAAGGAAAATGGATGTGGATTTATAAGGGATAATTAATGAGATGGTGCTCATATAGTTTGATGACATCATTTTATTTTCAAAGGATCCTAAATATCACATGAAACATTTGAGTTTAATGTTTGAGGTGCAAGTAGTTTGGGGTCTCCTTGAACCCCAAAAATGCATATTTGTAGTCCATGAAGGTAGACTTCTAGGACATATTATTTTAAGATATGTCTTCTCCATTGACCATGAGAGGATATAATAAATCATTTCCTTTCCCCTTCCCAATAATAATAAAGGATTACAAAGTATTTTGAGAAAAATTAACTTCATTAGGAGACTCATTTTAGGATTTATATAAATGGTTAGACCACTCACTCACATGCTCAAGAAACATAATGAGTTCTCATGGATAGATGAGGGAAAAATAAGTTTTGAGGCCATAAATTAGGAAATTTATAGAGATCCCACCCTCCTAAACCTTGATTTTACCAAATACTTCATAATGTATTTCTTCTCTACAAGTGATGTTATCTTTGTTATGCTCATGCAATAAAATGATGAAGGGCTAGAGCAACCCATTGATTTATTCATTCAAGCACTGGAATGGGATGAGGAGAGATATACCTTTGTTGAAAAACATTTTGTTTATATCATGAGAGCTGTAAAAAAAATTAGACACATGGTGTATAATAATAATGTCTTTGTGATGGTAGTTTACCCTAATATAAATGATTTCATACTTAATAAGGTCTTAAGTGAGAAGAGAGTTGGTTGGGTGATTAAGTGCATAGATTATTATATAGAATTAAATTTTAGTAAGATGATTATAGGTATATGAATTTTTTAAAATCTTTTAGTATAGGTTAAATAAGATAAAGTGATGGTTGGCAGTCCAAGACGGTCAACAAACAACTAAAAACATGACTCTTTTCAGCTAGACCAAAGACATAGTGAAGTTCTTCCAAATGAGAGAATTACCTATGGGCCTAGATAGGACTAAAATGAGTCAATTTATATTATTTACATACATTATATCTTATTATATTTATTATTCTTCAAGAAGGACATTATTGGCATGCTCCTAAGGTTTGTTGAGACTAGTCAAGTTGATAGGTTATTAGAGCAGTTTCATGATGGGACTATAGGTGGAAAATTTGAAACCAAGACCATACCATAAAAGATAATAAGAGTTGGATAATTTTGGCCCAAATTATTTAATTACTCACATGCTTAAGCCAAGATATTTCCTAAGTGTGATATGTTTATCGGTAAGTAGAGCTTAGCTGCTTTACCTCTAAAACCCATCCAAGTTGACGAAACCATCATGAAATGGGGAGTAGATTTCATAATCATGATCCATAACTCATATATTTCTTTTAATAATTATATTTTAATATCCATTTATTACTTTAACATGTGGGTGAATGAATATTCACTCAAATAATCAAATGAGAACTCATTTTTGGAGTTATATGATAGCCTTGTGACTAGGTTTGGGGTCTCCTCTACCATTATATCAAATAATGCCTTAGAATTTACTAGTGATAAAGTTTGTGAGTGTGACTTTAATAGTGGAATATATCTAAATTCTTCATCCAACTACTATCCATAGGGAAATAGGCTAGTAGTGTCCACCTTTAAAAACTTGATTGGGATCATGAAAAGGATAATGGAGGATAGTCAAATAAAATGACATATGAAGTTGAGGAATACCTTTTGGGTAGATAAAATAACTCCTAATAAGTATATGGGTCACTCTCTTTATCTCCTTATTTATGATAGAGAAGCAAAATTGCCCATCTTGCTTGAGTTGCCAACCTTAGAACTTGCACATCAACTTGAGCTCATGGAGATGAAATAAAAGTAAGGATAAATGAGTTGAGGGAATTTTAAGAGATAAGGGATAGTTATATTAATGTTAGGTGGTATAAAAAAAACCAATTAAAAATATAATTTTAGAAAACATATTCATCCAAGACATTTCAATAAGGAGACATTCTGCTTAAGTGAGATGAGGACCATGCCAAACCAGGTAAACATTCAAAGTTTGATAGTTTTTAAAGTGGGCCATACATCATTACCAATTAAAATGAGAGTAATATATTCCAATTATCCAAGTTTAATTGTGATTAAATAACCATCCATATCAATGGTATGTTCTTCAATTACTATTATTAGGAACACCAAATCCTCTTGTACATAGTAGCTAGTTTAGTTTCTTTCCTCTAAGTGTTGTTGCACATGCTTGGTACTTTTTATTTTTCCTTAGTTTTTATTTATTATGTGTATTTGTATTTTATTGTCTCTAAATTGGTGTATTATTATGTTTTAATTATTCTTAAGGTCTATAGGGTATTAATCATTGTCTATATGCAGTCGAAGGTTCACCTGTTAGTCATGGAGGGTAAACTAAGATATTCTCAGTTCCCTTAACCAGCAAGGCCAACTGAGTCACCAAAAAATTTGACCACTTCCTAGCCTCAGACATATAAATTGGTCAACCTAAATCCATTTTAACCCTATTTTACCATTAGGCATCATGGTTGTTATACATCTTAGTAAAAGTAGGGCAGTTTAAAACAAGTCATTAGTTGTCTTTCCATATGCAATAGGTTCATAGTATTATCATGTTATGAGATATATAATGATTCAAATCACCTCATATTTAATCTTGTGTCAAGTTATTTTATAATTTTTGAACATGTATGAAGGTCCTTAGTCAGTTTTGAATAGGCCTCAACATACAAAGGTGCATGGTGGAGGTGAGTTGATAATGCAGATGATGATTCATGTAAGGTACGATTCATTTTTGATATTTAATCATGTAAGGTATGGTTAATTTAAAATATTTTTATAACATTATGAATTTTTATTTTGGCCCAAATTAAGTCCTTAATAGGTTTTAAAGTCTTTTCATATGTGTTGAAATGATACTCATTTGATATCCATCCTTAAGGTCATGTATATGTTTTGAAAGTGAGATAGTTGACCTTATTGTAACCTAATTTGACCCTAAAATTCCACTATAACCACTATTAATTACTTAAATATCATTCATGAGACCCATTATGCCATACCCAAGGTGTTTCATGCATCATGAAGCCCCTTTCCATAAAATTAAACACCTAATTACCACTAATGGGCCCCACATGTGCCAAAATATGCCCTTTAAAATTTTCCAATTAGAATCATGAGAATTAATGCATCACTTGACTCCTATTTTACCTCCTCCTTCCCACTAATAATTTATTATGGTATGAAACATGATAAAATATAGTAAATTTGCATATTTCAAGACTTTTTCAAGTAATATATATTTGTACAGTATATACTAACTCACATGGAGTCAAGGATTTGTAGGAGGAAGTCATTAATAGCATGTGTGAAAGAAATTAGAGTGTTTTAGCTATTTAGAAACCCAAAACTAATCCATATTCACCATCAAGATCATTGGTATTCTTGAAGATCACTTCAAGTTTGTGCTCAATCTGTATAGGGGAGAGACAAAGAGGGTTCAATCTCTTGCCTAAAGGAAGTGGACTTTATGATGTTACAATCATGGGTATTTTTTGTTGGTTAATTCTTCCCAACTTTATGAATAAATTATAATAACTTAAGGGGTTTGTTCACCATTCACATATGCACAAGGCAAAAGGACCATAATGGTTTTGTTAAGTTTTTTATTTGTTTAACTAAACTAATTATTATTATTGATTCTTCAAGTCCTGAAGATACTTCTCATGAATTACTTAACATTTGGTCCACATGTGTGATCTGATAGGGGTGAGTAACATATAAAATACTAAAATTTTTAGTCTACAGGCAAGGTTGAATGGTAAAATGGAGTGCTTAATGTATTTACCTAAGGGTTAACAATGTTGAAGGATTAATAGGGTGTTTTTAAGCTTGTCTATGCCTCTTTTATTCAAGTTGATATTCATATATATATTTATAACTCTCTCATGGTGTCTTTAAGAGATGAATGCATACATTTTTGAGATTTTCTATCTAACAAAATAGTGTACTATTCAATGGTGGCCTCATGGTTCTCAAACAAAGTATAAACATAGAGTGGAGTGTTGTGTTCATGATAAATTCATCATTACATCATTTTATAAATGATCACAAACTTTATGATATCCCCCATAGGCCTTAAAACCACCATTCTACCTTCAACCCTATTCACATTCCCTTTAGTAGAAGTTAAGATTTCCTAGTAAATGTTAAGGTTCTTTGGAAAGTCCTAGGTACCATCTTCTGACTATGTATGCATTTTCTTGGCCTCCAAAGTGTTATTTTTTTTATTTATATGTATGAATGTCTTTAATATCCTTATATATTATCTTCGGTGTATCATCATAGTTCATTTCAATCCATGGAATAACTTATTCCATTTCATGAACTTTCCTCTGTCATTTCACTTTAGTTAAGACTTTGCAGTCCATTTTCAAGTCTCATACAACCCTATTATTATTTCCCTAGGGAATCCACCCCTCTTTTCAAGCATAAATAATGGTGTTAAGTCATAAATACCCCTTGGGATTCTCAATAATAATAATTTTATGAATAGATGGACTTATATGGCCATACAACCTAGTAAGAGAGTAAGTGACCTCCTATAGGAGATCATCTAGACCTATTATGCAAAAGCCTTCAATATAACTATTTATAGACCACCCATGAGCATAGGAAGTGATATGAATAATAAGTTGGATATATAAATGAGGTGGGTTAGAATGTGAAAGAGTCACATAGGTTTAAAATATATAAAAAACACTCTTTTCCATTAGAGGCTTATTTCATAAACTCCTATAGATAGTTAAAATGTGCAAATTAGTACCTACAACACTATTGACATGTCTTGAGATATACATAATAGATGGAGTAAGATATATAATACATGAATAAATAGGTAATATTAAAATTTAAGATATGGATTAAAAAAAAAATCCATCTTACCAAAGGCAAAAAGACATTAAACATAGGCCTGAGGGTTACATAGGTCTAATTGTACATAAGACCTAGTCTAAAAAGGTGAAGGTATTTAGAGAAAAGGGGTGGTGAAATAATTGTAAATAAGGGTATAAATAAACATAAATTAATATTATAAACATTATAATTCCATCATCATTACAAAAAAGGGAGATAAAGGCCTTCTTAAACCCCCTAATACTATCAGGCACTCAGACTTGCAGGTAGACCTTTAGCTAGTCATGGGAGAGTTTGTTATTTTGAAGTCTCTTTAGGTTTGATCAAGATTTAAAATTTTGTAAAATTGGTTATTATGAGTGTATTAAGGTGTTAATTCTCTCTTAAAGTTCATAAAATAAGTGGATACATCCACTATTTTGTCTTAGACCTAGTCGAGTCTTTTAGCAATTAATTATGAGACTAAGCGAGTTATTTTATGGTTTGAGAGTAAGATAGGTAGGTTAGAATTCATAATGGGTTTTTTAGGAAATAAAAGGTGGTATTAAATTTATTAAAATACTCTAAAATATAAATAAAATTTATAATTCAATTCAAATACACTTGAGGGCTAGCTAAAAGAGACAAACCGTAAACTTGGCCTTAAACCCTACTACCATTTTAAGGCATACTTAGACCTTCCCAAACAATATTAATGACCATGAAATGTATGGGAGGATGTTTCAAGTTATGTTAAATTATTTTCAATAAAAATTAAAAATAAATAGGTTCAAATTGGTCTTGAGGCATAAATCCCAAAGCAGTCAACTCGAGGTGCACTTTCAAACACTCACACCCTTCACCACAAAGAGATCCATGCTTAGGAATCTTATGGAAATTTAATTACCCTTATAGAATCAAAATACATAAAATAATTAAATTAATTGAGGGTATTATTTTTATGAATGATCCCTAAAAATCTAACCTAATAGAATTGGTTAACAGAGAGCTCAATAGTCATCTTTCAACACTCCTATCTCTACACACATTTTGTATGAGATACCAAGATATTGAGGGGATATGGAGGGGTCAATTTAATAAGAGTTCATTATAATTTTTTTTTTTTGTATTTCCATACTATATGAACCATCATTAAGATCATGGACCTCTTAAACCCTTGTTAAACCCTAGATGGTACCTAATGATAGATTGTTGCCCCAAAATGCATGAAAATGGACTTGTTTGGTTATGAAATAGTCCTTAAGGTCCCCTTAGGTCTTATAATAATCAAAATAACCTATTTTTTGGCATGTTTATGGATCATGTTATATGGACCAAGCCTTAGAAGGCTAATTTGGGCTTGAAAGTAAGGAATTTAAATATATATATATATATATATATATATATATATATATATATATATATATATATATATATATATATATATATATATATATATCTATCATGATATTCAAGAGATATAATGGGTCATAAAGTTCCCAAATAATCTTTTAATAGTCACTTTCAGGATCTTCCATTATTGGTTATTTAAGTAGATAGACCTAGGTGTTTAGATGAAAGATTATATGCATGAAAAAGAAGGTAAATGGTTTAATCAAGCTATTTTTTTTAATTTAAGTAACCTTTGAGATGATATTAATTTTTAAAATAGTGTATAGGTGCCTAAAAACCCCTAGGTTAAGGCCAAAACTTAGGGACCATGTGATTATACATGTTGGTCTAACACATCTATTAAGAAAATGTCACTTAAAGGTAGATAAGAAGGTAAAATGAGAGATAAGGGAGCTTAAAACCTTCATGGAGGAGGTCATCATGTTTATTTGGAATAATTTGATCACTTTGGGTTATATGATGATTGCTATAGTTAGCTATTATCACCTACAGACACTTAGAGGTTGCCCAAAAATCATGTTTCTCTCTTGAGGGATATTTTCACATTCTCATAACTAGATGAAACCTCTACATGTAATCCTGAGCACATTAGGAGAGATGAATATTTTTTTATATATTAATTTAGTGGAATTGGTTTGGAGGTTTAGGCCCTAACCTATATGAATCATAGTTACGAGTATTGGACACTCTTAAATCTCCCTAAAACCCTAATAAGAACTCACCTAGAGAGATTTAAGGAAAAGTGCATCCAAATATATGGGAACCCCTTAAAAAACACTTGGATCATGTTTTATACTCAATGAGTCCATGTTCATGGTACTTATTTGTGTGGATACTATATGGACACTTCTAAACAATTTAATTTTTAAGGGTTTCAATTAAGAAATGAGGTGTAAGACTTAGTAATATTTTGTAAATCATGGAAAATGTTTGCCTAGGACTTGTTTCACCTCACCAAAGTTGTAAATTTTCACTAAAATTCTTGTAAGTGCCTTTTATAACCTTCACCAATTATCCAATCTACAAGGCTAGTCTAGATGTCCTAGGCATACAACGAAGATGAGTTTGCAAGTGAGAGGTGCTCAAAGGGTCTAGATATTGATGTAGAGGGTTAGTTAAAAATTGATTCAATCCTTCTCAAATGTCTTGGGGGTATAATTCCACTAACTCAATCATTCTAAGAGTGAATGGATAGAAGACTAAGTGACTAGTTAATGAGGCCTACTTAATCAATAAAAAGGAGGTGCTAACGGATGTAGAAAGGAATCATGGAGTTAATTAAACACCTTAGCATATATTTAACTACCCATTGAGGTGAGTATTCCCACATATTTATCATCATCATGAATTATTTGGATGGTTTCTTCATCAAAGTCAGTTTTTAGGTGTGGGTAGCCACTTAATGCATTATGGAAAAAGGATCCATTAAGCCACTTTCAATGCTGGTAACTGGTGAATGGAGAGGGAATGAGATAAATGTGGTGGTCATGGAATATTTAAGAGTCAAAATTTACTAAATTTATACATCAACACTCCAAATATTCCATTCAAGGCACATATCAACTCAAATAATGCATGGGGAGAGTAATGGATACTATTGTAACTACTACATGGCCACCTTAACCTATTCATGGCCTCTTCTATGTATGGATTATTCTCTATCTATCATGAAAAATTCTATATATTTAGGCATTGATCTCTTTGTTTTCATCCTTTGACTGGGTGTAGCAAAACTTTGCCAAAATTATACCTTGCACCTTAAATCAATAGAGAAAGAAAAGTTGTATACTTTTGCATGAGTGTTAGTATGTGTTATGATTGTTGATTTTCAAAAAGCATGAGGTTAATATTCTTTCTTATGTCCTCTCTTTCAACTAATATCATACTATCATTATATGTAAGTTATAAGAAGTGTTGATAGGTAGTAATGACATTAAAGAGTGAATTATCTAGCATTGTCTTATACAAACCTATATTCTTTGCCTACAAGTTGAAGACTTTATACGTAACCTCCATATGAAATGTTCATATCTAGGATTGTGTCAAGAATCCTATTTAGTTTCTTTTTTTTCATTGGATTGATAAGTGTATATAAGGAGTAGTTAAGAGAGGATGAGTAAACATTGGTACATCACCGCTCCTAATAAGGATTTTCTTTACAAGTTTTCATCTTAACCCTTTTCATTGAAATAGAAATAGGTATTAGAAGAAGAGTTCAATTTGATATATCAAGGGATATATCCCCATAAAATAGACTATAGGTAACCCAAAACATTTAGGCCAATCCCATGTTAACCCAAGTTTGAACCAAAATTTATAGACTATACGTAAACCACAACATTTATGCCAATCCCATGTTAATCCAAGTTTGAACCAAAATTTAATGGTCTCCTTCAGAGGGTGAAACTTGGGTTGCTAATAGTACCCATTCTAGATTAAGGAAAGGAATACTTGGGTGTTTGAATAGTCAATTTAACAATGCCATTCCAATATGAATTCCCATCCAAAACTAGTTGATGGGCACCTGGTTCTTGTTGTTTTCCTTAAGTGTAAAGTTCTCTCCTAGAAGAAGGCATTTCATTATTATGTGTTCCACGTTATTATTTATCTTCCAACTAAACACACTATGCAAATCAAATGTAATGTATAGAATTGAAAAACATAAATACCTCATAAATGCATACCCTAATATATATGTAATGATAGTGTTATTTGTGACATAATTTAAGAAACTTCCATCTACAACTCTTCCTTTAAAAAATAGGTCTCACAATAAGTCAATCCATGGCATGACTTCTGGTTAAGCAACTGCATAGTGGATTGCTTGGCATTTTAATGGTAGTAAATCAGCTATAACTTTATTTTCTTGTATAGAGATATCTTCCTCACATGTTAACATGTAAAAATTATCTATTACCTCTCATAGAGATGATTAATTGGTGTAGAGGCCATCAAACATTGTTGCATCAAAAACTATATCTAAGTATTCAATTAAATCTTTAATGGAGAACCTAGATGGTGTTGAAGCTACCTTGTATTCCCTAGATGAAGACACCATTATTGATTATTAATGTTGGTAAGGTTTGATATCTTGAACATGGTGGCCTTGAAATTTGTTACGTAAATTGAAGATTATTTTAGATGTAGCTAGGGATTTTTAAATCGTAGAAGGCTATGTACACTTGAGCTCAATGAAAATAAAATGATGTGATCTTGGTTAATGGCTCAATGTTATATATTTTTGAATTCATTATAGTTTGTGTGCCATTAATCACTATTTTTTAGGATCTTATCACCTTAATTCAATTCAAACTTGACCACTTAAGCCTGGTGGGCATGCCATGTAGGATGCTTACTCATTCAGGGTGCCACAGTGTTATTCCATTTTTTAAACTTCTCCACATATGGTTGACTTAAAGGGGTTAAAATTTGCATTTAGATTGAATGATATGATATGGTGAGCCTAAATTTTCAAATGAAAGACCCTAAAGACTAAAATATTTAGAGAGATTCAGTCAAGAATATTTGTCAAGAAAATTTGTTGAAGAGAGAGTTATCGATCAAAAGGATCTGAAGGAAAGTCATCAAATTGAAATTTATAAAAAACCTAATGTTCTTAGAGGATATTATCATTCAAAATTAAGTTATCATGGATAAATTTCCCAACCAAAAGTCTCAAAATGAAGGTTATCAAAAATAAAAACCTTTCAAATACCAAAGTTTCTAAAGTAAAGTTATCACATAAGAAATTCCAAACCAAATTATCCAAAGTAAATTTACCAACTAAAAGGCTGTCGACCAGAATGAAATTTGAAAATAAATTTCATGACTAAAGAATTTTTTATTGAAAAGTTCTTTAAGACAAAAATTTTGAATAAAATAAATCTAAATAAAAGAATCTAAATACTTGTCATACATAACAAGCTTCTAAAAATTCCATTAGTACATTAGTTTTAATTAGTCCTTCCAATGGAAAATGGGTTTTAGGAGAGAAATAGGTGTACCTAATAGTGATTTGATTCTTAAAACATCCAATTTATATAGATAATAAAACCATCCAAACACACACGTATAGCTCAAATAATAAATCAACCTTATAAAATAAATGGGGTCCCTACTTTCTAAAGAAAATCCAAGGTGGGGTATGTTGAATACAACAAATATATAATGTAACAAAGATCAACAAGGAGTAATGACTCACAAACCTACAAAAAATACAAGCTAACACCAATATTTCAAATAAAGTAACCATTATGCCAAAAATATAATCTACATACATAATGTCATAAAATTAGATGTATAACTAGGAAAATTTGATCAAAGAAAACTTCCATCATAAAGTGTGTAAACCTGCACAAAAATAAGTTAGCTAAAAGCATATTTCCCTTACAAAAATAAATAAGGAATGCATTAAAAGCGTTTGATTTTAATCAAAATAAAGACAAATAATATGTGTTGCTAATAAAATATATCCACCATGAAGCAATAGAAGAAACATAACATGAAGACACATAAAAGTCTGTAGAATATCCATCATTTTTAAGAATCCAAATTATTTTACCTTTAGACGTAAGAGATTTAGTCATTTTCCAATAATGTAAAGTGTCATGCATGGATTCACCATAATATTTTTATGGGTGCAATTTCTAAGATTTAGATATATGATGCCCATGTATTCCATAATGCACATAAGATTTAACATTTTTTTCAAATCATTAGCATTAGAATCAATATAATCAAAATAAGTTGCATTAAAATTCCTTTGATGTGGAGGATAGTAAGATGTAAAATTTGCATTAGAATATGTAGAATCATCAAAATCAAGACCTTTTCAATTTACATTAAAAGTATTCAAAATAAGATCAATAATACCATATTCATATTTACTAAGTGCACCACTTGAATATCCCATATTATGCATGATTTTTAAGCTGAGGTTGGTATAAGAAGTGTGCACATGAGTTTGAGTTCATTTAAAAACATAAGGATATCCATCATCATTAGAGCTATTATCATTAGCAAAAGACATAATTTTTTCACTTAGAACATCAATAAAGTTTTTCATAGACATCACTTTCTCATTAAAATAAAATTGAAGAGCATTAAGAGGGTGATTTTGGAATTGAATTTTATGTTGAAGACTATGAATTTCATCATTTTAAAGAGAAATATTTATCATAATGTTTTTAAAAACTAAATAAATGATAAATTAAAAGGACATGAGAGCATATGGTATAAATTTTACTATCACTATAAAAAATCAATTACCAACAATATTGATTGATCCAAAAAACATTTAAAAATATTCATCTTAAAGAACTAATATTAAAGAATATAGAGATCAGATTGACTCAAATCTTAGAGCAATAAACTTGTAAATATAAGTCCACATTAAAAATACAATGAACTAACTTGGAATTCCTCTTAGAACTTTAATTTTGTTTTGAAAATAATTTTTGTTTAATTCACCAAAAAATATATACTTTAATTTAAAATTTTTCATAAAACAATATGTGAAAGAAATCATGAAAATGACTTTAGTTGTTTCAATAACTAAGAGAAAATTAAAGCCTTTAATTACTTATACATAAAAAAATTATTAAAAAAACTTTTATTTGTTTGGATTAATATAAACCCACCTTTACTAATGTGGAACCTAGTCTCAAACATAATAGGAGGCCTAGGTCTCACTCCTATAAATCAAAAGAATGAAATAAAGAAACAACACATAAGGAAAGTATAAATGACTATTTCATTTAAATTTTAACTTTAAGTTCTAGGGAAGAGAGAAAAGAAAATCAATACAGGTGTGGTTGAAAAACCTATTTGTTTGTGTGTGTATTGAATCAAAAGATTGTGAAGAGATCCTCTTTGGCTTGGGAGGAAGACGTACAAATAAGAAATCACTAAAGCAAACTTATTTGTTAGACATATAGTTGTGTGAATTACCTAATGATAGCTAGATCCTAAAAGTGAGAGCTTATTTAAGGGCTATCAATCCATATGTTTTAAATAATTAAGTTTATAAAATAGGGTAGAAATTACTTGCATCAATTAAAGAAGATTACTAAAACTGACTATACAAGAAGTGCTTGTTAAAGAAAGATATGCTAGAACACTAAATATATCAAAAGGTATATCAATACCTAAGATAAATGGTTGGGATACATTCTATAAAATCAGTTAGGGGTCTATGAATAGGCAGAGACACAAAAATCTAAATTTGGTTGGGTGTAGGTAGGTGAAAAGAGATTTCTATAAATTATCTTTAAAATTAATCATTGATAATCAAGGTGACCATCGCCAATTGGGGGAACCATCACCTATTTTATAATCATCACCAGTTGAGGCTAACCATATTCAATTACATGTCAGTATAATTGGGTTGGTATTGCTAATTGATAGGATTAAAAAGGTAAGTTTTGAGAGGTGAGTAAGGGCTAGACTAATTTCAAAATGAAAATACAATAAGTGAATACCAAAAAACAAATACTTGTTTCACCAAAAATTAATTAGGTGGATGGTTGAGATGGATTGCTCATTATAGAACTTGGTTATGATTCTAACAAAGTAATGGTATTTGTATAACTCAATGGAGAGATGGCAGTAAGATAGCTCCCTAGTATGGCTATTGGACTACTCAATCACTTAAAAATGATTGACCTATAAAAAGAAATTCTAGATACACAAAGCTCTTGATCACAATTGTAAATGATCTTTCTTCTACAACCCTTCTCTTTTTATAAGTAAGGTAAGAGGTGGAAGTGAAGGTGTAACTAAGCCATATAAATACAAGTAATCCATGAAAAGTCTCAAAACAATATTTAGACCAGCTATATTTAGAAAAGAAATGTGGTGGTTTACATATGGCTTGCATGATAAAAGTCTAGGTAGTGTAACCTAACTATCACCAGTCAGCTTGACTATCATTGGTCATGGTTAAACATAAAAAGGTGGCTTAGGCTAGGTTAGTTAGGTTAAAATAACTATGGGCTGGGTTTGGTTAGGGGTTGGAAGGTGGATACTCCTAAGTGGGTCCTAAGATGGTAAAAAGGATTATGACCTTCAAAATCATAGTGTGTGGGTTTCCAATGTCTACATTTGCCTCTTTTTGTTATGTAGCTTGAATCAATAATATAAAACAAAAAAAAATCAATGATGTACAAAGGTATCATTACCCAGAGTGTGGAAGGAAGTATTCCCCCTCAAACTAGGAGTTTAAGAGGGAAAGTAGAATCAGGTCAGTTTTGATAATGGGTAAATGGTGGGTCATGAGTTAGGTAACAAAAGAATGGTTGGTCATTTGAAATGAAAAGATACACACAAGATGTGACTAAGTGTTATATTCATGATAATTTAAAGACTAAAGTCTCCAATGTTGGTAAAAATAAGGGTTAGTGCTAATAATAAAAGTGACCAATGTATCATGTGACCATAGTTAGGAATAATAGTTGGATATACTTATTAGTCTCCAAGGCAGGTTTAGTGTTTCTATGTGTATCTACAAGAGGAAGGGATCTAGTGAAAACACTAATAGATCAAGTGTCATGGGTATCTGAGGTAGGAAGTGATATTAAAAAGACATAAATGATCTGGTTGTGCACTAGGTGGTGCAAAAAAAATGAATAGTCAAAAAGTGAAGGTTGGAATGCATGGTCAAAAGGACCAAGAATGGTCGGAAAAAAATCCACAAATAGAATGGGTCAAAAATGACCAATTTTGAGGTAGATATTTCCAAAGGTGAGGGGTTGGTTAGAGGGGGTGGTTGAGATAAATCCATGTGCATTGGGCAAGTGGACACCACCTACATAGTTTTGTAGGCATAATATCCAACAAAAACTTTTGGCCAAATGTAGTTCTTCCTACTTGGGTAAATAAAAGGTTGAGCACTGAAGTGGGATGTTTATAAAGTTTAAAAAGGGAAAGGTCACCCTAATTGATGATGGTCGAGGGCTACCCCATAGGTTGACTAGTGTTGGTCACCCTGACCGGTGATAGTCAGGGTAAAACCCTAAAAAGTTAAAAGGTTAAAAGTGAAAAGGTGAATTATTTTTTACCATTTTCCTTTTGGCATGATCTAGGTGAATAGTATGTTGTGCCATCTATGTGTCAATGCTACTAAGGTGGAAGGTGAAGATTGGTTCATTTTTCTAAGTAAGGATCGAGCTAATAGAGGGTGGAGAAGGATGTGGCTAAGTGGTGGGATGAGGCCTTTGACCATGCTAATGATCATAGAATGAGGTAGTTGTTGCTTTGAATTGATAGCTAGGTGAGTTGATTGTTTGAATAACATCTGGTAGTAGGAAATAGAGGGGGGAAATAGGTTTCTTTTAAAAAAATTGATTTTGTTTCCCTAGGTCTAGGGTTTGGTTAAAGTAGGTGAATTAGTAGATAAATTAGATAAATATAGGTGCATAAGGTTCTTAATGGGTAGAAAAGATTGTAAAAAGGTGAATAATGCATATTTTTAGGTTTTATGGGTTTATACAGAGGTCATAGGTTTGAGTCCCTCTATTTTAGGCATAGATAGGGACTAGTGCTAGTACATTTTGATTGGTAATGGTCAAGTTCAAGGAGAAAAATGGGTCCTAAGGGATTGATGATGGTTAAGAACCATCAATAGTTAATGGGTTAGGTAAAAAGTGGTAGAATTTGATTTAAAAGTGTTTGTTGAAAAGATTTTAAGATTGGAAATTGTAGTTGATGAGGATAGATTTTCAAGGATAGTTTTTTATCAAGTTGTTTACAATCTTAGTTGATGAGTGTGTGATAAGTTTTGGGAGTATAGGTGTGGTTTTGACAAAGAAGGATATGAGGAGGGAGGGTTGAATAGAGGCATAAGTTTATGTGGGAAAAATGTATGTAGGGTAAATGTAATGGGGTGAATTTTAATAGGTGAAAATAAAGGTGTAATTTAGTACTTAGCTTTAGGTGTAAAACTAAGTATGCATGTTTGATGAATGTTGCGCTTGTAGGCTCATGAGTAGTTTTGGTTGAGGGATCAGGTTCCCATGCTTTTTGTAGAGGTTTAAGATGCCATGATTATTGATGAGTGGAGGCATATGGAGGCCATTATATTAGGTGTGATGTGACACTATCAACACCTACCTTGAGATCCTATGATGATTGTCACACTCATCGAGAGATTGGATCTCATGATGAACACTTTTTGGCTACTAACTGGAGATATCACCATCCTCTTAGAGGATGTGCATAGGATCACATGACTATAGATTCAAGGAGATCCAGTGTAACACATAGAGAGTGATGAGATAGACTATTTCATGGAGCTAGTATATGGTACAAATCAAATTTATGCATGATTTCATGTAGGTTTATTTATTTATGGTCCATTGTACTTAAGGGCTCATGAGGATAGATGCTTACTCATAATGATGATGATGGCCTTGATGAGTTTCATGCTACCTAATTTGGTTAGAGGGTAGTTTACACATTTGTTACTTAGTTTTTTAGTTGAGATGTTACTGGGGAGGATCATATTCGGATGGGCCCTAATTTTATTGGTGTAGATATACCAATATCTTTAGGGATTATGAGTACACATTTGGCATAGGATTAGTATTGGCTTAGTAATTCACTATTGGGCATTCAACCATATTCAGGTGCTGAGACCATTGAGGCTACTAATTGAGGGTTATCAACCAACTAATTACATAGTGGTTTTCATATGTTGGAGGAGAGGTGGTGCCATGATAGGGGAAATTAGATGAATAAGAGATATTGAGTGGTTATAGGATGCATTGGAGGGTCTAGTGGTCAGAGATGTTATATGGAGACCATATGTTAGGTGAACTCAGTAGACTAGACTTAGATATCACACTATAGGGATTTACAGCTGACAATAGATAAATGGGAGATGGAAAGGTGAGGATGAGCTCATCCCTTTTGATCACATGTGAAGAGAGATTGGTTTGGCACAAGGGATCCCACCTAATTTTTTAAGGTATCAAATAGAGGAGGCTAAGTTTATGTTACTCAAGCCACAACAACAAGATGTTGTGCTTAGTTATGAGGATATACTAGTTATATCTCATAATGATGATGTAAGGGTTAGTGATGGATATGTAGCCTAGTTCTATGGTAGGTATGTAGCAGGTAACTTTGGATGGGGTGATGGGGGATGATAGGTCATGAATGTAGACCTGGTAGGGGCATAAGTTTAGGGGGATATCCAAGTGTTAGTATCACTCACCATAGCATAGACCCAAGTAAAATTATTATAGTGAAAAGTGGCCATAATATAGGGTCAGATTGTTGTGTTGTAGGGTTAGGTGGTGACTATCATAGTAGAGCAAGATTAGGCATAGGCATCCCTTAGGGAAATCATGTAAGAGAGAGATGCTCTTAGACAAAGGGTCATAATAGGAGGGGGACTAGCATTGGTCATTACAGGATTACCAGACATAGTTTTGAGGCTCTAATACTTAGCCACTATTAAGAAGATTAGGTATTATGAGGTTATGGTATTGGATTAGCTACCATAGGTAATGAGATATAGGGAGTACAAAGCTAGTTTATCAAGTGGGACATCTATAGCCACCCTAGGATAGTGGGCCTCCATGGTGGGCCAAAAAAGGATACCAAGGGGGCTACCACTAGATGGGAGTATAGGGTTAGGTGGTAGTGGTCCCAGTTCTCTAAGGGATTAATGTATCCATTTTGATAGATGTTGATATATAGTGTTTTGATTCTATCTTGTGCATCAATATAGTGAGATGTACATGTTTTGAGAGAGAGGTTATACATTATGACATGTATTATTTATGATGACATGATGTATATGATGTATGGTGCATGGTTTAGGATGGTGTATATGATGTATGTTTATGGTTCATGGTTTATATGCTTAATGTGGCTATTCATGTTTATGCTTATGGTTCATGGTCTATAGCTTATTGCATATGCTTTATGAGATGTTTGACTTAGTAGCCTAGGTATGTGATGCTATAAAGATAGTTATGATGTTTTGGTTTTGTTCATGGATGTGATGGGATGTGCTATTGATGGATATTTGTTATGTGATAATGTAATTGTAATGGCTTTGTTGATGGTTATGTTGATGTGTTGTGTATGAGTTGATGTTATAAGATGAATTGTGGTAATGTTATGGTAAATGGATAAATTGGTGCATGATATGGTTCATGATGTTTTGCTCATTGATTTTGTTTATGCTCAGGATGAATATATGTTGACATGATGTTTTTATGGTAGGTGGATAGGATTATGTTTATGACATGATGTGATATGATGTGATTTCATGGTTTTTTGATCATAGATATGTAGGTGATGTGGTCCATGGATGTAACTCATAACATGATGCCTTGGATTTGATATTTGTTTTTTATGATCATGGAGATAAAATGTGGATATGGTATATAAAGTAAGTAGATAACAAAATAAATGTTGAGGGTAGTGAGAGGGTTCATGAGATATACATCTACATGAACCAATAAAAGATAAGAAAAAAGGCATGATGCCTCTTGATTGGTAAGGATAAAAATGAAACATATATTTGGATTGGTTTAGTGAAAATAATCCTTTCAAATGCTTCACATTAGCATGCTTTGGTTGGTAATGGGTATCTTGATCACATTACATCAAGTAAGCTCATAATCCTGTGCATATGATATATGGAGGAAGGGAGGGTAGAACTGGAACCTTTTTTGAGACTATCATGCCTCTTATTTAGACTTCTAAGAGGATAGTATAAATAATTTTATACTCATATATAAAGTGTAGACTAATAAATGTGGGAAGTATACTTAGGAGAGCTAATTGTGACTTTTTGAGATTATTGTTTTTAGGAGAGCTGATTGTGGTTCTTCTTATTGAGTTTAATTTTGATTATGGGCTATTTTCTATTTTTGATTTTGCTTTTGATTATGGGTTGGGGAAGTTGATCAATGTGAAAAGATTCCAAGAAATTTATAACTTTTGACAAGTGCTTTACTTATCCATCCTTTAAGAGAGTGGTCTAACTTTATGTGCCTAGTTTAAATTCTTGTGATAGTTGTCCTTCAAGGGAGCAGTCCACCTTATTTTTTACAATTTTAGATGAGTTTTCAACAACTATCCTGTAAGGGAGAAATTTATAAATGATAATAATGACCCATGATTTGGTTGTGACTTTGATATTACTTTTGATTTTGTCTTATTTTACTTGACATATACTTGCCTAGACATGCTCAAGGGGTTACCTTTATGAAGTCAAAGTTAGAGGTACAAGAAGGTTTAGTAGGTGAAAAGAGGTGTAGGTGACAATGACCATGGGAACTAATCTTGAGGATATGGTAAGTACCATGAGAATCATGCCATAGGTAGACCTGTGGTACCCATAGTTTAAGATTAGGCTATCACTATGATGGATGATCACATGATTCAACTATGATTGGTTAACCTTAAAAATAGGGAAATGAATGTGGTTGTAAGGGATGAGATTTAGTTAGACCAATGGTAATTTTGATCCTTCATTAACAATAGAAATGATGTAGATATGAAGCATTGAGAAGCTCAGGTTCTAGTTTACCTTTGAGAGATGATAAATGATAAGATATTGATCCATACTTATGGGTTATGATGTAGGGTCTAAGCTAATTGAAATTAAATTTTCCCATTTTTCTTTTCTCCATATTAGTTGCATGTTGATTTTCCTTGAGGATGAGATCTCCAATATTTAATTCTCACACTTTCAGGTGTTTATTATCAGCATGTTTGATTCATTCTTGATAGACACAGAGATGGGAAAGAGCAGAAAAGTGATGATCATCTAGTAACTCAATTTGGGATAAGCATTCTTGATGATAATCATCTTCAAAAATAAGGTCATACAAAGATATGTGAAGTGACTGTATTTGGACCTCAAGGGGCAAAACAACTCTAGCTCCAAACATAAGGGAAAAATGTGTAGCACCTGTAGGGGTTCAAATGCTAGTAAGATATGCCCATAAGGAAAAAGGGATGTGTAGGTTCCAATCCTGACTTGAGGCATCAACTATTTTGGTAAGCATGTTGTTAAGGGTTTTGTTAGAGGCTTTTGCTTGTCCATTTGCTTGTGGATGATAGGGTGATGAAAAACTAAATTTTATACCAAATACATCACAAAGGCCTTGAGCTTATTTATTTTTGAAGGATTTTCCATTTTTGGTGATGATCTTATGGGGAAAACCAAAGTGGTAAATGATATGATGGATGATAAATTCAACAATATTTTCAACTTTTGTCAAGACAAGAGGAATAGCTTACACTCATTTGGTGAAATATTTAGTCGTAGTGATGATAGAGTGATGTCATTATGAATAGTGGGGGTTAATTTCACTAATAAGGTCTAGATCCCACTATGAGAAATTCCAAAATTTAGTGGAAACTTGAAGGCTATGGCTGGGTGTGTGATGAAAATTAGCATGTTATTGACACTTGACACACTTTTTCACATAATCAAAATAGTCTTGGTTAAGGGTAGGCTAATAATAGCCTAGGTGGAGGATGTGCTTAGCCATAGTGAGTCCACTAAAGTGACCCCCATAGATACCATCATGCATTTACTTTATGGCATGAAAGGATTATAGACCATGGAGGCAATAGAACAAGAGTACATCAAAACCATGTTTATAGATGATCCCTCTTTTAATGGTGTAACAAGAGGTGCTTTGAGTAAAATTTTGATAGGAATTTCTAGAGAGGCCAAATGGAACTATGCCAAGGTTTAGGTAGTCAAAGGTTTGATGATACCAAAGGTCAAGATGGATCTCCTTGACAATAAAGATGGTTAGAATGTTTGACTTGACGTAAGAAGGTTTAGTGAAGTGATGAACAATGATTGATAGCTTAGAGTTTAATGGTGTTGATGGGATATGGGAAGTAAGAGAAGCCATGGTGTTGACAAACTTATTGGTAGATCATGGGGTGGTTTGAAGATGGTAGTGTTCAAATGATATCAAGATTTTTATGATTAACTATCTATATAATTGTAAAATCTCATTCTTAAACTGGTAGATGCCATTGACTTGATTGACCATAAGTTGGGAGTCACCAAATATGTTGTTTGTTATGACTCCCAAAGCTACCATGGTTTAGAGACCTATTACTAGGGATTCATATTTGGAAACATTGTTGTTACATTCAAATTCAAGTTTAAAATATAAATGAAGTGGTTCACTGATAAGGGGGATAAGGATGATACTAGCTACCCCACCATGTTGACATTTAGAATCATCAAAGAACATGGTTACCTAATTGGTGAAGTTTGCTTGGGATAGGTTTGTGATGGACTCATCTATAAATTTGAGAGGAGGTTGGTTTCTTGATAGGCGTGCATCAGCCAATTGGTTGGTAATGACTTACCCCTTAATGGACTTTTTTTAGAGTAATTCAAGGTCAAACTCAACTAAAAGCATGAGCCACTTGGCCATATGTTATTTTTGTTATGGCTTGGAGTGTATTTACTTGAGTGGTTTGGTATTGGTTATGATAAAAAATTTGTGGTTAAGAAGGTAGTTTTGAAGCTTGGTGGCCATGAAGACTAGGGCTAGGCATAGTTTCTCAATGTGTATACTGAGTTTCATAGACTACAAGGGTGCAGTTTATGTAATAGATGGCTTACTCTTTATTTTTTTTATCCTAATGGGAAATCATTACCCCTAGGGTATAGTTAGTGGTAGAGATATAAAGGTATAAAGGTTAGTCATCCTTAGGGGGTGTGAGGATAGGTGGAGATATAAGGTACTCTTTGAGTGAATCAAAGGCTTTTTGATAATCAACATTCCACTTAAAATAGATATCCTTTTTCAATAGGTGATGGAAGTGTTGACATAGATCTGAGAGCTAAGAAATGAAGTAGTGAATGGATTAGAGCTTCCCCTAGAAACTGTGGAGTTGATTAAGATTGGTTGGAGGTATCATCTTGAGGATGGATTTGATCTTGGTCGGATCAACCTTGATTCCCCAAAGGGAAATGATGAAGCCAAGGAGTTTTCCTGACAAGACCCAAAAATACATTTCTTGGGATTTAGGTAGACATGGCAATGGATAAGTCTCTCAAATATAATCTTGAGAATGGCTAAGTGGTCTTTTCAAATTTTGGATTTCTTGAGGAGGTCATCCATGTATTCCTTGATGATTGTGTGGTTAAGGTCATTTAGGATGTAGGTCATAACACATTGGTTAGTTGCACTAGCATTATTAAGATAGGAGGGTATGACCCTATAATAGAAAGTCCCCTTTGAGGTGATAAAGGTATTTTTGTGCTAATATTTAGGGGCAATAAAAATTTGATTATAACCCTAGAATCCATCCATGAGAAATAACATCTCATGGCCTAATATAAGATCAAAAAGTTGGTCAATGGTAGGTAGAAGAAATTCATCCTTTGGGTAGGTGAGGTTGATTTCATGAAAGTCCACATAGATACATAGTCCCCTTATGGATTTAGTGATAGGAATGATGTTTGAAACCTATTGGGGATAATCAATGGGTTGAATGAAGTTGATAGAGATGAGGTGTTGCATCTCTTCTTTGATAATAAGGGCTATGTGAGGATACATTTGTTAAAGTTTATGTTTGATATTCTTGACATAACAATTGGTTATAATGTTTTGGGTGGCAATGGGTGGATCAATACTAGGAATATTGGCATATGACCAAGTGAATGCAATGTTGTGGTCTTAGAGGAAGGTAGAGAAGACCTAAAGTTTCTCAAGGGTGAGATATTGGCTTAGTTTTACAATATGAGGGTTTCTCAAAGTGCCTATATCAATATCCATAGTGGATTAATTTAACATGATTTAGGTCTCTAAAGGTAAGGATTTTTGGATGGAGGAATCAAGTGCACCAAGGTAGGTGAGAATAGAATCATCATCCTAGCACTAGATAATGTTAATGGTAGGAGAGTCTTCTCCCACCAATTTAGGATGTATAAAAGGGATGGATGTTGGCACCCATTAGTTTTGATGAGTTATGGGATTGTAGGTAATCATGTTGATGAAAAAAATGTTATGTGGGATGATGTCCTCATCCTCACACTTATGTTGAGGGGGTGCTAGTGAAGAAGGGGTCTATTCTGCAATAGTGTTAGTGTTAATTTATTTGGATTTCTTCTTAATGGGTAGAATGAATCCAAGGTTATTCTTCTCATGAGACTTTTGAGTCTCAATCAAGATCAATGTGTGTGGTATATGCTCATATCATCCTAATCTAAATCCTTTCTAGGCACACTTATGAAGGTATATTTTGGCAAAGTCTAGGTTATCCAAGTAAGAGAATGTATAGGTAAATATTTGTGGGGAAGAGGGGGTCATGGAAGCATCAAGCAGTGTTGATGATTCTAAATGAACCATACGTGCCCTCTATTGTTTAAATAACACTTCTTATTTTAGATTCCAAAGATTCAAGGCATGAGTTGTAGGTATTTGGTGATTAAGATGCTTGTGGTGGAAATAAAAGTAGAGTAACATAAACTATTTCATGATATTTATAAATTTTGATGGTAGGGGGTCATCTTGGTACCTTTCTTGAAAATTTTGGACAAATTTACCTAGATCTAGACCACTGACTAAACTTGAAATGATTATGAACAATGTACTTAAGCTAATGTCATTTATTTAAAAAGAAGAAAAATGGAAGGTAGGGTAAGAAAGAAATAGTGATTGTTGATCTGTATTATGAACATATTAACAAGAATTCAATACTTTTTAGCATTATCTTAACCATAATGTAGTGTAATGCATCCTAAGCTCATATTTCACCACAAACTAGGCCTAATTCAAAAGGAGGAATGATAATACAAGTAAAATTGAATTTGCTTTAAGGTTTTACACTATACTTGGATAAATAAAGCACATCTCTATTACAGAGTAAATGATATGAAGTAAATGCAATTATTTCAACTAACCTAACATATACAAGTTAGAAACCTTGTAATTAATAATCTTGCTCAGTATATCTTGATATCATTCAAATTCAAAATAGAAAAAACAATTGAGAGATTTAGCAATTCAAATATGCTAAACTAGACAATTCTTAAAGAATTATTTTATCTCTTGTATTAATTACTCAAATTGTACAAATATATTGAAGTCTCTCCTTTTAAAATTGGTAATACATGCTATTTTATATGAAGCCAAGTAGTATACTGGTCAATTTTACAACTATAGGTATACAAAAAATAGTTGTCTTTGTTACAAATATAATACAAGTTATTGTCATCAAATTATGTACCCTAGGACACTCTATGAATATCCTTGAATTTGATGAAACATTAAATCATCTCTCAAGTTTGTGGGAACTTGTAAGAGATGAATCTCAAAGATTGAAAGGGCTAGCTCCCTGAATTCTTATCTAAGTGCCTATCACCTAATCTAATGCTTGTTCATGAAAAGAGTTAAGAGTTTGCATAAAATGAAAACTATACTAGAGAGGTGATCCACCAAGATATATCCCATAGACTATCATACTTCTACTAATAAATCATGCTTTCCAAGACCAATTCCATGCATTGAAGGATCCTAACATAGTGTTTTAATGTGAAGGTAGCATACTTGGGACAATCAACAAGATACTTGACCTAGGGGCAGATTGCAAACCAGAGAGATAATTGCATACTTGAAAGAGATATTATTACATTCAAAACACTTCACATGACCTATTAAAATCATAACTCTTGCTTAAACATGAAGGATAAAGGGAGTAAAGCTGATACTATCACTTAGCTCCACTATGCATCACTCACACACTTAGATAAAATGTTCAAAAATTATAATTAGACTTGTATTCAATGTTTAAAATCAAATTTTAATGTCATTTTAGAAATTATTTTCCATACCAACTATGGTATCCTTTACAATAGCTAAAAATGGCTTAATTTATAAAACTTTGAGGAAGAGAGAGAGAAAGGGAGTCTAAGAGGCACAAGGACAAGTGTCCAAAAAATAAAATTAGTTAAAATGAATGTTGATGAGGATATGGGGTGATCCATGCAACATTAGGAGAAATAATTTTCATTTCTAATCATTTAGAACCTATAAAATGTCAAGAAACTCCATCTTTTACATAGAAAACTACCTTACATGACTAGCCTTCTAAAACTACCTTATCATTGCAATTGATCAGGTATAATGATGTATTTAAGTAATAGGGGTTAAAAAAAGTCTTCACATGAATTGGTGAGGTCTTAAACCATTGATGATCATATGTTCATGCATAATCATCTTTGGCAGTCTTAAAATTGGCCTTTTCTACACACCTCCCACACTTGTCACCTAAAAATTCTTCAAACCTAAAATATGATCCATACAAGAAGAGATATGACATTTTCCCCAAGTTTCTATGGAATTAGTTACAATAAAAAATCCTTAAAAGGATTTAAAAATGAAGATATACCATTTTCTTAAAGTCTTTCCTAGCTAGTTCACTAGATTGGCTGAAATGGGAGAACTATTAGGCAAACTTATGATCTTATAAACTTTATCCAATGACCATTAGTGATTATAAAAATTCCTAAAATTTCCTCTAAAAGTGATTTGGTCTCTTGGAAGATCACCATTTTTGAAAAACATAAAAAATGGTCAAAATAATCCCTTTTTTGCCCTATTCTATACACCTAAGTCAAATTTGAAGAATATATGGAGAGTAATATATATATCACCCAAGTGTTTTCATGGCACCTCCATACCTTATGGATGATCAAATTGCCTCATCTCCCCAATTGGGTCACTATGGAGGGTTTTCAAGGGTTTTAAACTGGTTTTCATTCTTAACATTCATTCATAGGCATGGAACATTGGAATTTTGATAAAATTCCACTTATGTATCCTTAGGTACCTCCTTCAACTTCCTTTAATGGCTAAATGTCCCATGCAAATCTTGGTGTAAGTTATAAGCACTTGAAGTTGACATTCAAGCTCATTTTTGCTTCCTAGTGGAGTCTGAATGCTTCTTAAGACAAAAATGGCTTCTTGGAGACTTTATTTGCAAAAAAAGTTTTGTAACATCTCTTTATATACCATAAAAACTTCTCCAACCATTATAATGGATTTCCAAAAGTTTTAAATGGAAATTGATCCCTGTTTAGTTTAAGGCCTAGACCTCGCCAATAGGTTTGCCTACATATTTGAGATATTATTGGCCCTCTAATGGATATATTTAAACTTTTATGACTTTAAAACATCTAAAATACCTCTATAAATATTAATTTATCACATTTAAGTCATACATTAGGTTAAAAATGCATATGACCTCCAATTTGGCTTCTAGCCCTAAGGTTTTCCTTCACACTTGACTATAACCCTTGTTGTTTGGGGTGCCATGTTTTCTCTCAAGCCTTATATAAAGGTTTATTATGATCCTCCATGTTTCCCCAATATATTAAATCCTTATTGTCTAATCCAATTTGTCTCTGGTTCACCATTCTTCACTTTTCCCCAAAACTACCATTCTTGTGCATGAAGGGATTGCCCCTGCTCTGAGATAAAACAAACAATATTAAACCTATTTGTTTGGGAAAAGTGAGTATTTTAAAATCTTAAAAAGGTAATAATTACCAACTATACCAAAGGGTTTTTTTCATTCCATGGTTATGGGATCTAACCACCTCAATCTTCTCAAAAAAGGGGCAATAAACCTTGTTTTTTTCATGTTTTGTTCAAACTTCCTTATGAATGCTCCTTCCACACTTATTTGATGCATAAAATTAATTTAATTAATATTTATTTAAATATTTTTATCCTATGTATCTACCTAAAAACTCTTTCCCAAGTGGAATCCCATATTCACCTCTTGAACCAAGGGTTTCCTTACCTTGCCTATACGGACTAAGCTTATTTTGCTTGTGGAAAAGGACCTTGGATAGCTTGAGGATATATTTGAAATTTTATTTCCTTAATTTTATCATCATTAATTCATATCACATTTTTTAAAACTTCCTCTTCCTTCCTTGGGCATCAAACTCTTACCATGTTCCTCTCAAGCTTATGACCCTATCTGACTGTGACAGTGAATAGGGTATCTCCTTTTAGGTGCCTTTATTTGGAGATTATAAAAAAGGTTTAAAAATAATATATATAATATTTAAGTCAAATTCATATTTAAATGTGATCTCATATTTATAACCTATCATATTGGCCCTTAAGGGCTTCCAATTATTCATTGTCCTCTTGGACTAAGACAGTCCCAAGTCTTTGCCTATAGGTGGTTTTAGGGTGGGAATGGCATGAAATTGATATTTATTGATGATTTAAAAACATATTTAGGTCCTAAAATTCATTATATTTGACGTTTTTATCTCATTTATCCTAAAATTTCCTTAAGACTCCTCCAAGGTCCATCATCTCACTTCACTATTGTCCTAGCTATAGGTGACTATCTTTCATTCATTTTAGGCCTGTAGGTGTCTTTAGGTGAGGAATATAATTGTTTATGGATATTTATGATGATTCAAAGGTATTTTTTTACTCAAAAATTATAAACTTTATTCACCTTATTCATGGTTATACCTATTTCACAAACTTTGACCTTTCTGCATGTAGGTGATTCCTTAGAGTCCTATGTATGGATAGAGAAACATGAATTGGGGTTTAAGACATTGGATTTCTCCTTATCTCATGCCCTCTTAGATTTAAAGAATAATTTGAGCCATTATCATCATTATATTTTATATAATATTCCAATATCATCAAAATGGGATGCAAAGTCAACTTTTTGATCAATATCTTGTAGATAACACTACCTTGCTTTAGTGGTTTTAATCCATTTTTAGGCTTTGCAAAATCCAATCTCCATTCATCCTTTTCATCTCAAAATTGGCATAGTCATTTTACTATATGATTAATCTAATATTAAATATTAAATATGCCTTAGGTCACTTAAATTAACTGCTTAAATAGGTCATACAAAACCTTATGGACCTCTATTTGGTCATTTTGGAGCAAAAGGGCTTGATCACAGTCCAACTTCCCATTTGATATTTTGACACCTTTATTGTCAAAATAGGATGATAAATAGTTATGTATAAGCATTACCATATAAATCACCCTAAAATTGGATTTACCAACTATTAAAACACCTCCATAAGGCATGTTTGCATATTATGGCACTAGTTGTAGATGATCATTCCTTTTACACATGCAGAATTGAGACCATTCTCTAAGCATGTAAGTTTTTAGATCCTACATTCCTCCATCCATAATTTCAATGAAAATTAATAGTAATAATAGGTTAAGGACCATGTAAAACATATAAACTCACATTTAAGATGTCAGCATGCTCTTGTAGGTGGAGTTTTTTTACTGTGATATACAAAGAAATCATTAAATGACAAGAAACATGCAATGAATGATTTAAAAACACCTCAAGAGAAATTTTCAACACTTAAATGAAAAAATACACCATGATAATTTCCAAAAAAATATCAAAAAATCATATCCAATGTGAGTGAAACATTTTCAAAGCAATTGAGATGACTGTGAATGCAAATTAGACATTTTGCAAGCCTAGAAGAGGATTTATCAAATAATTTAACTCTCAAATAAAATAATAAGCATGTAAAAATATTTAAAATAATTTATAGACACTTTAAACACATAAATACATCAATAAAAAACAATAAACTCTGAGACAAGCTCAAACAATGACCCCCTCATGGTTGAACATGCATAAAAAGCTACCTAGAATCAAACTGATTGTTCATAAAGGAGGATGCACCAAATATGAATTTATTGTTATTAAAATTAATTATACTTATATTAATATCCACCCCCAAAATCACTCTTCCAATCACACCTATACAGCCCATGCCAAGTACATGAAGTTGCTCCTTCTTTGCTTGCCAAGTGAAAATAGAGGAAAACAAATTGTAGATGAAATTTTTTGCATTCTTATTGAAAACCAAGAATTTAAATGGATTACGAGAGGTGAATATTTAGTCTTCCAACCTTTTTTTTGATGATGGACTTGAGAAGTTTGTACAAGTGCCCAAAAGCTCCTATTTTTTAGGGAATACTGCCATCCACTGAACATAACTACTTCTTGTCTAATAAATAACTATTATTAACATGATCCTAACATGATACACGTTTAAAATCACCTTGGTGTCAAAAATACTTGCATGAAAGTCTATACAAGTCATTAAATGGGTTAAAATATGACCAAAAGGTCCCTTTTTCCACATGAGACATAACCTATGACCAATTTATTAATTGTAAACATATTAAAACATGTCAAGGACCACCTTAGGATATTTTAAACACAATTTGACCCTTTTAATACCTTTTATTATGGTTTACCAACCCTTGACTTTAGTTGACTGGCCTAGTACAAAGAGGGTAGACTTCAACAAGGACTAGGGAGAGGATGATTATGATAATAGACTAACATGACACCTTATAAGACACATGGTAACCTTATTAAAAGTTAAAAATAGTAAGGGTTGATCCAAATTTGACTTGGGGTCAAAATTGGTCAACATTCTTGGTGATTCCTAAGGGTGGCATGCCAGCTATGCCTAAGACTAGTTGCCTAATCCTTCCATTGGGAATAGAGTCATGCATATGAGCACACAAATTAACATGAACAGACATTGAATTGACCATAAGACAATTGACATTACATAAAACACACAAAAAAATAACAACACACACAAGACAAAAGTAAAACACAAAACAAAGACACACTTGTGCTACTAAGCGCTTAGGGAACACAAAGCACAACTAAAAAAAACTAGTATATACATCCATCTTGATCATATTAAATTCTTGGATGAAAAGGGTAGTATCTTGAATCTCCCTCCTCATTATATGAATGAGTATTCCATGTATGCTTCCCTTTGGGTGTGATGCTAGATGACTCATGTTTTCTATTTGTTCCTTGACTTGTCATGTCACTTGATGAAGTCATCTCAAACAGGTATCCCAAGTAGTTAAAGTCCTCTTATTTTTGAAAACATGTCTTGCATTTTTTCCCTCTTGTCTCCTCATAGCAAATCTACATGTCCATATATAGGAAAACTTGTTATAAGTTCATGTTTCCTTGATAGATCTCATCTTCTTTCTCAATTGTCATACCTTCTTCAAACTCTCCAAGAAGTATTTTATGATGGAAATTTTGAAGTATCTTTTGCTTAAATTCATCTTTGATGATGGTGGAGGCAAATTCATGAGTGATTATAGGATCAATCTTCAAATCACCTTCAATAGGCCTAAGATCATCATATATTGCTCCATCTTGATCAAAACTCTCTTGGTGATAATACTCTACAACACATACCTACTTTCTAACTTCTAGCCTATCATGGCTTGTGGTTAGTTATATAGGAATTGTAGGCCCCTTTTGGATTTCAAATTCATTACTATGTCTTCAAACATCTGGTATAAGCCATCATCTTTTTATTGATCTCCATCATGGAAAGGAATAATGAGAGAAAACCTTTCTTATTTAATATTCAAGAGAAGTCCTTCTAAGGAATAATTTTAAACACAAGGATCATCATTTTCACAAGGAGTTAGATCTTTTTCATCATTTATCCAATCTGAAACCTCTATTCCTTCTTCACAATATTCTCCACACAAGTTGACTTGTTCCACCATGAGTTCTTCCCTCTTTTCATTTTTCTCTTGGATAGAATCCCAAGAAGAAATTTTTTGGGAAATAAATAAAGAGTTTGGGGCATCTTGAGACTAAAAATAAGGATTGGTTTCATGGGCTCTCAATCTCTCATCTAGATTGAAAATTAGGCTACAAACCTCAATCACCTCATAGGTATAACTTGACTAATTATCCTCCTTTATAGGTATCCACTCATTTTTTATTTGTTCCAACTCATTACTTACACTCCTAATAAAAACACTAGGAATGACTTGATCACCACTATATCTAATATTAATCTCTATCATGTATTCTTGGTAGCCAATAAGAGATTCTTTGAAACTAGAAATGGAATGATTTGGAGGAGAACCAGTTGGTCTAGGTGGAGAAAAAGATGGAGAGGATTGATTATTAGCCACATAGGACTCATTATAAGTTTGTACAAGTACTTTCTCATCTTGAGGAGGAATAGGCAAAGTATGGCATACCTCTTCTACTTTATGATCTTCATTTTTAAGTGGGGGTATAGGTGTATCTTCTTCATGCACACAATAAGCCACCAAATCAATCTCTTCCATGGATACATAAGGATCATGCTCATATTTTTCATTACCATAATAATAAAGGAAAATGTCATAAATACCTCTTAGAGGAGAGGATGCTTCACCATAAATAATACCTTCCTCTTCTTCACTAATTACACAATTTTGATTTGAACGTGACTCCACATATGGTTCAATATGAAACCTTGCCAAGGGATGTGTTCTTATGGTCACCTTGGTTCGATACCTTGTTTTAAAAGTTATAAAAGTCCAATTAGTAGAAATATATCCTCTTATTTTAGCTGTGAACTCCCTTGACAAGCAAATAACAAAGTGAGTTGGGAGGTCTACCACCACAATGTCTTGCATAATGGGAAAGCTTGGAAAATCATGTAGAAAAACTTTAAACTCTTTAACTAATCTAACTATATTAGTTGGAGTTCTATCAAGTTACAACATACCCTTTATATTTGGTTCATAATTTAACCTAAACTTATCTACAACCACCTTAGGCATAACCATGGTACTAGCCCCACTATTCACAATATAATTGTGAACTAATTTATCTCCTATAATGAGTGTGAGGTAGAAAGGTGGAGGATTTTCATATTTGGTGGAGGGATCTAGGACATGAATTGGTGTGTTGGCAAGGGTCACACCATGATACCTTGGAGCTTGAGGGGATACATTGATATTTGTAAGTTATTCTTGTAGGAGTTCCTTTTGACTAGGCATTTGTAAAACTTCCCAAAGAGATATGCTAGTATTGGTATTCTTCAAAGAGTCAATAATATTTATATGGGAAGTATTTACCTTTTATTACATCCTTTGAGGTAGTGAGGAATCTTGAACTTGATGCATTATAGGCTTGACAACCTTGATTTCATTTTGACTTTGATGAGGAATGTGACTAGTAAGAGGTGCTACATTAGGGTTCACACCTTATGACCTTGGAGATGCATCACTTGGAGTCACGTATGCTTTAGGAACATCTCCCACAACTTTATTTTTGGATATTGTGTTGGTTGTAACTGATGTACTTTGATTCAACACATAGTCATCCTCATTTTAAAAGTTCATGAGAATAGTACTTTGGCTACTACCTTCTCCATGAGTGTTAACTTGCATGAGATGTTCTTCTTCTAATCTAAATCAAGGAGTGGATCCTTTTTTTCCACTAAATTATGACAATATTCTCCACCATCATACCCAAATTGACTTTTAGATTGTCCCCAATGATTCATATGTTCTTCTCCTTGAATCAAATTAGTATGAATTAGAATGACAACCTTTGTGGATGGAATAAAATTAAGATTATAGGCATTGGGATGCCTATTGAAATCTTGTTGACCTTATCCTCTTATTTTATATTTGTACTAGGGTGGAGGTTTATAAGCTTATGGAGGATAATATTGGGGATTGGGTGGAACATTTGCATGTAATTGGCCTTGTTTAAGCAAGCCTTGTAATGATCTAATCACTTCATCTTTGTTAATAGTGTTATCCAACTTCTTATGGATGTTTCTAGGCCTGACATTAGAATTAGGAGATTATGCTATACTTGGATTTTCAACTAAACCATGAGAAAACAAGCGCATAATAACTCTAGGTGTAATTTCTTAGCTTGTATCAAACTTTCTTAGCTTTAATAGCTACCTCATATGCATCAGGTAGATTAAATCATCTTATTGACTAGAACATGACTACCACATCAGTTCCAATAGCCTTGAGATAAGTGGGGAACATAAAGCTTGAAGGAGGCCTCATGATAGGTGGTAGCCTATGCCATGTTCTTTGAAATCTCTAATGGATTCATTAAGACCTCTCTTTATCACATTTAGCTGGTGGATTAATGAATAATGATCACTCTTGTTCTCAAACCTACTCACCAATAATTTCCCAAAGTCATCCCAATTTGTAATACAACCACTTCCCAAATTTGTATACCAATCAAGTGCCTTACCTTTTAGAGACATGGAAATAAATCTATTGGCTATATTGGCTTGAGTGACATAATGAAATTTTTAAAAGTTTGAAATGTCTCTAATGTGCTCAAATGGGGTAATATGACCCTCTCCATTGTAGATAGGGAGATTTTTGGTAGCATTGGGAGGAATAGGTTCATATGCAAGAAGGTTGATTGGATTTTGGGTGTTGAAGGCTAGAAAAGGATGTTTCCTATCCATCTCTTCTCCTTCTTGATCTACTATTTCTTTAACCTCCTCCTCTTCCTCTTCAAAACCTTCTTGTTTAGGATCTCTAAAAGTTAGGAATGGTTTAGGGTGTTGTTCTTCAAGAGGAGTTTTAGGTAGAGGGACTTGATTGAAAACTCTACTAGAAGATGATATAGAGAGGACCATGAATTATAAAATGGAAAAAATTATCTATAACTAGATATTCTCACCTTTTGGAGTTGCCAAATTCTGGATTAAAAACACTTCTTCAACTTTGGGCTTGTCAAGACCAACATTCACCTTGACACATAAAAAATTAGGACCAGCTATCCCACCAGGCATACCAGAACTATTGTCATCAAATTGTACACCTTAGGAAATTCTATGAAGATCCTTAAATTTGATACAACATTTAATCACCTCTCAAGTTTTTGGGAACTTTTAAGAGAGATGAATATCTAGGATTGAAAGGGCTAGCTCCTTAAATTCTTCTCTAAGTTCATATCACCTAATCTAATAATTTTTCATGAAAAGAGTTAAGAGTTGCATAAAATGAAAACTATACTAGAGAGGTGATCCACCAATATATATCCCATAGATTATCATAATTCTACTAATCAATAATGCTTTCCAAGACTAATTCCATGCATTGAAGGATCCTAACATAGTATTTCAATTTGAAGGTAGCATACTTTAGAAAATTAAGAAGATATTTAACCTAGGGGTATATTTTACACCATAAAGACAATTTCATACCTGAAAGAGAGATTAGTACATTCAACACATTTCGCATGACCTATTAACATCAAAACTCTTACTTAAATATGAAGGATATTAGGAGTAAGGATGATACTATCACTTAGCTCCACTATACATCACTCACACACTTAGATAAAATGCTCATAACTCAAAATTAGACTTGTATTAAATTTTAAAAATTAAATTTTAATACCATTTTATTAGGGTTTCACCATACCAACTATGGTCTCCTTTACAATAGCCAAAAATGGCTCAATTTATAAAACTTTGAGGAAGAGAGAGAAGAGGGGAGTCCAAGAGGCACAAGGGAAAGTGTCCAAATGATAAAATTATTTAAAATTAATTTGGATGAGGATATGGGGTGAGCCATGCAACATTAATATAAAAAAATTTCATTTCTAATCATTTAGGACCTGTAAAATGTCAAGAAACTCCTTTTGCATAGAAAATTGCCTTCCATTATTAGCCTTCTAAAACTACCTTATCATTGCAACTGATCAAGTATGATGATGGATTTTAGTAATTAGGGTTACAAATAAATCTTCATATTCATTGGTTATTTTCTAAACCACTCATGATAATTTGGCCATGCATAATCATCTTTGGCAATCTCAAAATAAACCTTTTCTACATACCTCTCACACTTGGCACCTAAAAAATATTAAAACCTATAATATGATTGATAAAATAAGATGGATTAAATGTGTCCCAAGTGTATATGGAATCATTTACAATAAACAAGCCTTAAAAGGCTTTACAAATAAAGATTCACCATTTTCTCTAAGTATTTCCTAGCTGGTTCACTGAACTAGCTGAAATTATAAAACTAGTAGGCACACTTATGATAATATAAACTTGATACAATAACTATTATGAATTATAAAAGGTCATAAAATTTCCTCAAAAAATGATTTTTTCTCTTGGAAGTTCACCGTTTTTGAAAAACACAAAAAGGGATCAAAATAAGCCATATTTTTTCCTATTACATACATGTCCGTACACCTAAGTCACATGTGGAGAATATATAAAGAGTCATTTTCATCATCCAAGTGTTTTCGTGGCACCTCCATACCTTTTTGATGCTCAAATTTCCTCATCTCCCCAATTGGATCACTATGGAGGGTTTACAAGGGTTTTGAAGTGGTTTTCATTGTTATCATTCATTCATAGACATGGCATGTTTTAATTATGATAAAATGAAACTTATACCTCCTTATGGACCTCCTTCAACTTCCTTTAATGGATAAAGGTTCCATGCAAATCTTGGTGTAAGTTCTAAGCACTTGAATTTGACATTCGAGCTCATTTTTGCTTCCTAGTGGGGTTTGAATACTTCCTAAGACAAAAATGGCTTCTTGGAGAATTTATTTTTAAACCAAGGGTTTTTAAATATCTTTATATACCTTAAAAACTTCCTCCAACCATTATAATGGATTTAAAAATGCTTGAAAAGGAAACTGACCCCTATTTGGTTTTAGGTCTAGACCTTGCCAATAGGTCTACCTACATCTTTGAGCTCCTCTTGACCATATAATGGTTATATTTATAATTTTATGACTTTAACACAACAAAAATACTTCTATAAACATTAATTTATAATTTTTAAATCATATATTATTTTGGAAATGCATATGACCTCCAATTTGGCTTCTAGCCCTAAGGCTTTCCTTCACACGTGACTGTAACCTTTATTGTGTAGAGTGCCATGTTTTCTCTCAATTCTTATAAATAGGTTTATTAGGTTCCTCCATGTGTACCCTAGATATTCAAACCTTATTTTCTAATCCAATTTGTCTCTAGTTCACCATTTTTCACTTTTCCACAAAACTACCATTCTTGTGCATGAAGGTACTACCCCTGCTCTGAGACAAAATAAAGAGTATTAGGAATTTTTTTGGGAAAATTGAGTATTTAAAAAAATTAAAAATTTAATAATTACCAAATTTACTAATTTTTTTTTTAATTCCATGGTTATGGGGTCTAACCATCTCAATCTTCTCAAAAAAGGGGCAAGAAACCTTATTTTTTGCATGGTTTGTTCAAACCTCATTATGAATGCTCCTTCCACACATATTTGATGCATAAAAGTTGTTCATGTATTTTATTCATCCTTATTTCATGATTTTTTTATCCTATGGATCCACTAAAAATCTCTCTCCCAAGTGTAATCCCATATTCACCTCTTGAACCAAGGGTTTCTTACCCTATTTGTACAGGTTGAGCCTATATTTCTTGTGGAAAAGGGACTTGGATATATTTTGGATGTATTTTCAATATTATTTAATTCATTTTATCATTATTAATTCATATCACACTATTTTAAACTCCATGTTCCTTCCTTTTGCATTAAACTCTCACCATGTTCCTCTGAAGCTTATGACCTTGTCTGACTGTGATAGTGAACAAGGTATCACTTTTTAGGTGATTTTTTTTGGAGATTATAACCAAGGTTTAAAAAAATTATATATCCTCATTTACTCACCTTCATATGACAATGTTAACCCATCTTTCAAGCCTATCATCTTGGCCCTTTAGAGCTTCCAATTGTTCATTGTCCTCTTCGACTAAGATAGTCTTAGGTCTCTACCTGTAGGTGGTTTTAGGGTGGGAATGGAATGAAATTGATATTTATTGATCCTTTTACAGCATATTTAGGTATTCCAATTAATTATCTTTGAAATTTATATCTACTTTATCATAAAATCTCCTTAAGACTCCTCCAAGGTCCATCATCTCACTTAGGTGATTATCTTTCATTCATTTTAGGCATGTAGATGTCTTTAGGTGAATAATATAATTATTTATGATTATTTATAGGTATTTTTTTACTCATAAACCGTAAAATTTCTTCACATTATTCATAGTTATACCTATTTCACAAACTTTGACCTTTCTGCCTCTAGGTGATTCCTCACAGTCCTATGTACAGATAGAGAAACATGTATTGGGGTTTAAGACATTGGATTTATCCTTCTCTCATGACATCTTAGATTTAAATCATAATTTGACCTATTATCATCATCAAACTTTATATCTTAGTCCAATATCATCAAAATGGGATGCAAATTCAACTTTTGATCAATATCTTGTAGATAACACTACCTTGCTTTAGTGGTTTTTATCCATTTTAAGGCTTTATAAAATATAATCTCCATTCATCATTTGATTCTCAAAATTATCATAGGCCTTGTAATATATTATTAATATAATGTTAAATCTTCAATAATCCTTAGGTCACTTAAGTTACGTACTTAAATAGGTCATACAAAACCTTATGGACCTCTGTTTGGTCATTTTGGAGCAAAAGGGCCTAATCATAGTCCAACTTCCCATTTGATGTTTTGAAACATTTCTTGTTAAAATATGATGATAAATATGTCTATCTAATCCTTCCCATATCAAGGACCCTAAAATTTTATTGACTAATGACTGGAACACCTCCATAAGGCATGTTTGCATATTATGACACCAGTTGTAGATGATCATTCCTTTTACATAGGTAGAATTGAGACCATTCTCTAAACATGAAAGTTTATAGTGCCTACATGCCTCTATAGAAAATTTAAATACACATTAATATTCCCAAGAGGTTAAGGACCATGTCAAACCTTCAAACTCACATTTGTGACTTTAGAATGCTCCTCTAGGTGGAGTTTTTTTACTATGATATACAAGGAAATCATTAAATGACAAGAAACATGCAAGGAATGATTTAAAAACATAAATAGAAATTTTAATCACTTTAATTCCCAAATAAACTATTATCATTTCCAAAAAAACATAAAAACATCATATCCAATGTGAATGAAACATTTTCAAAGCAATTGAGATGACTATGAATGCAAACTAGACATTTTACAAGCCTAGAAGAGGCTTTCTCAAAAAAATTAACTATAAAATACAATAATAATCATGGAAAAATATTTAAAATAATGTATATACACATAAAACATATAAATCCATCAATCCAAAACAATAAATTATGATACAATATCAAACAATGACCCCCTCATGGTTGAACATCCATAAAAAGCTACCTGGAATCAAACTTCTTGTTCATAAAGGATGATTCACCAAATATCAATTTATTTTTACAAAAATTAACTTTACTAATATTAATATCCACCCCAAAAATAAATCCTACCAATTCAACCTTTACAACACATGCCAAGTGCATGAAGTTGCTCCTTTTCTTGCCAAGTGAAAATAGAGGAAAACAAGTTGCAGATTAAATGTTTTACATTATTATTGAAAAATGAATTTAAATGGAATATGGGAGGTGAAGAGTTACTCTTACCATGTTTTAATTTCATTATGGACTTGATAAGTTTGTACAAGTGCCCAAAAGCTCCTATTTTTGAGGGAAAACTACCATCCACTAAACATAACTACATTTTTTTTACAACTAACTATTCTTGACATTATCTTGAAATTATCCACATTAAAAATCACCTTGGTGTCAAATTTAATTGCATGAAAGTCCATAAAAGACATTAAATGGGTTAAAATATGACCAAAAGCCCCTTTGTCCACATGAGACATAACCTATGACTAATTTATGACTTATAAACATATTAAAACATGTCAAGGACCACCTTAGGATATTTTAAACATAATTTTACCCTTTTAATACCTTTGACCAATGTTGAACAACCCTTGACTTTAGTTAAATAGCCTAGTACAAAGAGGGTGGACTTCAACAAGGACTAGGGAGAGGATGAGTAAGATAATAGACCAACATGACACCCTATAAAACACATGGGAACCTTATTAAAATTTAAAAATAGTAATGGTTGAGCAAAATTTTACTTAGGGTCAAATTTGGTCAACATAAGTATCTTTAAAATCCTACTAACCTAGAGGCAATCATGCTAACAAACTAGCATGTGCCTTTACAAAATGAATGGGTTGCCCTACACACAAGCCATAATTAAGATTATGGAGGTGGGACCATTCATTGATGTAATATGCCTATGGACTTTGTATGTTGTTCATCCACTAGGCCTAAATCAATAGTTGGCATAGTGATGCACTCCTCTTCTTGGTTTGTCAGCTCATTGAAATATTTATCATTCCTGGCCAAGGCTTCATTGATACTCCTAGATTCATTGATTATCTCCCCTACATTGATGATCATGTTAAAAAATATACTATTATTGCTTCTTGATTATCCTTAATTATTTTCTTTGATTTCCTTATTCACCAATGTGGCTCTATGATGGAATTATTTGTTAGTTATAATCCCTAGGGTGGTATTCTATACAGGATCCTTGAGCATGGTACCTAGGAGTTTTTCAATTTTGCCAATGAGATCCTTTTATTATTAAATGATATCCTTAAATTTTACATTCCAATCATTCAAACCCTAAATTTTATCTTCAATAATCCCTAATATGGCACATAAATGACTCATACTGATAGCCTTGAAGTTTAGGATTTACTTCTTAATCTGGATATCAAGAAGCTAAGTAATTTTGTCTTTAGAGGCTTATCATTGAGTAGATAGTTCCCTAGCTAAGCTAGTTTAATATTTAGGGGCCTTTTACCTTGAATTAATGGAATTTAATGCCCTAAACATTTCATAAAATGAGCCATCTATCATATTGATCATGGAGTCTGGAACTGAGAAAACAACTTGAGTCTATAAATTCTCCTTTTATTCTTTTAGGTTCTTAATTCTTTATACTAATCCTTGGATAATAGCTCTATCCTATTGATATTGACCATCAATTAATCTTACCACATCCTCCTCATGGATGGGAGCTTTACCAAGTTGTTGTACTCTAATAAGGATTAGCCCTATGAATGGTTCCACCTTTTTAAATGTGAACTCTTCCTGGCCCACCATGGATACCCTCATTGTGGTCCTCTTCAAGGTTGTTGTGTCTAGGTTAAATTGCACCCTAACCTCTAGTTCCTTAAATTTTAGAGGCTCAAGCACCTCCACACTTTTAATTATAGAGGCTCTTGAGGTGATAATTCTTTGTTTTTATTATGTTGAATTTATATTCTTCTCTCTTCATAGTTTTTTACTATATCTTTGATCCATGGCTTGATGTTTTCATCCTCAGTCAAGACAATCCACATCAAGGCCTAGGAAGGAGAGAGGGATGGGATATTTTAAAACATTCCATAAAAAAATAGTTAGGGATGATTGGTCCATAAATTGGATTTTCATCATTAAAAATATTGACTTCACTAGTAGGGTAAGTGAAGGTCAACATAAGCATTTTCCTTGGTGTTACAAGCACCAAGGCCAACTCTGCCTTCCACTTCTCCCCATCCAGTGGGATTAGATCCTTACCTATTTCACCAAAGGGATCCTCCTCCCTATCAAAACCATATGTATCTACTATGTCAACAAGGACACCTTCCAATGTTTCTCTTGCTTAAAGGGAAACCATTCCAATGAATTCCAATAGAGAAGAATGTTTTTGTGGGAGTGTTGAAGGTATAGGGCCTTCTCGAAGACTATCTTGTATCTTTAGTTCTTTAGCCATAGCTTTTACTTTTCATTTTATATCCCTAGGCTACTCAATCTAGGTTTTTCCTATTGGTTCCACTTGTTGAGGCTTATATGATTTTCCTTTAGTAGATAGATTTTAATGAGCATTCCTAGATGGACCTGGCAAAAAGTGATAATGTAAAGGGTGAAGTTTCCATCTTTCTCCTAAGGGATTTTTGTCCCTAACTAAATTTTACTCCAATTAGATGTTATGACCTTTGATTCTATAAATTAATTCAAAATTCTTAACTCTAATGTAGATGTCATCACCTACACCTAGCTGATGTCCATATTCAATCTTTGGGACCTTCCTATCTCGGATGTGGTTGATTACCTTGTTCTTAGGGTCTGACATTTTGAAGTCATCTAACTAAAAATAAAAGGAATTCATATGTACCACCATGACCTCTATCTACTTCCAATCTCTGATTATGACTTTACTAATGTCTAATGGGAAGGGATAGAATTGAGCTTTCTTCTTTTCTTTACATGTCCTGACCACACCTTGAATAATCTGAGAGGAAATATCATATTATGTAAGCTTGTTTAGGACATGAATTGGTAATCTATAAGGGTTTATTTAGGATCCCCTCTATCCTTATCATAGTGCAATCTAGGTATTACCACACATCCTTCATGGTTTCCATTTGTTTTTTGATGAGAGGATGTAGTCTTGTCATAGGGATGCCTGTGATCACCTCATAAATGGCTAGGAAAACACCATAAAAATAAATTGCATGTGGTTCCTATATTTGAATATATGCAATTTAGAGTAATGGTGGGGGATTTTGGTCTTATCATCAGGGACCAGTTTCTTATGCTAGGGAAGGTTACAGAGGCTAAGAGGTCATTTTAATGGCCATGAATTACTTGGCTAGGAAAAAGCTTCTCAGGTTTCCCATAGGAGGGGTCAATTTCTCTCCTAACATAAAGTGGACATAAGACACCTAGACTTTATTCACATAAATAGTGGAAGGGGTACCAAGGGCTCTATTTATAAAAGTCATGGCTATCCTAATGCCTCCTTAAATTAGACAATAGGAATTTTTCTATCAAGGGACCTAAAAACATGGGATCTTTAGATTAACCAGGGTGTGAGGACTGAATCGAGGTCTTGGGTGTTAGTCCAATCTCCCATGGATAGGAACTCAAGATGAGTCAAGGTAAATTTTTAATAAGTCTCAAAGGCTATGGGGGTGATACACACAACCATTTTGGTGATTCCATCTACAATAATCCACTCCTAATCTATTCTACAATCCAAAAAAATAGGAGCAAAGACATCAATATAATGCATTACCTCTAGTTTTATTGTTGCATAGTGTAGGCCTGCCATCTAAATTACAACTGCGTCATTGTATATGTGATGTGTAGTATCATTTATCTTCTCCTCTTGAGATGGGATATTGTTCTTTTATAAGGAATAATAATTTTGACTAGTTCCTAACTCTATGGGCATTTAGGGCCACCAAGTTTATCTCTATATCCTTGAAAACCCTCCCTTCATTTTTGGAGGTTAGATAGAGCTCAACCTTCATCTTCAATTATTGTCTACATACTACTATTGATGATGCCAAATTATCCCCACAATATTTCCAAGGATTTCACCAGGGTACTTTTTCTTAGAGGCATAGTTACGCTATCTTTATTGAACTATAACCAATTGAGTCAATTTGGGTCCTCTTTATATAAGGCTTAGGGTTTTGAGCTTTAATGGCAAAAATATCTAGGTCTTAATTTCATACATTCCTTAGATTTGATGGGACCCTTTTCTTCATTCCTTTTGTGTTTTTAAGCATGCCTTTTGTGTTTTTAAGCTTAGAATATCTTTGATTTTGACCTTTTATGCTTATGTGGAGTCCATGTGGCATCATTATGGACTTTTCATGGCAATTTTCATAATTACCATTCAAATACTAGCCATTGGCTCTTAAAAGCCTCCTTTATTTCACTCTGTTGGATCGAGATCTTGGGTTTAATGTAATCCATTGATCTAAATCTAAGTTCTTACTTTCCCATTGGTCCATCTATCTTCAAGTTCATGGTCATAACACTTGGCACCTTCACAGATCTTTCTCATGATATGTATCTTTTTCAGTTGCCATTTTGGTCAATGTGTTGGCCATGTGTCAAGCTTTTAGAGTCTTGAAAACTCATTGAGATCTTCACACCATTAGATTAAATTAAGGGAATGAGAGATAATTGTTGATCTTTATGGGGCCCTTTTATTTAGTAGAGGCCCTGTCACACCATTAGATCAAATATAGTGGGTGAGAGATCACCATTGATCTTCATGGTGAACTTGGTCATTAATTGAACACTTTTATTAAGTGGGTCACTTTAATTTTATTCTTTTTATTAGCAAGTTGCCATTAATATACCTCTTAGGATTTTATGTACCTTTTTACTTTTCTTCCTATGCCTTACACTGTTGGATCAAATCTAGTGAGCAAGTGGTTGTCATTTTATCTTTTATGATGCACATTACTTAAACAAGAGTTTTTCAGCTAATACGCTCCATCAGATCAAGATCTAGTAAGTGTGATTATTTTTGGATCCTGAAAATGGCATGAGTAATAACTATTAGGACTAAGGACATAAATACTTAAGATAGATTATTAAGACTAAGGTCAAGATTAAATATTGGGGCCTTAGTATTAATATCCTAGTCTAAGTTAGGTAACTTAAAAAGGACCTTATAAAGAACGTTAATCTAGACCCAAGGTAAAAGAAAAGGGAAAAGAATGAACAAAGGATTGGGTCATGTTTAGAATAAGATGTAAACACATTTTTAACAAATTTATTCAATCGTCCCTACCAACTTATCTCCCACCAATATTTGAATTTAAACTTGAGGATTACCTAGGGTTTGTGAACACCAAACCCTAGACCTTCCAAGGAACTTAAAAAAAAAGACTTAGGCAACTTCACTAGCCAAGTTAGTTCAAAATAAGAGGTTAAAAAAATTTCAAATGTGTTTCATTCATAAATGGATGATCTTCAAAATTTTCAACAAGGACCTCAACTTTTAGATATTTCAAACTTGGATACATAGGTCTCTTAAGGGTCCCCAATTTTAAAATGAGAGGGTTATGTTGGTCCCAATAAATGGTGACTTCTAGGGGAAACAAAAAAATATTCTAGAACTTCCAAACTTTGAGTTTAGATAAGCATTAAGGTCACCATTCAATTTGACCCAAGAAACTACCCTCTAGATCTACTAGTGGTTGAAACAAACCTTACACTAGTAGATTTAAGGTGAGACATCAAGTCATACCTGAGTTGTGTGTGTGATTTGATTCCACTTACTATTTTCTATAGGGTTCATAAATTATTCCTTATATTTCTTCCTTCAATCATTTATGTTGACCTAGGTATATCAAATATCATGGTTTGGCTCAGGGAAGGCTTGGGCATTGCTCTACTACCAACTAGGCATCCATAGCCCCGACAGAGATACCTTTGGTTCCACTCATGGCCTTAATCCACTACCATCCATGCATCCATATCCCTAGTGGAGCTTGCTTGAATCACCTTCTTATGAAAGCTTCAATTTTTCCTTATATTTTTATAATTCTTTAATATATTTTTAGATCTTTATGCTTTCAGTAAGGTTGGGGACCAAGATAGCTAGGTTTAGGATTTGGTCAAATATTTGATCTTGAGAGGATCACTCATGGATAAAAATCTCATATTATTCAAGGATGTTCATTAAGTGCTAGCTATTAGCATGTCCTTGATAGTTCAAGTCTTAAATCTTAAGTACAAATCTTCTTAAAACTAGTATATATCTAGGGTCGTGACTTAAATCTCATAGAATTACTTCCACTCTATCTATCTATACTTAGCTCCTCAAAGTTGTATCATAATGTTAATTTCTTAGACCAAGGTTGATTTTTTTTTGGGGTTCACACCTTCCCTTTAGGATTGCAGCCATTTTGAGTATATTTCATAATTTTCAAGCTTTTGGGATGACTCCAAAATACTCTAAGATCAAGGGAAAACCATAAGACAAACAACACACAATAGAAATCAAGAGAAAACAAAATAAAATAACTAAACAAAGATGAACAAACTTATGTACAAACCAAGGACAAGAAATAAAATATGTATAAAGAAAAATAATTAGCTTACCTACTCTAATCTAATCCCCTTACACCTTAATCCATAAATACCCTAGGAGGGGTGGCATATAAGTGATGTTTGATGTATTACACATTAGTAGGCAATATGAACTCTACCCCTTGTAAGCCATTGAGCTTGAAGGTGTTGTTCCCCAATGTTTCACTAATATGATATGGTCTAATACATAATGGTGTGAATTTTCCATGCTTTATTTTGGGTTTAGATGCTTGTCCCAAAGTAGGATTAAGTCTCCCTGCCTGAACACCTCAATCTTATACCTTTTGCCAAACCATCTTTTTATTGTGGCCTAGTTTCTATTAAAATCAAAAAATGTATTTTCCTTGTCATCTTCCATATCGATTAGGTATAATATCTTGGAAGTGATGTGTTCTTGACTCTCCTCCATGTATTATTGAATAAACCTATATAAAGGCAATTTGAGGGTGATGGGGAATATGGGTTCCAGACCATACACCAACATTAATGGTGAAGATTTTAAGGCTTGCTTGATTCTTATTTTGATAGCCCAAAGTGTAAACTTGAGAAACTTATGCCAAGTTCTAATCTTGTCTTCAACATACTTCTTGATTACCTTCACTAGGTTTTTATTTATGGATTTTGAAACACCATTTCCTTGATGATAGTGATTGGAAGAAAACTTAAGGTTGATCCCATTATCATAGGCCCATTCAATCGTCTCAATTGAAATTAATATGGATCCATTATTACATACTAGAGAGATTGGGGTCCCAAATCTAGCACACAAACTTTATTTTAAGAAGCTAATCACCTCTTCCATTTTGCATTACTTGGTAGCTACTACTTTTGTCCACTTGGTGCAGTAATTTTTAGTAGTTAAGACATAATTTTGTCTCTTAGGTGAGTTATGGTTGATCACTCTAATGAATTCTAGACCCTACTATGCAAATGGTTTGTCAATCATGAATGGTTGTATAGGCATGGCTACTTTTGGCTCTTTGGTGATAAAAATTTGGCAAGAGTGGCATTCTCTTACATGCTTGTGGGCATCTTTGAAGATAGTGGGCCAATAGTAACTAGACCTTTAGATATTGTGGGTAGTAGTCCTTCTAGAGGGATGTCCACTTCCTAGATTTTCATTGAAGGTGGCCATAATTTGGGTAGCTTATTCTTGTGAGACACACCTAAGGTAGATTATTTCAAAGTTTCTTCTATACAATACCCCATCCTTGATTAGGTAGTGAGCTGACTTAAGCCTTAAGGCTCTTTTTTTCTCCCTAGATAGGCTTGCAGGACAAATTCCATTGATTAATAGGTGTATGATTTAATCATACCATTCATTATTTTATAAACTTTTTTGACCTACTTGCATGATACTTAGCCTAGGGCTAGTATTGGTAATCATTTAGATTAATCCTTAGCATCTTATCAGCTTTGATACCTTCATTTCCAAGTCAAATTATTATAAAAATAACATCCACTTACCTCTACATTCTCCTAGCTCATTTTGAATCAACATAAGTTTGATAATAGGGTCAGGTAGGATAGTATGCACCTTATTCTTAAGGATATATTTTATAAAATTCTTTACTACCTTTACTATCGCATATGTCTGCTTATCAATCATAGAATAGTTTAGCTCAAAATTCTTGAAATTGGCACTCATGAAAGCTATTGGGTGATCACACTCATCAAATTTTTGAGTCAATATAGTAGCCATAATATGATTAGATGCAAAGGAGTAAATATATAAATCCTTTGAGAAATCAAGACTTATAAGCATTGGGCCTTAACCAATGGCTTCCTTGATGTCATTGAATGCCTTCTTGGATTCTTCCTTCCAAATCACCTTAGAATTTTTATTGGGAATGTCTTTTAGTGGCTTGATAATTTCTATAAAACCAAAAATAAATTTTATTACAAAATTGATTTTGCCAAAGAATGACTTTAGTTCCTTCCTACTATTTGGGAGCTCAATTCTAGATATGGCCTCCACTTTTTTAGGGTCTATGGAGATGCCATATTTGGTTATAACATGCCCTAATAGTTTTCCTTTAGTTACACAAAATATACTTTTCTTAGGTTTGAAGGAAATGCCATACCTTATACATCTTTCAAAAACTTGTTGTAGGTGCATGAAGTACTCTTCCCTATTTTTAGAAAAAATTGTTAGATCATCCATGTAAATGATAATGCACTTACCAATCAAGCCTTGAAAGGCATGATCCATTTATATTTGGAAGGTGGTTCCTATGTTGATCAGTCTAAAAGGAATCCTTTTGTAATCAAAGGTCCCCCACTTTGTTTTGAATGTTGTCTTCATCCTATCTTCTCTATCAACTAGTACTTGGTTATAGCTTGAAAATCCATTAGGGAAGAACATCATAGCTGAACCTAAAATAGTTTGAATTACTCGATCAAAGGAAGGGAGAGGATAATTGTCCTTATTTGATGCTTTATTAAAAAAAATTAAGTTAATACATAGCCTAATCTCACCATTCTTCTTCTTGACTAGCACTAGATTGGCCACCCAATTTGAATGTCTGATGGGAAAAACTATCCTTACATCCAGTAACCTTTTGACTTCTTTTAATATCATAGGTTCTGAGGTTTAGTGGTATTTAATTATATCTAAAAGGTTTAAAACTTTATTTAATGGGTATGGTATGGGTAATTACCCTTGGATCAAAGATAGTTAGGTCATCATAGGACCATGCTATAACATCTTTATACTTGGTAAGGATTTCTTTAGCTTTCATATTTTTAGAAGTTATACAAGCCTTTCCAATGTTTACTAACTAGGGTTTCCCCTAGAGACTAAGATCCATAGTATTGAAATCCTTTCCACTTACCTTGATTTGGAAACCTCAACTAGTTTGTCTTGATCAAACAGTCTTTCTAGAGCAATCATTCCTTTAGGGATTTTGTTGTCATTTAGTTGAATGACTTTGCTATCAATCTTGTTCCCTCCAACTAAATTTTCATTAGCTTTATGTATGATATGGGCTTCAAATTCCCCATAATTGGTCAATAAATCCAATATCTATTGGTCATAATTAAAGACTTCAAAATGGTTAACATTATCAGGCACTGATGGACATAAGACTAATTCAATAATAAAATTAGGGGAGTCTAGATTAGGCATGAGATTCACTGTCACTGATGCTAGCTCATATGTATCTTAGTTTTCTTCTCTAGGAATGGAGGTGATGTTGAATGTGTCAAAATACTCAATCAAGTCTTATACTCTAAACTTATACTTCTTGAGGTATGAGAGTTTACATTGATACCTACTTCTGACCTGGTTGACTACTAGTTCTAAATCTCCAAAAATTGGTAGTTCTTTATCTTTATCTTTATTCTTGATATCAAATTGTAAACCAAGGATGATAGCTTCATATTAATTAAGTTTATTGGTGTAGGGGAATTGGAGTCTATAAGAGTCATGATACCTTTTATCAGTTAGAAAAATTAAGGTAATACCAACACCTGATCCAGCCTTGCACCTAGCACTATCAAAGTAAAATTTCCATAGCCCAAGAGGAGTGTCCATGTCCTTAGGATCACCAATTTATTAGCTTCTAGGGTGAAAAATCTTAAGTCTTAGTTTATTATGTTAATTATATCATTAATATCATTGTAATCCATTATCATATGTTTCATCCTTGGTTCCCTCTCAAATCTTATTTGATTTAGGACTCATTTTCAAGGTAACCATATGTGGGAACAATTAGTAGACATATACCCATTTAAATATTTAGTCCATTCTCTACTCAATAGTATACCATAGGCATCTAATATGTCTACTACCTGAATTCCAATGAATTATTATACCATGGGCTCAAAGTCTATTTGCATGTGGACATTCAAAATTTCTCCAACTACTTTAACCCTTAATTTTTCCAACTGGGTGATGATCATATCAGACTTGATGGGGTTAAGCCAAGTTGTCTGCATATGAAAGTAGGCATGATGTTTGTGGAAGTACCTAAGTATAGCAAGCAATTATGAATTTTTTTTCCAAATATTCTAACTGTGAGCAAGAAAGGGGGAGATTTGGCTTTGGCCTTATGCACTGTTACATTAGCATTATCTATCTTAGGAGGTTTGTTGAAATTTAAGGACTCCAACAAAAAATACCTTTATTTTGTGATTTGTGTTAACTCATTCAAGGTGATATTATCCTTTAGCTTCTTCATGTCCTCAACTATGTTATAACTAATTTTTTGAGGACAAGGGACTTTAGGGTAGGAATACTCCCTTGGGTGGGCTTAGCGTTATTACTTGGAGAAGGATCTAGAGGATTTCCAAAGTTATTTGGGGGGGTTGAGGTAGTCAAGGGATTATTCTATTATTTATTCCTCAATGGGTAAGTCTTTTTTAGGAACTATTGAAATGCATGGATTTCTTTAGGGATCTCATCTAGTTCATTTTATTCTTGAAAGGGGAACTCAAAGTTTTTTACCATGAAAGCCTATTCAAAAGGCTTTGGGTTAGATGTATGTGCACTATTGCCATTATTAGAAACTACATCAAACATGTCCAACTCCTCTTAGAATGCTTCAAATGCCTTGAAAAATTCAATGCAATCAATCTCCCCATGGTTATTTGTGAAATGAACCCTATAATAGTCAGGTAATGCAATATCTATGGGTTGATATCCATGGTTTTCTTCTCTGAGGAGGGGTCATGGTTTCCATTATTGTGGAAACTATCATTATGGAACGTATTGCCTAGCCTATTATATATTTGAAATGAGAAGTTCCTTCCTAAACTTTTAGTAGTATTCCCCACTTGTTTTTGTAATTAGAATAAATTAGTACTTAGATTCTAGACCATTTTTAGGGTAGATTCATTTTCACTTTTAAGGGTCTCAAAATTGTGTACTTGATTATTGCTAACATTAGCAGTTGGTACTAATGCCATTTGATCTCCTATTTTAAAGCCATTATTGGTAGGTTGGATCATGAATCCTAAGTTTTTATTAGGGGCAATATGATTCAAGGGAAACTAAGTGAGGTTTGTAAGTTGGTTGATAGTAGTTTTATTTTGATTATCATTAGGAAATAAGTTCATCACTGGCATGTAGGGGTTAACATTTAACACCGAATAAGCCATTTGTCCTTGGGGTTGCATTTGATCATTAATAATTACTAGTTCTAAATAATCCCTTGCTAATGAAGTTATGGCTGGTATGAATCTCTTTAAGAACATTAAGGTCATAGGATCCACTACATCCTTGTAGATCTCTAAAGCTAGAATCTCATCTGGCTTGTATGGATCTATGGTTATATTGAACATCTTCTGAAACCTAGCATTAAAGGACCTGATAGGTTCATTGACATCTCTTATAATAGTTTTAAATTGATGATAAATGATGTAAGGACTAATTATTTTTCCAAAATAATCTATGAAGACATTATTAAAATCTTCCCAACTAGTAATGTAGTTATAGGCAAGTTCAAAAACCATTCATAGGCAACATCCTTAAAAGTGAAAGGGAACAACCTACATGCTACATCTTCATGCATAATGTTGAGTAATTTTAAGGTGGCCTTATAAGAATTTATATGTTCTTTATTAGTTATTATGCCTATGGGACTAAATGTAAGCAAATGTTTCTTTGGATTATGTGGGAAATCAAGGACTATCCTAGGCACATTAATGGAAGAATCACCTAACCAAGCCATTTTGTATAAGGATTAAAATAAAGTGTACCTTGAATAGGTGATGTGGGGAGGGACTTGGATTTCCTTCATCTACCTTTGTCCTACATGTCTTTCCTATGTTCTTGAAGATCAAGCAAAGGATCTCAAGTTTTTGAGTGTGATCTTATCATGATCTTAGGCAACTCCAGCATGAGATTTGAAGATCTTATTTAAGATATGATATACCATGTTAAATTTACATGAGAAATTAATTTACTCTTAGATGTGGGTTAATCTTTGCTAAGAATACAAATATTTGGTTAGATCCTGCCCAATACACACTTAATTTCATGAATATTTCCTATCTTAATGCATCCCTACTTAAATAACATTAATTCCCACCCTACAATAGCCTCAAATGGTTTGAAAAATGCCAAGACATGTGACCTTTCCAATTTTGAGTAAAATTTAACACAAATCAAGAATATATACCAGGCACTCCTTCTAGTGCCAGTGGAGCTTTCTCCTATTGATGCTTATAAATGAACCATAGGTGCCCTCTAGTGTTCAAATAACACTTTAATTTTAGAATCAAAATTTTCAAGGCATGAGTTGAAGGTATTTGGTGATTAAGATGCTTGTGGTGGAAATAGTAGTAGAGAAGCATGAACTGTTCCACAATATTTATAAATTTTGATGGTAGGGGGCTATATTGGTACCTTTCTTGAAAAGTTTGGACAAACTAACCTAGATCTAGACCATTGAATAAACTTGAAATGATTATGAATAATGTACTTAAGATAATGTGATTTTTTTAAAAATAATTAAAAGGGAAGATAGGGTAAGAAATAAATAGTGATTGTTGATCTGTATTATGAACATATTGACAAGACTTCAATCTTTTTTTAGCATGATCTTAACTAGAATGTAATGTAATGTAGCCTAAGATCATGTTTCACCATAAACTAGGCCTAATTCAAAAGGAAAAATGACAATACAAGTAAAATTGAATTTATTTTAAGGTTTTAAACTACACTTATATAGCTAAAGCACATCTCTCTTGCAAAGTAAATGAAATGAAGTAAATTCAATTCTTTCAACTAGCCTAACATACACAAGTTAGCAACCTTGTAATTAATAATCTTGCTTAGTATTTATTTATACCATTCATATTCAAAATACAAAAAATAATTTAGATATTTAGCAATTCAAACATGCTAAACTAGATAATTCTTACAACATTCTTTGATCTCTTGTATTAATTACTCAAATTGTAAAAATATCTCAATGTCTCTCCTTTTATAATTGGTAATACATGCTATTTTATAAGAATATAGGTAATATACCATTCATTTTTACAACTACAAGTGTAAAAAAATAGTTGTCTTTGTTACAACTATAATACCATCATCTTTTACAATCCTACTAACCTAAATGCAATCATGTTAACAAACTAGTATATGCCTTTATAAATTGAATGAGTTGCCCTACTGGCAAGCCATAATTAAGATGCTAGAGGTGGGTCCCTTCATTGATGTAGGATGATTATGGACTTTATATGTTGTTCATCCACTAGGCCTAAATCCATGGTTGTCCTAGTGATGTACTCCTCTTCTTGATTTGCCAACTCATCAAAATCTTTATCATTCCTGGCCAAGGCTTCTTTGATGTTCATAAATTCATTAATTTTATCCCCTACATTAAATATCATGTTCAAAACTCTATTTTTATCCTTTCCAAATTGTCCTTGACTCTTATATTTGATTTCTTGAGTCACCAAGGTGGCTCTGTGATGGAATTATTCATTAGTTATAATCCTTAGGGTTGTAGTTTGTGCAAGATCCTCGAGCATGGTGCCTAGGAGCTTTTCAATTTTATAATGATCTCATTTTATTCTTGTATGATCTCTTCAAATTTGAAATTCCAAGAATTCAAAGCTTGTATTTTTTCTCTAATAATCCCCAAATGACACTAAAATTCCCCATACTAATAGCCTTGAAGTTTGGGATTTACTTTTTAATCTAGATATCAAGAAGATAGGTAATTTTGTCTTCAGAGGCTTGTTATTGAGTATTTAGTTTTATAGCTAAGGTAGCTTGATCTTTAAGGGAATTTTGCCTTGACTTAATGGACTTCAATGCCCTGATCATGTCATAAAATGACCTATCTAGCATATTTATCATAGAGTTTCGGAATGAGAGAACAACTTGAGTCTAAAAATTCCCTTTTCTTCCTTCAAGTTCATAATTATTTGTACTAATACTTGGACATTGGATCTAACCTATTAATATCGAGCCTTAATTAAACATACCACATCCTCCTCATGGATGGGAGATTCACCAAGATATTATCTTCTAATAGGGGTTAACCCTATGAATGGCTCGACGTTATGAAATGTGAACTCTTCCTGGCCCACCATGGCTACTCTAATTGTGGTCATCTTCAAGGCTACTATGTTGGGTTAAATTACACCTTAACCTCTAGTTCTTTGAATTTTTTAGGCTTAAGCACCTCCACACCTATGATTCTAGAGGCTCCTAAGGTGCCAATTCTCTATTTCTCCTAAATATGTTAAATTTGTATTCTTCTCTCTTCTTGTTATTTTCCTATATCTTTGATCCATGGATTGATGTTGTCATCCTTAGTAAAGCCAATCTACATCAAGGCCCAAGAAGGATAGAGGGATGGGATATTTTTAAGATTTCCATAAACAAACTAGTCAAGGATGATTGGTCCATGAATTGGATTTTAATCACTAAAAAGATTGACTTCACTAGTAGGGTAAGTGAAGGTAAACCTAAGTATTTTCCTTGGTGTTATAGAAACCAAGGCCAACTCTACCTTCTACTTCTCCCCATCCAATGGGATCAGCTACTTACCTACTTCACTAGAGGGATCCTCCTCCTTATCAAAATTATATACAATTGCTATGTCAACAAGGGCACCTTCTAATGTTTATCCTACTTCAAGGGTAACCATGTTAATGAATTCCATTAGAAAAGAAGGTCTTTATGGGAGTGCTAAAGGTGTAGGGACTTTTCCAAGTCTATCCTCTATCTTTGGTTATTTATCCATAGCTTTTCCTTTTCCTTTGATATCCCTAGTCTAATCAACCTAGTCTTATCTTATCATTTTTGCTTGTTGAGGCTTAGATGACTATCCTTTAATAGGAGGATTTTGATGAAAAGCCTTGGATGGACTTGGAAATAAGTGATAATGTAAAGGGTGTAGTTTCCATATTTCTCTTAAGGGCTTGTTGTCCCTAAGCAACCTACACTCTAATTGGATATTGTGACCTCTGATTCTAGAAAGTACTTCTAAATTCTTGGCTCTGATGTAGATGTAATCACCTAAACCTAAATGATGTCCATATTCAATATTTGGGACCTTCCTATCCTAGATGTGGTTGATAACCTTGTTTTTAGGGTCCCATATTTTAAGGTCATATATCTAAAAATCAAAGGAATTATTATGTACCACCATGGCCTCCAGTTGCTTCCAATATTTGATTATGACTTTGCCAATGTCTGATGGGAAAGGATGGACTTGAGATTTCTTACTTTCTTTATATGTCCTATCCACACCTTGAATAAACTAAGAGGCAATCTCCCATTATTTAATATTATTGGGGACATGAATTGGTAACTATTAGGGCTCAGTTAGGATCCCCCTCTATCCTTATTATGATGCAATCTAGGTAGTACCACACATCCCCCATGGTTTCCATTTATTTCTTGATGAGAGGATGTAGTCTTGTAATAAGGATACCTGAGATCACCTCATAAATGGATAGGAACACACCATCACAAATAAATTTCATGTGGTTCCTCTACTTGAATATATGTAATTTAGAGTAATGGTGGGAGATTGTGGTCCTGCTTTCAAGGGACCAATTTATTATGATAGGGAAGGTTACATAGGCTAAGAGGGAATTCAAGAGATAGAACATCATATAAAATTTATTTTATGTCATTTTAATGGACATGAATTTCTTGGCCAGGAAAAAGCTTATTAGGTATCCCACATGAGGGGTCAATTTCTCTCCTAGCATAAAGTGGGAATAAGATACCCAAAATTTATTCACATAAGTAGTGGAAGGGGCACTAAGGTCTCTATTTAGTAAGGTCATGGCTATCCTAACACCCTCCCTAAATTTGACAATAGGAATTTTTCCATTAAGGGACCTGAAAACATGGAATCTTTGGATTAACCAAGGTGTGAGGATTGAATTGAGGTCCTGGGTGTTAGTCCAATCTCTCATAAATGGGAGCTCAAGATGAGGTAAGAGAAGTTTGTAATATGTCTCAAAGGCCATGGGGGTGATACATACAACCCTTTTTGTGCTTCCATCTCCAATAATCCACTTCTCATCTATTCTATAATTCATAAAAATAGGAGTAAAGACATTGATACAATGCATTACCTCTGGTTTTATTATTGCATGGTATAGGCCTACCATCTCAATTGCAACTATGTCATTGTATCTCTAATGTGTAGTGTTGTTTCTCTTCTCCTCTTGAGAGATGGGCTACAATTTTTCCACAAGGAATAATAATTATGACTAGTTCTTGACTGCATGGACATTTAGGGCCACCAAGTCTAGATCTATATCCCTAAAAACCTTCCCTTAATTATTAGAGGTTAGATAGAGCTTAGCCTCCATCTTCAATTGTTGTATGCTTACCACCATTGATTATATTAAATTATCCCTATAGGATTAACAAGGATTTCACTAAGGTACTTTATCTCATAGGCACAATTACACTATCTTGATTGAACTATAACCAATTGAGTCAATTTGGGTCCTCTTTATAGAAGGCTTAGGGTTTTGAGATTTAATGGCATAAATATCTAGGTATTAATTTCATACATTCCTTAGATTTGATGGGACCCTTTTCTTCATTCCCTTTATGTTTTGAATATTATAAGATCTTTGATTTTAACCTTCTATTCTTATGTGATGTCCATTTGGCATCAATCTAGGCTTTTCATAACAATTTTCATAATTATCATTCAGATACTAGCCATTAGCTTTTAAAATCCTCCTTTATTTTGCTCCATCAGATTAAGATCTTGGGTTTAACATGATCTATTAATCTAAATCTAAGTTCCTTCATTCCCTTTGGTCCATAAATCTTTAGGTTTATGGTCATGACACTTTGCACCTTTATAGATCTTTCTCATGCTACATATCTTTGTCAGTTGCCATCTTGGTCATGCATTGGCCACATGTCAAGCTCATGGAGCCTTGAAAAGTCATTTGGATCTTCATGCTATTGGATAAAATCCAATGAGTGAGTGATCACTATTGATTTTTATGGGACCCTTTTGTTGAGTAGAGGCCCTCTTACACCGTTGGATCAAATCCAGTGGGCAAGCGATCACCAATGGTCTTCATGGTCAAACCAATCATTAATTGAACACTTTTATTAACTAGATCCCTTTAATTTTCTTATTTTGATTAACAAGTCACAATGCATCCACCTCTCAGGGCTTTATGTACCTTTTGAAATTTTTTCCTATGCCTCATGCTATTTGATCAAATCCAACAAGCGAGTGGTTGTCATTTGATAGTTTATGATGCAATTTACTTAATAGAGAGATTTTTGGTTAATACACTCCATAAAATTGAGATCTAGAAAGTAAGTGATCATTATTGGATCCTTTAAAGGGCACAAAGAATAATTATTAGGCTTGAGGACACAAATACTTAGGATGGATTATTAAGACTAAGGTTAAGATTAAATATTGGGGCCTTAGTATTAATAACCTAGTCTAAGTTAGGTAACTTAAAAAGGACCTTATAAAGCACAATAATCTAGACCCAAGGTAAATGAAAAGGGAAAGGAATGAACAAAGGCTCAGGTCATGTTTAAAATACAACACAAACGCTTTTGTTAACAAATTTATTCAATCATCCCCACCAACTTGGCTCCCACCAATATTTCATTCTAAACTTGAGGACTACTTAGGGTTTATGAATACCAAACCCTAAAACTTCTAAGGAACCTTAAAAAAAAGACATAATCAATTTCACTAACTAGGTTAGTTTAGAATAAGAGGTTACAAAATTCATAAATGTGTTCCCTTCATAAATGGATGATCTTTAAATTTTTCAGTACATACCTCAATGTTCAGATATTTCAAACTTGGATACATAGGTCTCTCAAGGGTCCCCAATTTTAAAATGAGTGGGGTATGTTGGTCTCAACAAGTGACTTGTCAATTCCCCCATAGATAAATTGGGTTTAATAGCTTGAAGGCCCCAAGGGAGTAATGGCTCCAATGTTGAGGTCATAACCTATTTGGTGGTTGAGTTTCCCATACTCTTGGGGAGTAGGGAAAGCATCTAGGGTAAGGAGTCAGTATTGTCTAAGCATAAGGTATTAAAAGGTAGATTCCAAGGGATCAGTGGTGGGTATTTGGTCTATGGGAATAGATGAACTGGTAAATGCCCCTATGGAAGGGAAAGTATTGGATTTATTTTCGATGGTTGAGGACTTGGTGATAGATGCTTGGGGTGGTTTTGTCTAAGGTAAGAGGATGTCATTAGGTTGATAGGTCATGTTGCATGCTACAAAAGGGCTTATATTAGCTTGTATGGTAATAACCTAACCTTTGTGATCAAATTTGACACAATGGTAGAGGGTATAAGGTACATAACTCATAGCATGGATCCAAGGTCTCCCTAATATAACATTATACTAGAATTCATAGTTGACCACATATAAAAGTTTAGGAAACATGCATAGTCTGAGTCAAATGTGGGGGATAATAGTTACCAAGGTAGTGGTCATGGTGTCATTAAAGATTAAAGCATAGTTGAAGTTTGGGATATGACATTGTTTGGTAAATTGAGTTGGTCATAGGCATGAAAAGAGATGATGTTGACAGTAATTCCCCCATTGATCATAACCCATTTGACATGGGTTTGGTTGATGTGGGTAGTAATAAAGAGAGGAGGATCTAGATCCTCAAGGTGGATATAGGGAATCTCTGAGTCCTTGAAAATAACAACAGTAGAGAGCTAGAGAGTGCCTATAAAGGCCTCTATAGGTTAGGAATCTCATGGTCTAACCTTAATAGATTTCATAGCCTCTATCATGGCATGGTGATGGTGAGGTGAGGTGGAAATAATCTTGTATAAGCTCATCTTAGCTAGAGTTTTGTGAAGTTTCTTAAGAATGACCCTCTTAATGGATTCAGAGGGGTTAGTCTTAGAGGTGCTTAAGATGGTAACTTTAGGCTTAGTTGAAGACGTAGAGGTTTAGATCAAGTTTGGTTTAGGATGAGTTGGGGGTTATGTCCATGGAATGGACACTTTATACTTTCCTTTATCCTTTTGTTGTGATCATATGACTAGAATAATGGTATGGATAGATGGGAAAGGTGTGATAGGAGGTTGGGTAGATTCTCTATCACTTTGAGGTGAGAGTAGAGGATTAGGGATGCACTAGTAAATGGATATTGGGTGTATTGGTAGAGGAGTTATGGGAAGTTCATTTAATAAAATATCATCCTCATCATAGAGCTGATGGATAATGGCTTAGAGACCTTTGTAATTCTTAGTGTCATGATCAGGTGTCATGTGATAGGAATAGATTTGATGGTCATTGTACCAAGCCAACTTCAAACCAAGAGGATCAAAAGGTTTGATAGGAGGTAATGTGAGGTAGGAGGTCTACAATAATCTTTGAAGAATGGTTGTATAGGATTCAACTATAGGTGGGAAAGGTCTATAGGTTGTGGTTTTGGTTGGTAAGATGGGTGTGTTGGTAGTAATGTGTTTGGTGAGAGAGGTTTTGGATAAGGTGGTGTTTTTGGTCAGTGGTTTTGGATTGGGTATGTTGGTTGTTAGGGAATTCAAGGTTGATAGTCTAGATATTGGCAATCCAAGAAAGATTGGTGCATTAGACAATATGTGGATTGGTGTAACCAACAGTGGTGGATGACATATGTTAAAAGGAGCTTACTTTTTAGGCAAAGTTGAGGGGTGAGGCCCTAATATAGAGGTAAAGGTAAAGGGAGGTAGAATCTTAGACATGTATATTTTTAATGGTTTTTCCCCTTTAGTTGGTTTAGGTTAAGGCTTGGGTATGGGCTTGGATGTGGTTAATTCCACTTTCAAGGATGGGTTAACCAAGCTTTGTGTAGGGAAGGCACCAAGAGTTTTGGAAGGTTTGGTTGGTGGAGCAATTATTGGAGAGGTGGATGTTTTGGTTGACTGAGAAGGTGAGGGGTTGGTAAAAGTTATAATTAGTTTAAGAGGTGATGTAAAAATGATGGGTTGTTTGGTTAAAATCATACTAGAAGGTTTAGCTGTGTTGATGTAAGGAAGTCCTAATTATTTCTAGAAAGTGGTTTGATCCATGTTTGGTTTGTGACCATACCTAACTTTTGAATGAGTTTGGAAAAGGGTTTGTATATTGGTTTCACCTCTAGGGAAGTGGGTGTCAAGGATACACCTATGGGCTGAGGAGGAGGGTTGGTATCCTCATCTATTTCCTCAAGCAAGGGATGTAAGTTTGGACTGGGTGGATGCTCTGTGAGGGGTGTTTGTGAAAAGTTCACTCCCACATGCACGATGTCCATAGTTATGGTTTGTCCTATAATTAGGGGAGGTAGTTTATTTGGAATGTTTATTTTTTTAGATGGGTTATTCTAAGGGGTGTTTGATGATTCCAAAGCCTCTATGAGTGAAGCTAAGGAAAAAGTAACTTCCTCAATTTGGGTCTCTAAAGGAAGGGAAAGTGACTCCACCTCTTGGGTGGGTGAAGTGGAGGAGAAGCACGTAGGTTGGATGGTAGGTTCCCCATTTATAAGTGTATTTAGGATCATATTGATCATGTGGGAATCATGAGAACATTCAGCTTGTGTGTCCTCAATTTTGGTAATGGCTTGGTTTGGAAAATGCTTCTTGAAGACATCAAAAGCTTGATTTTGAGGGGCATTGGGATTATCCAACACAAGTTCCCCCTTATCAATAAGGCTCTAAACAAAATTATTGGAAGTATTACATCAACTAACATCATGTCTAATTACCTAATTAAAATCACAAAGGTCATTCTCATTATACTAAGTAGATGCAGGATGAGAAGAATTAAACTATTGAGGAGGTTTGATGGGGGGAAGCTGTATGAGGTTTACTTTTAGTAATTTCTCCAAAACTGAGGCATAATATTCTCCAAGTAGAGTGAACTATTTTTGGTTGCTTTGGTTTAGGTTCTTTGTTTTTTGGTTGAAGGTAATGGGATAATTTTTCTAATTGACATTGGGTGGAGGGGTAGTTTTAAGGACAACTGCATTCATAGTTCCCTTACTCTTGGTTTTGGCATTGGCTTGGTTGCTTGGTTTAGAGGAAGAGGTTTTGTTGGTCTTGAATGTAGAGTTTATTTTATAAATTCAATTTTCCATTGTCTATGGCCTAGTTTTATAACTTACGTGTCATGGTAAAAGCTTCATAAAATGTTCTAAATATTTGGATACGTAGTGTAGAAGATATATGTATGGCACAAACTCAAGGGAAAAGCTCTTTGAGTTCAAGTTGAGGCAAGGAAAATGAATGTTGATTAATCAAGCTTATCCAATGGGTGATGAAATCAATAATGGACTCATCATTGAATTTTTTAATAGAATAGAGATCGGTGATAGAGACCTTCTTGGAAATGTTAATGGAAAAGTGATCCAAGAAGTCCTGAGCTAGTTAGGTTAAACAAAAGATTGAATACCTAGTAAGGGCACTATACCAATCAATTTACAAGCTAAATAAAGACATGGGGAAGGTTCAGAGGATAAGGGCATCATCATAATTAATCATGTAACATGCATGCCTAAAATCCCTAAGGTGTTGTTGGGGGTCCTCCTTTCTCGAAAATTTGGTAAATTTTGGAAGCTCCCATTTAGGAGGGTAAGGTCTGATAGGGATAGAGGGATGGATAGGTTCATTACAAATATGATCACAAGATAGGATGTTATGAGCCCATGAAATGGATGACTCAATGTTTGTCATCTTATCTATGAGCATCTTCATTAGGCTAGTTTAAGGTGTTGGACCAAGAGGGCTGTAAGGTAGATATTGTGGTTAAGATTAGGTAACATATTGCTAATTGTTTGGTAGTTGAGAGGTTGTCACATTTTGGAGTGTGGATGCTAAAGGTTTAGTAGGTGGTATGTAAATATAGGTGGATAATGGTCGTAGAGTAGTTGGTACATATCCTTGTGGGTTAGGGATGTATCCTAAATTAGGGGAAATAGGTACCTACTAAGGAGTCCCTATGGATTGGGCATGAATGGTATTTGGGTTGGTAAAGAAAGGAGATTTAGTGACCTTCGTGCTAGTAGGTGGTGAAGTAGAAGGGATAGATACCCCTAAGCTTGGTAAAGGGGTATTGACCAATGCGTTGGCATTGAGAGAAGTAAGATTGGTAGTAGTAGTGGTAGGTGATTTAGTAATAAGTGGAGTATGATGAGTTAATGGTAGGGTTGTTCTTAAGGTAGAAGAGTCATTGGTAGGGGCAAAAGGTGTAAGGGTAGAAGTTGGCTAGATAGGTTAGTTTTTAACTGTGGCATCAAAGGGGTTAGTAGATGAATATTCCTAGGTAGTAGAAGGTCAGATGGTGACCATGGAAACATGGATACCCCTCATAAGGTAAGATGTCATGTCATAAGGAAGATCTTGAGGTGGATTTGGAACCAAGGCATGGTGAGGGGAGGTGTTAAGGTAGTTCTAAAGGGAAACTGGATTATTTTCTAAAAAAGTGGTAAAGTCCATGTCTCCTTGGGAAAATACCCAAGTAAAAGTAGGGATTCCCAATAGATAGGGTGATTATTATACCTTAGATACATACTCCATAGATGAAGAGGTAGAAGAGGTTGATTTGAGTGATGGGCTCTACTCTACTAGGTCTCTTTGTTGTTGGCGAGTGATAATCATACAAGAAAGAGAGATAACAAGGATAAAATCACCACTAAAATAGGAAGAAGACAAGAAAATGATCAAAGAATTCAAGGCATACCCTATAAAGTATGTTAATCCTAGAGGTTAGTTTTAATCTTGATTTTGGCTTAAACCTTAGTTTATGAGAATATGTGATAGAAGTTGGATTATAAATTAGGTATTATATAAGTAGTTAATGGTTGGTTTTGGGTTGTTTAGGTGATCAAAATAATTTTTATTAGAACCAATACATGGCTTATTATTAGGGCTTAACCACTCACTTCATGATCTTACAGCAGTAAAAGTGTTGGGTGCTTAGCCAATATATATTGATATCTAGAGTTTACACTCAACCAGAGAGTTGAGTTTGTTCTCCCCTTGGTAATGACCTCTGAGTAGGATTTTTGAGAAAGGGTAAGGTGAATACTAGGTGATGAAATCCTAGTCGAGCCTTGTCTCAAATAATTTTGATATTTTATTGATGAAAGTGGTTTGGCTAGTGTGTGTAATAAAAGTGGTGCTATGATAAGATTATTGTGCTTTAGTTCAAAGTAAACTAATGTTAAAAACAAATAATGGATGCAGAAGATTTTAAGCCCAAAAGATATTTTAGTTTTAATTATGAGCACAACTAGAGAGAAGAGTATACGAATTCAAAGAAAATGTGAGTAAAGACTCTAGGTCCTACCGAGTCTACTAGAATGTTTCATGTGAATTTTCACTTTAAGTTCTAGGGAAGAGAGAAAGAAACTCAATATGCATATGGTTGAAAAACCTATTTATTTGGGCACACATTGAATTAGAAGATTGTGAATATATCCTATTTGGCTTGGGAGGAAGACCTATAGATAAGAAATCACTAAATAAAACTTGTTTGTTAGATAGCTAGTTGGGTGGATTTCCTAGTGATAGCTAGATCTTAGAAGTGAGAGATTCCTTAAGGGATATCAATCGACACAATTTAAAAAATTAATTTTATAAAAAAGAGTAGAAATTACTTGTATCAATTAAAGAATATTATTGAAACTAATTATACAACAAGTGCTTGTTAAAGAAAGATATGTTAAAACATTAAATATATCAAAAGGCAGGTCAATACCTAAGATAAATTGTTGAGGTCTATTTTGAAAAATTAGGTAGGGGTCTATGAATAGGTAGAGACATAGAAAACTAGATATTGTTGGGTGTAGGTAGGTGAAAGGAGCTTTCTATAAATTTTATTGATAGTGAACTATTGATGGTCAAGGTGACCATCTCCAATTGGGGTAACCCTCATCAGTTGTCTAATTGTCACCAGTTAAGACAAACCATCACTAGTTAAGGCTAATCATCTTTGCTTGCCTATTAGTGGAACTAGGTTGGTATTGTTAGTTGATAAGATTTAGAAGGTAAGTTTTGAGAGGTGAGTAAAGGCTAGACTAATTTTAAAATGAAAATACAATAAGTGAATACTAGAAAACAAATACTTATTTTACTAGAAGTTGATTGGGTGGATGGTTGAGATGGATTGCTCATTGTATAAGTTAGTCATGATTCTAATAGAGTAATAGTATTTGGAGAACTCAATGAAGAGATGGAGATAAGTTGGCTCCCTGGTATGGCTGCTAGATTGTTGAAGTACTTGAAAATGATTGACCTACAAAAAGATATTTGGATATATAAATCTCTTGATCATAATTGTAGATTATACTTATCTTACAACCCTTATCTTTTTATAGGCAAGGTAAGAGGTGGAATTCAAGGTGTAAATAGGCCATCTAAATATAATTCATCCATGAAAAGGCTCACAAGAAGATTTAGACCGGATATATTTAGAAAATTAATGTGATGGTTTGCATATGGTTTGCATGTTAAAAGTCTGGGCAGAATAACCTAACCGTTACTGGTCAAGGTGACCATTACCAATCAACCTGACCATTTTTAATCATGGTTGAAGGTAAAATGTGGCTTAGGCTAGGTTAGTAGGTCAAACTAACTATGGGTTGGGTTTGGTTAGGGGTTAAAAGGTGGATGCTCCCAAGGGGGGTCCTAAGATGGTAAAAAATATTATGACATTCAAAATCATAGTGTGAAAATTTTTGGTGTCTATAATAACAAGCTAATAAAATGATGAAAATGAACCAAATAGGGTTTAAGAAGTACTTCAACCCAAAAACTTGATTTAATATAGGTGCAGGAACCAACCTATTATCATAAAGAGGGAGGCCCAGGTCTCCATAAACTAAGTTTGGTAGTATCAAGAACTAAATACAAGACAAAAATAAATTATTGAGATCCTTTATGTGACCCAAACCCAAAAAAAGTCATCAAAAGAGGAAATACGATAACACCAAACCCAAAAAATAAGAAACAAGAACTAAGATCTAAGAACAACCCAGGAGGGAAGGATAGAACTATCTCCTACTAGGTTGAATGGGTTATAGAATGCCCTCATAATATCTCAAAGAGAAATATTAATAAGATTTTTATGGGGTGGATGAGTTCACCCAAGATCCCAAATTTTGAAATCATAGGAGACTCCTAGGTTCACAAGGAGGTCCATGAAACTATTACCTTCTCTGTAAACATGTCCAAGGCATAAATCTTAAAATGAGACTATAAGGGTCCTTAAATCCTTGATTTCATTTTTAATGGTCCAAGAAGTCTGGTAATTCCCTCTAAGGTATTTAATGATTTTGAAGGAATTGCCTTCCAAAGCCAGCCTGAGAATTCCTTTATTTAATGTAGCTTTGATTCCCCATAGGAAAGCCCTAGCTTCCACCACATGATTAGTTTTCACACCCATTTTTATAGAATAGGTGACCACAAAATTACCATTTATTTTCTATGATCACTCCCCTACCTCCTATAGGGATTGGATTACCTTTAGAAACTTTGTCAAAGTTGAGTTTGAACTAACCATCAGGAGTCTAGTTGGTAGAATCATGAGTGGGATTACTAAGTAATCCAAGATCCTAGGGGAGCTTGAGATACCATGACAATATCATGATAAATTCCTCACCATCATCCACCTAAACATTTATAAGAATCTTTGGGGCCTAATTTTCCTTAATAGCCTCAATAATTTTTCGCTTAGTCATCCAACAATTTGAAATTTTTGTCTTTAAAATTTTTGTGATTTCTTTCTTTGTAGATTCCCTAATGCAAATGAGAAAGAGATATATTCTAGATAAAATTTATGGACTCATTATTTTAAGGAAGGTTCCATTTCAAAAAATATCCCATAGGGATCTAGGTAGAACCCAAGATATTTTGAGTGAACAAAGGATCGAGTGCTAGATAGAAATAGCATAAATGCATTCTATAAATATGTGATTGATGGTTTCTTCCACATTCAAGAATTAAATTCACCTATTGAGTAATTATAATCCATTTTTATTAATATTATCAATGGTGATAACTTTTTTTTGATAATCTATCAATGATAAAATGCTAACTTATGAATCAATTTTTATCCCAAAATTTGAACCAAGAAGGGTCATTCTAGGAGGTCTTAATAAACAAGGAAGTTGGATTTATTAATGTAATCCCTAGAGGATTTTGGATGCCAGATGATCTTATCTTCTTTAATAAATCAGCTAATGTCTATTTAATAAAGTTTAGAATTCAACAGATCTAAGAACTTGTTCTAAGCCTCAGTTATGTCTAGAGAGTGAAGTTGTTTCCAACTAAGGGCTTAGTTATCTAGAGACCAATAGTTCTAGACTTTAAGTCCTATTGATTATTAAAATAAATGAACTAAATTTTTGCATCCATCAATGACCAAAAGTGGGAAGTTAAATATCAAGTTTTCTTCCAAAAAATCAATAATATATCCATTGCCAACAACCCATTTTTAGTCTTTATAAATAATATTCCTTGTTTAAAAACCACTTTCCAAAAGTCTCAAAATTTATTAGGGACTTATTTTTTAAAAAAATCTTCATTAATGTTGGTTATATACTTACCTTTAGTCTTTATAAATAATGTTCCTTGTTTAAAAACCACTTTCCAAAAGTCTCAAACTTTATTAGGGACTTATTTTTAAAAAAAATCTTCATTTATGTTGGTTATATACTTACCTTTAATGACCTTGATCTATCTATTGTCCTCCTTCAATATTTTCCAATCTTGTTTCACCAAAAGGGCCTATTTCATACTTTTAAAACATCAAAGCCCTAAGCCCCCTCTACCTTTGAGTTTGCATACCTAAAAAAACTAATTACTTAATTAAAGCTAAAATGGTATTTATTATGAAATTATACCAAAGGCTAATCCCACTTCACAAGAATTAAAGATTCTTTTGGAGAATTAAATATTTTAAACAATGACAAATCATTAAACATTATAACTTTTGTTTTTTTTTTAAACTTCTTTTGATTTTATCTTTTGAAAAGTAAAAACTTTTAGATTTTGATGCAAAAGAATATTTAGATAGAATTTGGAAATCATTAAAATTAATGTATCAAAATCTATAAGAGGTTATTAATTTTTTTTAAACTTTGGTTTTGAAAACATCACAGAAATATTTTGTGCATTTTAAAAAAAATTAAATGATTTTTAAAATCATTAAAAATAAAGTGCCAAAAATTAAAAAGTAGAATTTTTTTAACCACATTTTTTTAAAATAGCATAGACATTTTTTTTTAAAAAAAAAAAACTGGTGATCTAGGTTTTCTTTAAATTTTAATAGTCAAAAATTAGATGATAGATTCAAAAAATCCAAAAAAAATTTAGAGATTAATATTTCCAAGCAAAATATATGATTTTTTTTGTAGACAGGTTTTTGGTTAAAAAACAGCTCAAAAATATTAAAAAACAACACAAAAAACTCCTTGAGAATTTTGTAAACAAAATTATTAATAGGGAAAAATATGAAACTTGAATCAATCAAAATAAGGTTGAGATTTAGAATTAATTTATACTCTTGATTCAAAACTACCTATGTATACAAATATAGTTAATATCAGACTTGTTACCAGAATCTGGATAATGTGAATGTAATGGAGACGTGATCACACGAGATGAAGCTAGTGCACATCACATAGATGCTAAAGCAATTTGAAATTATACAAGAAGATAAATTGCACAAGATAAATAGGATAAAACCCAATATTTGATTAACATAAGATGGCCAAAAGTGAAGAATACATATAGGAGAGCACATAAGTAACTCCTCCACAAAAGGTGGTCAAAGTACCCCAAGAATACACTATAACTCCTCCATGAAAGGTGGTGACAAGGTGCTAAGAATAGAGAAGTAACTCCCTGACACATTTATGACACACATCTCCACATAAGCTAGCCTATCCCACGAATTTAGGAAAACTCCATGTATGCACAAATATAATTTCCCTAATTAAATATTAGGGAAAAATAAAAACCAACACTAATACCCCCCATAAGCAAAACTTAGGTGGGCAGTGTGGAAATGTAAAATGGGTCCCAACAATTAGGCCTGATGAGGTACACATGTACAAATGCAATCTCCCATAAGATAGAGAAAAGGAGAAAACCCATAGGAAAAAACTCCCCCCCAAAAGAGAGACATAAAATAAATGAAGAGGCTAGTGGCCCCCCTCGAAGATGATGTTGTTGCAGATGTGGACCGCACCCCAAGAAGAGCTTGTAGATGAATGAATTTTCTCTTAGTGAAAGGTTTAGTGAAGATTTTTACAACCTGCTCTAAAGATTGGCAAAATATCAAGTTAATGACCTAACTATGAATAAGCTCTAGAATGAAATACATGTGAATTTTTATGTGCTTGGTCTGCTGATGCTGAAATGGATTCTTGCAAATCTAAATGGTACTCTGGTTGTCACAATAAATGATGTTGGGTTGCTTGATAGGAATGCCAAACTCAAAAATTATCCCTTGAAGCCAAATAGCCTCAATAGATGCATTAATAGCTCCCTTGTACTCTGCCTCTGTGGATGATATAGCAATAGCATTTTGATTCTTGCTATACCTACTGATAGGACTAGAACCTAGAGAGAAATTGTAATTAGAAGTGGACTTGCAAGTCTGTGAATTGCCAGCCCAGTCTAAATCTGTATATCCAACCAAGTCAACCTCTATTCCAAATCTGTAATGAATCTCGTATCTATGTGAACCCTATATGTAATGCAAGATCCTCTTAGCTACTTTCCAATGCAGTTCATGAGGTTCCTGTATAAATCTAGAGATGAGTCCCACTGTATATGATATGTTAGGCCTGGTCTAAGTCAAGTAGATGAGACTACTAACAAGTTGTCGATACTGAGTGGCATCAACCAATGGTGAAGAATAGTTAGCCTCAAGCTTGAATCCTAATAGAAAAGGAGTCAAAGATGGCTTGCAATTAGCCATGTGAAATTGAGACAATAAATCAAGAGCATACTTAGGTTGTCTAAGAGAAATCCCTGAATCTAACTGTGAGATCTCGATGCCATGGAAGTAGTGTAACAAACCCAAGTCTATCATGTCATATCTATCCTGGAGAGATTCCTTCACCTATGTAATAGCTGATGAAGAACTCTCAGTGATCAAAAGGTCATCAACATATAGAACCAAAATTAGGAACAAATCATCCTACCATAAGAAGCAAACATTGGGGTCAGAATGGCACCTAGTGAAACCTGTTGTAAGAAGAAAGGAATCCATCTTGGCATACCAAGCCTGAGGGGCCTATTTGAGGCCATAGATAGATTTCTTAAGTCTGCATACTAAGGAAGAATCCTAAACAAATCCTGGTAGTTGCTCCATGTAGATCTCCTCCTCTAGGTCTCTGTGAAGAAAGACACTCTTCACATCCATCTAGTGCACATCCCAACCATGTGATGTGGCAATAGCCAAGGTGATTCAGATAGAAGTCATCTTTGCAATAGGTGCAAAGGTCTCTAAGTATTCAATGCCTACCACTTGTGAGAAACCCTTGGCAACTAATCATTCCTTATACTTATCAACCGACCCATCTGCTACAAACTTGGTTCAATATATCCACCTACATCAAACCATCTTCCTTCCCTTAGGAAGTGAAGTCAAATACCAAGTGTGATTTTTGATTAAGGAAGAATATTCTTCCTCCATAGCACTATCCCACTTAGGTACCCTCGACGCCTCTCAAAAAGTTTATGGATCCAAAACTAAAGCAAAGAAGGCATGTGGATCTCTCTAAAAATCCCCCTAGTATGTATGTCATCTATAGGATCTCCTACCCAAGTGCCAACACTCTCAAGTGTCTGTCTGGCCCAAAGTGACCCAAAAGTGGGTGAGTTAAGTGCTAACTCCTCATCCTCTAACTAACTAGAGGTGGATGACATGACATCACTATCCTCACTATCTAAACTCAAAGAAGAAGATGTCTCTAGCTTAGGAACCTACTGTGGTTGATCTGAATTTGATGGGGAATCATCATGAAGAAGTAGATCTGATGAAGGAGAAGAAGTGCCAAGTGTTGAGTCTCTAGGATTCTCCTAAAAATGGATACTTTTCTCGATGAACAACTCATGAGTGATAGGATCTAGAAGGTGATACCCCTTAATACCATCCAGATATCTTACAAAGATGCAAGGCTTAGACTGACATTCCATAGCTTTATGTTTTTTCTTCAGTATGCGGGCCATGGCTAGGGATCCAAAAGCCCTAAGGTGCTCAACATCAGGTTTCCTTTTATGCCAAACTTCAAAGGGTGGTATCCCTTTCAAAGCTTTATGAGGAACCCCATTTTGAATGTAGCATGCACAATTGATGGCTTCGGCACAGTACTATGGTGCTAAGGATTTGGAGTGAATCATATAGCTACCCATCTCTTTCAAGAACCTATTTTTGCATTTTGAAACCCCATTCTATGAAGGACTATAAGTGACTGTGTGCTGCAAATCAATCCCCTCTGTGGTGCAAAACTACTCAAATCTATTGCTGACATACTCCCCTCCATTATTAGTTTGAAGAACCTTGATAGATTTCTCACTCTGTTTCTCAACAAGAGCCTTGAAGTCTAGAAAATTTTCAAACACTTCAGACTTTTGTTTGAGAAAATATATCCAAGTGTACCTAGAGAAATCATCAATGAAAGCGAGGATGTACTTGGCCCTTATGAAAGATGGTTTAGGGAAGGGTCTTGATACATCACTGTGGACTAACTCCAAAGGTTGTGAAGCCCTCCAAGATTTTTCTTTGTCAAATTTTGCTTCAGGATGCTTCCCAAGAGAGCACCCCTCACAAAGTCCTTTTGAGAATTGGACACAAGGCAAGCCAATGACTATGTCATTTTTGCAAAGTTGTTTAAGGTAGCGGTAGTTAAGGTGGCCAAACCACTCATGCCATAATTTTCTAACTCCATCTAAATGAGTTAGCAATGCTGTTAGAGAAGAATCAGGTGAAAAATGTGAGGTTTATAACCTTGCTTGGTGATCTGCCTTACCCACTGCCACTATAGTATCACTACGTAGTGCCCTGATAGCCATTAAATCTGGTGAAAACTCAACTCTCATGCCCTAACCAATGTGAGTGATTTGGTACACTGATAAGAGATTGGTTGAAAGAGAAGGAACACTTAGAACATTATTTAATGTTCCTCCTTCCATTTCAATTTATCCTCTCCCTACAATAGAAACTGATGTGTCATCACCCAAACTAATTGAAGTCATGCTACAAGGCTCTAAAGATGAAAACTCAACTAGGGAAGAGCCCATGTGGTGAGAAGCACCCAAGTCAATGACCCATAAATATGTAGAAGCTATTGTAGCTACAAGGGTCTTGCCCTTTTCTTTCTACTTACCCTTGCCTTTTGCCTTAGTAGAATCTTGGATAGATGAATTCTGCTTGATGGACTCAGGAACACCTATGTTGTGCTTCTCTAGAAGATGAGTTAGGTGATATATTTGTTTCTTCATGCATTTGTGTTCATCATGCCCTATCTTCTTACAATATGCACACTTAACCTTCTCCTTCTTACGTTTAGCATTGGAGGAGGAAGACTCAGTGTTATTTTTGGCAGGATTGTTATTTTCTTTCTTCTTCTCTTGGTCCTTTTTCTTTTTCTTCTTCTCCTTTATTGAAGTCTTATCCTTACCATTTCTAGATATCAAGGCTTGGGGTGGAGTAGACTTCATTATTCCAATTTTAATTAGCTTATCTTACTCCCTAGTCAAGTCAATAATGAATGAATCCAAAGAAGGCATTTTCCATGTAGTGCCAAGGGCACTTTTTGTGGCATGGAAAGTGGAGACAAAGACTGAATAGCTTGGACCTAACTTTGCGAGAATAGAAAGGATGAGTTGATCATCTTTATTATATATCCTAAATTATTTCAATTACAATCTAAGGGCCTTAAACTTAGTGAAGAAGTCCTGTAGGGTGTCAAAGTTTCTAGGACTTAGACTTATGAGTTCATTTTTGAGCAAGCTTCCCAAATAAGGTTTCTAGGGTGTCCCATATGTCTTTGGGAGTCTTGTAGGTTTCTAAATAGAAGATAAGTTCTATATACATGGACAAGCTCAGTAATCTATAGGCTTCATCACTACGGTTGTACCACTTGACCTTTTTAGCATCAGTGCTGGGTTTTACTTTAGTACACATGGTGATAATATACAACCCTTTGCTTCTAAGAATGATTGACATTTTAACCTTCAATTCATGATAGTTGAAGTGTGTTATGGGTTTAAGTTGAAAATAATCCATTTTAAGCTGAATTTAGGTGAAGTTGTGTTGATTGCAAATTGTGAAATTATGCAGAAAGGAAAATTAAAGCAAAAATTGCAAGTGCTAAAAATCAATCACACCCCCCCTAAAATGTTGAGGCCCCCCTAAATATGCAAGTGCACACTCAAAAGACATCAAGCTCAGCTGAGAATGTGTTTTAGAGTAATGAGTGCAAGACTTTAAGCAAACAAGATGTCAGACTCAGCCGAAAATGTGTCTCGAGAGACCCAAATTTTAGGCACTTTATAAACTAGTGCATTTTTAACAAATAAAAAGCCTACATTGTGGAGAATTGAAATATAAATACTTTTTCAAAAAATGGCACCCAAATCTGAGCTACCATTTGCAAGATATTAAAGATTTAATTTCTCGTAAACTAGTGTTTTTGCAAAAAAAATATCACTAAAACATTAAAAAATGCTTATTTTGAGAGAGAAAGTGGCCTTCTAACCACTTGTTGAACTTGGCACAGAGAAAGGAATCCAAATGAGGTATTTGTGAGGGGGAATTAGCCTCCTACCAACCCGGGCCTCACCCTTCGTCTTCGACAGGTGAAGATACAAGTTTAAATTTAAACCTCCAAATTATCAAATTTTCTAAAATACTTAATACTCAGTCAAATTGACTGATTTTTTTTGGACAAGTCAATTTTAACTGAAAAAATAAAGTAAAAGACAATTCAATGGATGGCCAAGTGTTTAAGGGCCCACATGGGATGCCAAACAAGGAAAAAGAGTGCCATTTTTAAAAAGAATAGTTCTAAATTTGTTGGGCAAAAAAAATAGCAGAGACACTAAATTTGTAGACCTCACAGATCTCAATGCATAGTAGCAAGTTTCAATCATAGTAGAGAAGAGATAAAGTACCTAACCACAGATTTGACGCACTATGTTTTATTGGCTGCTCTCCACTACCTCACCGCATGCCTCGTGCGTGTTGGACATCGTGTAGCTCCACTTCACCTTGCTAGAGTTCTACTCCACGCACATCTCATCCTACTAGATGCCCCACATGGACCTCCACGTGAAAATGTGATTCCTGGAGAGCTACCCCAAGCTGAAAGTGATGTCTAAGAAACAGAAACCAGATGTGCAGAGATCTCTCTTTTTCTATAGAATGACAACAAAAAAAGAATTTTGATGCCTTTGTTGAAGCCACAACAGATCTATACAAGATGTCTCAACAAATTTCAAAGCAAATATCTAAAGGGTAGATCTGAATAGAACTCAACAAAAGTAATTTTTTTAACAGGTTTCTGTATAGATTTGCATGAGTTTTCAAGAAACTCTACCAAAACTCTCAAATGCAACCGAGTTAAACAAAAAAACTACTAAGAAATCAAAGTAAGAATTTTAGAATAAACTAATAGCATAACTAGACACATGATTACCGGGGTGGCTCTGATACCATATCAAAGTTGTTGCCAGAATCTGGATAATGCGAATGCAATGGAGACATGATCACACAAGATGAAGCTAGTGCACATCACATAGATGCTAAAGCAATTTGAAATTATACAAGAAGATAAATTGCACAAGACAAATAGGAGAAAACCCAATATTTGATTAACATAAGATGGCCAAAAGTGAAGAATACATATAGGAGAGCACGTAAGTAACTCCTCCACAAAAGGTGGTCAAAGCACCCCAAGAATAGATTGTAACTCCTCCATGAAAGGTGGTGACAAGGTGCTAAGAATAGAGAAGTAACTCCCATACCTAGAATAGCTAGTCAAATGAGTTACTTATGACACCTATGACACATCTATGACACACATCTCCACATAAGCTAGCATATCCCATGAATGTAGGAAAACTCCATGTATACACAAATATAATTTCCCTAATTAAATAATAGGGAAAAATAAAAAACTACACTAATAATTAAAACATGGTTATAATTCAAAGCTAAAAAAGGATATGGATGTATAAAAAAAATTCAAGATTTTTCCAAGAACTCCATGCACAACACTCAAAGTTAACTTAAAAATACCATATACCTAATACCATGATATAAATGTTTCCAAAGATCAAATTAAACATTGAATAAGTAATAGATTTTAACTAAAAATTTTACCTTGAAGTGAACACAAACCATAAAGTTGAGACAAATGTGACAAGTGGAGAAACCATCATATGAAAAAAAAACCCATGCTAGTATTGAAAGTTTTCAATAAGAATATCGAATTATAATAGTATGAAGAAGCTAGTAGAAGAATAGCCTTAGGTAAAGAGAGCATCAAGGATGCAAGAGAAAGAATAGATTAACAAGATTGAGTTATGTTGTAGCAAGTGTTGAGGAAGGGGAGAGGAGAGATCTTTATAAATATCTAAGAGAAAAAATGAGTTACAAGTGCAAGTTCCAACCTATGTGCCATATGTCTCTAATCCTCTTACAAGTGGGGAGGATGTGTGTGTCATGTGGGGGGAGATGAGTTACATTCAAGTAACTCCATATCCTATAAGTGGACAAAAGAGGTGAGTGACACCTCAAAATATTATAATTAATTATATTTATAAATATAATAAATACACAGACATAAGACTTATAATAAGCCTATAAACCTATAGGAAAGACCTAAATTAAATTTAATTCTCTGAAATTTACACAGTTCACAAATTAATCAAATTCATAGTTATATGATTCAAATACACATTTGTGGTAGAATTATATACATTTATACCATTTTTATACATAGTTTCATCATGGTACATATACTATGAAATATGCACCTAATATTGCAAAATCAAATTAGTTACCAATTTAGAACACTTTTAGGGAATATCATCACCCATTAGGTTGGAATTTTATAGATTGTATTGAGTCAATATAATGTAGCATTTGGTTTAATTTTAATATGGTTGAGGTGATTTTGTTAGTGCCAAAAATTACACTAAATCAATTGAGACCTTGTTGAGTTTAAATTCCCAAGTCCTTGGTCCAAGTCCTATTTTTGAATTATCACTCCACGGTCAATTTTCATGATAAATTTGGCTATCTTAATTCAGTCTTTACTTAATGCGTATATAGCCTTAGGTTTTTCAAATTGTTTTTTTTAGGAGATTTTTCCCAATGGATATAATTCTTTGAGATTTTTGTTTGTGTAAAAAGTCTGAAGATTTATTTTCATCGGAAAAATTATCCACAACAAAAAGCTCGAAAGAATTGTGAAGTTTTAGAAAAAGTGCACAATCTTATTTTATATTAGTTAAAGTGTTTGTATAAAAAATTTTGAAGGAATTTTTTTGGACATTTTATCCATGAAAAAAAGTCTGAAGCTCTATTTTATTTAGTAATTTTTCCCACACAAAAAGTTTGAAAGAATTGAATTATGTTAGGAAAATGTAAAGATCTTATTTATTTTAGAATTATTTTTTGTGACAAAAAGTCCGAAGGGAACTTTCCCTTTAGAAATTTTTCCCACACAAAAATCCCAACAAAATTCATTTTATTTGGCAAAAATGTCAAGTTCAAATCTTTTGATAAAATGTTACGTCTAATTTCTTCAGGAAAATTGTCTTAGATAAAATGTTTAAAATACTTTTTTTGATGAAGACATAAATGCTAAAGACTCAATTTCTTCAGCAAAAATGTAAAGTCAAATTATTTTAGAAAAAATGCAAAGATCAATTTCTTCAAATAAATTATTTTAGATAAAATGTCCAAAACAATTATCCTAATGAAGATGAAAATCTAAAGGTTGAGTTCTTACAGGAATTTTGTCCACGATAAAAGGTTTGCTAAAGTTCAAATCTCTTAGCAAAATGTTAAGTTAGGGAAATTGTTTTAGACAAAATGTCTAAAACAATTATCCTGATGAAGACACAAATGTCGAATACTCAATTTCTTTATCAAAAATGTGAAGTCCAATTCCTTTGGAAAAATGCAAAGATCAATTTCTTTGGGGAAGTTGTTTTGGATAAAATGTTTGAAACAATTGTCCCAATGAAGATGAAAATATAAAGGCTGAATTCTTGTAGGCATTTTGTCCATGATAAAGGATATGATAAAGTTCAAATCTCTTAGGAAAATTATGAAGTCAAAATTCTTTGGGGAAATTATCTCAAACATTTTATCTGAGACAATTGTCCTAATGGAATGTTGAGATAGATTATCTAAAAGAAATTTTGTAGAACAAAAGTCTTAAAGAAAAGTTATGTAACAAAAGTCCCAAAGACTAAAGGATGAATGAAAGTAGAAGTGTAAAAGATAAAAAGCTTTCAATATTTTTTTCCAAAGATAGAAATGTTGAAGATTGGAATGTCATGGATAAAAAGGCTAGGTGACCAAAAGATCCTAATAAAATTTCCTAGATTCCATAAGTGTTGAGCTCGTGGGGCATGATTAAAAATTGAGTAGGTTCTCATCGATTGATAGTACATGGTGAAGTTTATAATTCCTAATTGATGGTGCATATAAGGCTAAAGTTTCAAACAAAGCCATAGGATGAGTGAGATAGTTACAAGTGTCAAAATCATAGGAACCCTATCAGAGATCTGATGGTGAGCAAAAAAGGTCAAAAGGTCAAGAATCATAAGGTGCTTCCATGTGGAGTGATAGAACTAAAAGAAATAGAGACTATTTACAAGGAACAAATAATGCTCAATCTCATAGATTACAATCTAACAATACATATTTCATCAGGAAAAAAGATCTAATGGCATGAGGGTATAGTTGAAAAGTCAAACATTGTCATAGGTTAAATATTGAGTAGTTTTTAGAGATTTGTGGTACATGTTCAAGTGTATACAATCCAATATATAGTGCATATTAAGACAAAAAAAATTAATAAATCCTAGAATGAATGTGAGACTACCACTTGACAGGAGCATGTTAGCCTAAAAAGATAGATAGAGAAAGACACATAGATCATATAGAGCTCCCAAGTGGCACCACTTTGGTACAACACCTGTAGACATCCAATGACATTTGATCTTTTAGATTAAGATCAATGTCATGCATTTACTCAAGTAATCAAATCCAATGGTGTGAGTCAAGATGGACTATTCAAAGTGCTCAAGACCAATAAGGAAATGATATGTGTCCTAATAGACAAATGGTTAAATTTCAAGGATCATTGAATAGAGTGACATGATGAGGCCACATAGGCATTCATGACATATTCAAGGACCATGTGCAAGGCAATTGGCTGAGATTTCACCACTTGTTGGGCCCATTTTTTTGCTAACTATTAGACCCACACCAACTCAACACCTCTTAATGTGAGGAAATCATTGTAGATGATTTCTCTTTTGGCACTTTAGGTGCTAGTTGGGAGGATATTCAAAGATCTTATTCCAGCTAGCAGGTAGTTACTTAGCAATTGGGTTTTAAGGGACATCTCCTTGAGTACTTACATGTGGTGGCTAGAGAGCATAGGTGTCATAGTAGTGAAGATAGAGAATGATTAAGACTATCAATATCTTATCACTTGATGTGCACCCATCGAACCTAACATAAAGATTCTCCCTTGCCTATAAAAATAATCCTAAACCTAGAGTAAAGGGATGTGACATATATATAATGAAGCTCTATAAGATTAGTTCTATAAATATGAATGCATTTGGTTTAAATTAAAAATGAATACTTTGGAGAATCATCATGTATCATACAATCTCACTTTTGATCCACTGGGATTGTAATAAAATTTAGATGAGTGCATGTTCTATTTTATATAAACTGTACTCTATTTTATTGAACTTTGAGTTAATGAAGAATGGCATTGAAACAAATTAAGTATTTATTTTATTTCAATGGTTATAACATTATTTTATAATTATGACTACACTGGGGTAGTAATAATAGTATGGTTTCCATATCTGTATATGTTGTTGAGAGAAGGTATGATCCAAGTCATTAATAGCATCCTTATACTAGATAATGACTTTAGCTTAAATCATAAATTTACCTAAGTGTTGGGGAAGGCATGTGTCTAAGACCTAACACCTGTGCCTAGAGTGATATCATGAATAATGAACCACTAAGTATAAATAATTTCCCTAAATTGATAATCACATGAATGACCCTTAGCTCGGCATCCTAAGGACTTGAGCATCTATGACTAGAACTAGCTAGCTTGAAGAGACTTGTGCCTATTGAGGATACCAAGAATGTCTTGTACCAACAAATATATCTAAGATCATTGTGGAAATGACCAAGTCCTATAAATACTAAGCCATGCCATGTTTCAATTATCCCAACATGGGCTCTAGTACCTTCTTTGTTGCACTTCAGGTGAGTACACAAGGCTTACACCTTGTGTAGTTTCATGCCAGTGTAGTAGTGCATTTAAATGTTGAGCACCAAAGACTTTTCTATACTTTTGCCTAGTTGTACCAAGTCTAGAAATTACTTGGATTAATTGTTAATTATGTGGTAAGGATAATGAGTTAACAACTAATAATTTTCTAAAACATTTTGATTTTATTATTAGGACCCATGTTGAATTTTATTACTATAATGGTGAAACAATATGATGCTCTAAATTTTAATCAAGAACATCAAGCATTGGCTAGATCATGTGTAAGATAGTTTTACATAAAAGCATCTGGCATGCCAAGGATAAGAGCTAATAAAATGGGTGTAAACCAACCTATATGATGATTTGTATGAGGTGTTCTTTTAAAAACTACATAAGCATGTGTATTCGTGGTTGGCTGCCTATACAACCTCTAGAAGATGAAGCTATAGCCAACACTTTGAGTGGAAAAAGGAGTGCCTAGAGAGGCTTGAGAGACTAGATGACATTTGGACATGTATTATAGACAAGTGGTGGAGCAACTTTATAAATAGATACATGTTGGAATTCATAGTGTCAACCTTATCTTGCCCTAAAGAAGTAGAGTATGATTTATTTCATAAACTGAGGGGCACATTCATCATGGGGCTTGGCATCAAACTAAATAAAGTGATGGTGGACTATGGTATTGAAACCATATGAATAAAAGGATAAAATCCTTCAGCATATGTGAAAGCATAGAAGGTGAGAAGGGGAAGTATAAGTGAGGCATAATGGAAATGGATAAGAAACCTCATACCTAAGAGCTTTGGAGGCAAAAATATAAGAAATTGTGCAAGATGATATAGGATATGGAACTTGGAAGTTTCAAGAGGCCTCGTAGCAAGTGAGAAGGGCATGGGGAAGGATTCCTTGAGTTGCAACAATATGAGGATAGAGAGGAAGAAGCAAGAGGTTGAGCTCATCAGTTAGGTACATAATGCATTGAGTTCCTACATGATGTGGTGATTAAGGATGCATTGGAAGCACCTACCCCCTTTGAACCTAAAGTGTAAGCTCATGCATTGGATTCTACACTAGAAGATATAATAATGATAACTAACCATATTATTGACATTGACTTTGATAGACTTCAAAATTTAAACCAAGAATTTATGATCAAACAAGTAATTTATTATATGGAATTGAGTGAGAATACCATGAAACCAATGAGTACCAACCTAGGAATCTATAAAATAATTACAAAAATTCCCATTTAGAGGATGTTAATTATGTTGATTGGGTAATATCCCATAAGAAGTAGCCTATCAACACAAGTGAGTAGTACCACACCATCGAGTTTGATGGTGAACCTATAACAACAAAGTCAACATTCAACCCTATAACTAGAGGAATTGGAGGACCACCTCTAACATAAACACCAAGGTGTAAAGTGCCTCACATTATAGCACCACCCCCTTAGAAAATCTATTATGAAATGGTGATCCACTTGCCCAAGTATCATGATGTAGAGAATGTCATCGAACATGTGCTCAAATGTGAAATTTAATGGTGTGTTTGGGGCATCACCTAGTTAGAGTGTAAGGTAACTTAGTTCATGACCACCTTGCTAGATTGTGCCCAACCTAGTATTGGAAATTTTATCTAAACTAGGAAATGGCTGATTATGATATACTAAAGGAGGCTTTCTTGAAATAATTTGATATTCCTAAGTTTGATCAAAAGAGTATCATAGTGCTCAAGGAGATTAACCAAGGGATATCTGAGAGCATGCACTTATATGATTCATAGTTTAGGACCCTCCTCTCTAATATTCCATATGATATCCAGCCCTCCTAATATGCATAATGGTTTTTTGGGGGCATGATGGTACCTTTTAGAAGAGCATTATCTATGAAGACTTTCATGGACCCCCACAAAGTGCTTGAAGCCATGCTATGAGATGAGGTAGTAAACAATACTAACACCAAGATAAACCTAGTTATGGAGGTATATATCACATCAATGGCCTCTTATTTGTAGAAGCTTACTACTAGTTTGGCACATAACACTCATAGTAGATTGTGGTATATTGACTATGATACAGAGGGGCATAACAAGAATAATTACCTATGAAGAAATGTTCACACCTTACTTCTCAGTTGTGAAGTTTGTCATGGGCCATATGACTCTCAAAACTATCCTATATTACAACATGTCATTCAAGTGAAAACCACTATCTATTATAATCTATGCAATGCTTATACTCATACAATAATGGACTATTGAGTCATTTATGATATGCACAGAAACATGGAGAGAGGCATGCAGTAAGAAATAATAATAGTTGGTGGGTAGGCAGGTGGGCAAGGAAATGAATGCTATGGTCAGAAAAATATTGGATTAGGAATCAGTGATGCATGCATGGGTGAGGTAGAAGATGTGGTGGAGGAATATTCCCATCATTATCATGTTACAAGTACATGTTTATTGACATTATCATTGAAACTACCCCATACACCCAATATATAGGTATTATCGAGGACTACATATGATCAAAAATTACCTTGACTTATATAAAAGGTTGACTCAAGGTTAACCTAATATAGATAAGGGTGTTGTAATAGTTAAGAATGAGAAAAAGGAATAAAAATGGACTCTTAAGCTACATTAGACTTGTAAAGATCCACCTAAGGTGTAGAACACAACTCAGAGTGGGTTCACCACTTAGCCGCCTAATACACCAACAAAATAACTAGGATTGAAATATGGTGAGTTAAATCACACCAAGAACATAGCGCAACCTGAGCCAAAAGCTACACCCTACCCTAAGCTTACATGATAGAAAGATGTCTTATAACAAGACATGATCATAATACAAAAGTTGTAGGGAGAGCTCTAGTTGGATAGAGATCTAGAAGCATATGCTACCACCTCACACAGGAAGAAAGATAGTTAAGAGGCTAAAGTATAGTAGTTAATAAATATATTTCACCTCTTACAGATTGAAGGGATGTTTCCCCTATTGAAAAGCATACTTTTAGAGCATGTAGGTAAGAGACCAAAGGAAGAGGGCATGCCTTAGATGGTTAAATTTTTTTCACTACATATGGAGTAGGTACATGAAATAAGGCATACTTAGAACATAGAGTATGACCAAGAACTAATAATAAATGCTACCATCAATAGATGGTATATTTATGAGGTCCTTATGGACATGGGTACTAAGGTTAACATTCTTACCAAAACCACCTAGGAGAAGATGGGATAGCCACCATTAAGGCCTCCCCTCATAGGTTGTTCATTGCCAACAAAACTCAAGTGAAACCTATTAGGATCTTGTAGGGTGCCATTTTAGATATTATGGGTACTAAATTTTGAGCTAAATTCAAGGTAATTGAGCTAGTAGAGCATGATAACTATTTAATTCTCTTAGTTAGGCCATAGTGTTATACCAACAACATAGACATATGCTTCAAGAAGCATTACATGACTTTTGAAAATGGTAGAGAGAGGGTGTTTATCCCCCTATAAAGTGATCTAGGGCCTCCATTTATGAAAAGTGTTGATATCAAAGACAAGATCAACCAAATTTATAACATCATAGCATAGGGAACTAAAAATCTTAACCTAAGTGACCAAAGAGTACTCAAATGCAAGGATGGGCAATCATATTTCAATACAATTGATGTAGCCTATGATTGATGGGTCGAAAAGGCTTATAAAACTACGAGTTGAAGGTGCTACCTAGTGTGGGAAACTAAGCTAAAGCCAACTAGAATGAGATTGATTATGATTTATTTCACTTCGAATAAATAGGTTCCCTACACCAAAAGGGTGGGAAAGAAGGTGTTATAGATGAGAAAAGGGAATCTCATATCACTCCCAAAATATGGAGGAAGTTAGCCTATAGATAACTATGTCTATGACATTGAAGTGTGCATTCCCAAGGAAATAGATAGAATCAGCATGCTAGTACATACCCTAAAGAGCACTACTACTCATTGGTTGACAGTACAAAGGCCTAGCTTGCAAACTTGGAAAGATGTGAAGGTATTAATATACACTAGGTTTGAAAAGATGAATGAGGACTTAGACATACTTGCTTACTTAAGTGATTTTGAGCCAATAGTGTATGTGTGCTTGTGTGAAAACACTTAGACTACCTATAATGAGAATGTGCCCATAAGACTGTGGGTGTATGCCTTCTACAATAATTTGAAAACATTGGTGCGATCATGGTACATTGTAAATAAATCACTCCAAAAGATAGGAGAATGGGTAGTACTCAAGGAAAGGTTTGTGCACACCTTCTCCTTCTCTTCATATAACTTAGAGCAATTGGAGCCACTAAAATTCATTCATAGGGTAGTGTTGTAGGACACTACCATCCTAGAAGATCACGTTAGAAACATGTTCAAGTATAAAGGACTAGCACTCCTAACATTCATTAAAGAAAAGGTGCTCAATAGTGACTCTAGTGAGGAGGATGAAACCTAGAAGGAACATAATTAGAAAGATCTAACAGGAAGAGAAAAAATTGTGCACCACATGGATGATAGCACCCAAATTAAAAAGATCTTATGCATCTTCAAATTGAAACAATTAAGGGGATAAGGCAAGTGGAAGACTCTCATCAGGAGATGAATGAACCCTATTGTGTACCTGTTAAAACCACCAAAGTGGGAATCCGCACCTAAGGTGACCCCAAGATTGCCACTATAGGTGCATACTAGTTTGAGGTATAGATGGAATGAGTTATAGACCTCTTGAAAGAGTTTTAAGACTTATTCCCACATAAATACTAGGACATTAATGTAATTCACCCTTCCCTTGGAAAAATGAGCATCAATCTAGTGGATGGTGTGAAACCTATCAAGAAGTGCCCATATAGAATGAATCCTAATCTTTATGCCAAGGTAAAAATGGAGATTGATGGAATTCTAGTTGTGTGTGTCATTTACCCTATACAAGATTCCAAATGGGTAAGCTCAATAGTCATAAGCATCAATAAGGATGGGTGGATCTAGATCTATGTCGACTACTAGCTATTAAATGCCACCTATGTTACTGACCCTTTCCCAACCCTATTTATCGATGAGGTTTTGGATGGCATTATAGGATGTAGAATATATACATTCACTAATGGTTTCTTAGGCTACCACCAGGTGCAAATAAAAGAGGAAGATAAGCCTAAGATAACCTTTACAACTAAATGGGGTTATTTTTCTTATAATGTGATGCCATTTGGACTCAATAATGTGCTAGCCATATTCTCCAAAGTGGTGATCATTAATTTTAAATTATTCATCCATAAGTTCCTCCAAGTATATCTAGATGACTAGACTATATATGGCCTTGTAAAGGACCACTATGATAATTTGTGCCTCATGTTTGAGAGGTTCAGGTAGATCTAGATATCATTAAACCTAAATAAGTGTGTCTTCACAACCCCTTTTGGCACATTTCTTGTGCACATCATCTACAAGGATGGTTTAATTATTGATCCTACCAAGATATCCATCATCATTTAGCTCTAGACTCCCTCAATATAGAAAGACATTTGTACCTTTTTAGGCCATTGTGGCTACTACAATAAATTTATAATAAACTATGCAAGGATTGTAGTGCCTCTAGAGGATCTTTTATGCAAAGATGGCTCATTATATTAGAATAGAGCACATGAGGAGTTTTTTGAGACATTAAATCTAAAACTAGCAAGTACACCAATTCTACTAGATAACTCCTTTTCATATCCATGTCGATGCTTCAAGCTCCATAATTGGTGCCATATTGGTTCCATTAGGTGAAGGAAAGATGGATCACCCCATCTCCTTCATAAGCATAAAAGTAACACAAGTAGAGAATAATTACACCACTATCAAACATGAGGAACTAGCAATGGTATATACCTTAAAAAATTTAGGTAATATCTATTAGTGACCCTATTAATATTTTTCACTGATCACAAGGTGCTGAAGTACCATGTGAATAAGCCTATGTTACACAGGTGCATATATAAATAGAGATTTATATTCCAAGATTTATAGTTCTTAGTTATTTTCAAACCCAAAAAGTAAAACTTGGGGCTAGATATTTTGTCCTACATAAATGTTGGTGATGTGATGGAACCAATTTAGGATGATATGCCATATGTGTAGCTATACAAAATCTAGTACATCCATAAAGACTTGGTAGAGATTGCCACTTTCCAAACATTTGGGTTTGCACCCCATACCATGTCAAATAAGGAAAAGAAATAACTTTTTATTCACACCACCTCATTTTAGATCATTGAGGGGGAATTATATAAACTAAAAAGATATGAAGTTTTGTGCTAGTGTGTTCTAGAACATGAAAGGGACCATCTTGTAAGAGGTGCATGAAATAATCATAGGAGGCCATTATGTTAAAGACATAATGGTGTGTAAGATACTATAGTTAGGTTCTTAGTGTCCAAGCCTATTCCAAGATGTAAAGGATTATGCCAATGCATGTGACATATGTTAGCACACTGAGAAGCCTAACCATTATGATTATATTCTTCTCATCCCCATTCTTGCCTAGGCACCATTTGAGAAATGGGCCATTAATTTTTTGGACCAATAACTCTCAAAGCATGGAATATAAGCACTTGGTATATTTTAGAAACTACTGATTATTTCACAAAGTGGGCCAAGGATGCATTAAAAAAATATTACATAGCCATAATAGCCATGCACTTCATCTAGGATAACATAATCAGTTGATATGGGTTCCCACTTAGTTTGACTAGTGGCAGGGGAACTCATTTCATCAATGAGATAGTGCACATCCTCTTAACTAAATACATGATGGCATACCACAAAACCACCCCTATTATCCATAGGCAAATGGCACAACCAAAGCATTTAACAAGATCTTGGGAACACGCTTGATGAAGAAATGTGACATTGGCCACAAAGATTAGGATGATAGAGTGTCCACGGTACTATAGACATACCATACAACATACAAGCACCTGAACAAGGCCACACCATGTTAACTGGTGTATGGTGTTGAAGAAATTATCCCCATGGAATTTATGGTGCCATCCTTATGCATTACACAAATTATTTTTTAGATGACCAATAATATTTGAGTACAAGACTGGAAGACTTGGAGCACTTGGATAATAAGTGTTCCCAAGAAAGATGGAGTCAACAAATCAAGAAGACATGCCAGAAGCTCTGGCATGACAAGAACAACAAGAACAAGGAGGTGATTGAAGGAGAATTGGTGTTAATCTATGAATTTAATTACCTTAAGCACCCAAGAAAATTACAAATATGATGAATGGGCCCCTATATCATCTACCACATATTGGATATAAGCACATGTAAGTTGTGTATATTATCTAGTGAGATGCTCCCTAGGCATTTCAATGGCAACTGATAGAATCTATATCAGTAATAAGGTGGTGCTTATACCATAAGGACATCAACTTCTTGGTCACTATTCAGTTTGAGTAAGATGACTAGAATGACATTTGGCACAAGTTAAATAGTTCTATTTTTTTTATATATTTTTGTAGTGTGAAGAGTGAATAAGCGATGTTTTGAATCCTACTAAAAACATTTTCTGACACTTCATGCATAATCATATCTAGGTGAGTTAATCACTTACACTTTTTAAATACACTTGAGGCTAGACACCTAAGTTTTTGATCACGTGAAGATTGCTAGCTTTAGGAAAAAGAGTGCATAAAATCATTAAGTAATAAATCCAAGAGATATGACACTCCACTATTAAAATCATTTGGCTTTTCACACATAATTCCAATTGAGTGATTTGACTACTTACACTTTCTAAATGCATGAGGCTAGATATCTAAGTGTTGGGTGTATGAAAGTCACCGAGTGCAAGAAGTAGATGCATAGGATCCATATGTGTACAGTGTAAACTATAAGACACTTGAAAGCCCAAGAATGAATTTTTCTAGTTCTTCCATGCATAATACTAGCTGGTTGAGTTGATCCCATTTGATTTATAATTCTAGGACTAGATGCCTAAGTTTTTTGGCATGAGGGAATTTCTAGACTTTTAAGATTTGAGAACAAAATGATAAATTACATAAATGCAAAGATAACCTTTTAACCAAATTTAGAAAGAGGTGAATCGATTGATCATGCACTAGAAATCAAAGAAGAAAGTGCAGATGCACAACATGGTTGTACACAATAGGGAAGGAAGAGACACACAACATGATAGTTCATAAAAAAAATAGTAAAGGAAATTGAAATGTTGGAGACCGAATGTAAGGAATCTATATAGGGTAGGACTAGTTAAGGCAAGATGAAGTGTAAGAAATTGACCAAGACAAAGAAGAGTGCTTGAAATGGAATCACACTATGAAAATAAAGTGGAAACAAGGAATTTTAATTGCATGCATGTGAGGTGATGCACCCAGGTTGCCACAAGGAAGGTGAAGGTCATGTTTAATGAACAAATTACAAAAAGAGAATCATCAAAGATAGCTAGCATCCACCCAAACTTGAGTAGGAAGTGACCATTTGAAATAAATATCACTACACCAAATTACCTTTAGGAACATTTAATGAAGTAGTAATGGAGGAATAAATATATGCATTTATTGCATTAATAACAAGGGATTTTCACAAATTTTAAAAACAAGGCACCATCACATCATACAACACCTACATTAATGATGGTAGCTAGAAGATCTAGGTATAAAATAGTCAAAAGCACATGGGTTTAATTTAAAACTTATGATAAATTGAGACTTAGAGTGAACTAAAGCAAAAACTAGAGATCTAAAGTGTACCAAGTGAGAATTCAAGCACCTCAAGCACCAAGATTGAATTATTGCATAGAAAATAAATTTGTGTTTATAGTAAGATCAATTTTGAGAGTTATGGGGAAATAATTTTTCAAGATCAGATAGTTGGATAAATATGTTGTCACCTAGGTTTCCATTAATGGCCAACAAAGCTCAAGAGTTAAAGGAACAATCATAAACCCCATGATTATATAAGTTTCATCACCATTCAAGGCTTTAGAAAACTACACCTACCATGATTAAACACCATTAGTTTCAATATGGTGAAGAAATGGAAGGGATCAAGTTTAGATTATGTGAAATATGATCTTAAATGGGTGTGTATAGCACTCAAAGTGGCCATTGTAAAAAAAATAACATAGTGAGTAGAAGCAATCAGCATAGCATAAGTGGACATCGAGACACTCATAAAGATGTCCTACCAAGTCATGCAATTCCCCTAGAGGTCATAATATAGGAAAAATTGTCATCTTTTGTGCACACCTACTATTTTAAGGAATATAACCACCAAACATCTAACCATTTGAAATACCTTTGCACAAGATTGGATGGTGGATACAGGGCACAAGGCAAAACAAGGTACCACCCTATTTGACATCTCAATTCAATAGTAGTTGGAATATTTTGGTGAAAATAACTCTGTGAGTTTCCATGCTTCAAGAAGATGGAGGATCTTGTATAATTCCTAATCTCATGAGTTCATGAGGACCACATTTACTTTACAGGGAAGTGCATAAAAATTTCATCACAACTGATAAATAGAATGACTAGGTTTTTAGATGACAATTGAGACATCCACCAAGTGATGGATGATGATGAAGAATTGGAACATGTTATATAGCTCCTAAAGTATTTTAAAGAGGGTTTTCCATTTCCCATCAATTATTAAAAATACCTTAGCATGAGGGTAGTGGAGGCCTCATAAGCTCTAAACTATGCCCAGGTGATCGATAGATTGATGTGACTAAGGCTTATATTTGCATCACACATCACATGGCATAGGGCATGTAGTTCAACATTACCAAATTCATCACTAAGTAATTTATGAAGAATTCTCAATATTTCCATAGGACAAAATGGACCTTCAATTGGGGGTCCATTCTCATCGTAATTGTCATGGAGGAGATTGGAATTCCAAACAAGGATGAGGACAACCTCTAGATCTTTCTAGAGCATAATATCTCCCCAACACAGAAGTATAATGACTTCATATTCCCCCTCTCCTTTAACACCAAATACAAGACTCACATCATGGGATGGTGTGAAAGGTACATAAAGGCCTTCAGGTTGGAGTGGCATATCCCATAAAAGCTCCCAAAAAGTATATTTGGAATGGAGATCCTTTCCATTATGCAACACTATTATGTTATACACTTGGAGCTTCTAGATGGGAATAGATCAAGTTGGATAAATATCCCCTATGCCTTCTCAGAAAAATACTTCAAAGAAGTGTCACATATGATCCCCAATGCACAATAGCTAGAAATCTTAGTGAAAGAACTAGATATGAAGAGGTGTAAGTTAAGGTTCCAATTCGTTCATATATATGGGAAGGCCACCAAGGATGAAGAGGATGAGTCATATCACATTGATATTGATCCTCTCCAAGAGGAAACCATAACTAGGTATATCCATAGGCTCTACTATGATATGAATCCAAAAAAAGAAGGGCCCAAGCATAGAGTGGAGCAATGATCCCCCTATCAAGATTAGTGATGAAGGGACCTTGATGATAGCAGAGCATAATAATTCTCCCAAGAAGAATAAGGGGGATAATTCTGAAGAGATAGAGGATAAAATAAATCTCAATATCACCTCATGTGAATAATCCTCTCATTTTCCCCCCACAAACAAGCACATGAGATTCATGCCAAAGACTTCCCGTAGTGCCAAGGAGAAGAAGAAGGGGAAGATTCCTATGGTGATGTCAATAATAACCTTGTCAGATATAGAAGAGGAAGGAGAGGAAGAAGAGATGGAGGAAGAAACATATGGGAGGGGTGTATACATTATTATTGAGGAAGGTGACTCCTTATCAAGTGAAAGGAACCCCTCTCCAGCCCCTCAAAGTGAATTGGAAAAGAAGTTAAGGAGATGGAAGAAACTTGGCCTTAATTGCACTAATATCTGGAAGGTGTAGGAGCTATAGAAAAGAAGAGAATAAATAAATAAGGATGGAATGTCAAAAGGAGCCATTAATATGGTCGAGGTTGAGGAGCACAGGAGAGAAGAGGATAAATGCAAAGCATAGGCTGAGAAGAGGAAAACTTAAATGAAGAAAGTCAAGGAGGAAAAGGTCAAGAGAAAAGAAGCAAAAAGAAAGGTAGCCCAAGAAAAAAGGGCAAGAAGAGATAAAGAGAAAGAGAAAAAGGTTATTGCTATTATATAATCTATAAAGGAAAAGACAACAAAAGAGGCACCTAACACCCACACCAACCAGGCAAAGGAAGTTACACAATGGGCACACCCTAGTTCTCAAGGGGTGCCTGAAGACAAAGAAGAAAATTCTAGAACCTTAAGGAAATAAATGGATAAGGTAGTAGAGACCCCACTGGGATAAGAAGAAATAAACGTTGGTACTAAGGAGGAACCTAAGGAGGTTTTCACTAAAGAGCCACATCAAGAATAAGTAGATAAAGGGGGAAATTTTGAAGAAGAAGAACCCCTAAGAGAAGAAGAATCAAAAGTAGGTAGTGGAAAAAGCATTAGTACTAGTGGGGAAGAACAGGATCACACAAAGGTAACTATCAAAGTTGAGGAGTGTGAGCCAAGCTGCAGAGAGAAATTGTAAAGGGGTTTCACCTAGGATGATGATTTTTATATGGAGTACATGACCCCTAGAGCTGCCATGACCCTGACGCACCATCAAGTTTCTTTGGTTCTTAATTGGTACATGGATGAGCCTTAGTTTGAGGTGCTTATGAAATCAATTCAAAGTGCCAAGAAACTAAAAGAGAGGCATGACTATTAATTTATAAATCTAAGGGATATGAACCCTAATAATTCATATACCACCCTACTTAAAATGGCCTTAGAGGTAGCATGCAAGAACATAATCAACTATGTTCAAGCCAATAAATGGAAATTAATAGCCAAGAATCAGTAAAAGAGATAAAAGTAATAAATATCAAACTCTAGTAGCTATTCAAGCACATCAAAGAAGCAAAACCATCTCTTTTGGATGGTTTTGATACTTCAAAAATGATAGAAGTGGACAAGGTATGTACGCTAGTAGGCCAAATTCTCCCTTAGATGAAGCAAGTGCTAGAATAATAAGAAGACCCTTAAAAAGCCATTAAGAGAAAGCTAAACAAAAATATCAATGCATTAGAAGACCTATTCATAAAGTAAAAGAGGTTGTAGAATAAGTTGATGCCATCTTTTACATATTTGGCTCTCAAAAATCAATTATTGATGCATGCCTTCAAAAGGAAAAAGAGGATAAGGACACTTTGATGAAGCACACATTCATTATGAGTAAAACTAAGTGCACCCAAGTTATGGTGTAGGTCAACACCTTAAGTGCCCAGCTAAAAACCTAGGAGCAAGACCTAAAAGCAATTTTCCACACCTTTTAAACAAGATAAGTGAGAAAGGAGTCATATTAGATGGTAGGGTAAGAAGGGCAAAAGAAAGGCTAGAAGCCTTCAAGAAGGAATTAGAGAATACAGACGTGCTTGCACTTGAGGCTACATCTATGGAAGTATAAGTCATTATCAAATAAATTGAACTTACCATTTATGGATTTGAGGACTTCAAGGCAAAACTACAGCAGGGTGTGCCCAAATTTTGTGCATTACAGTGTTGAAAGACTAGTTTAGGGTGGACTAGAAATTTTGTATGGGGTAATGTTGGGCCGTTTTTGCTAACTAGTAGACCCATGCCAACTCAACACATCTTGATGCAAATAAATCATTGTAGATGATTGATATTTTGGGTCTTTTGGTGCCATCTAGGAGGATCTTTGAAGATCTTGTGATAGCTGATAGGTAGTTGCTTAGCACCCAGGTTTTAAGGGACATCTCTTTGATTACTTGCACGTGGTGACTAGAGAGCACAAGTGTTAGAGTAGTGGATCCAAAATAATTATCAACACCAATAATATCTTATCACCCAGTGTGCCCCTATCCAACTTGGCACAAATATGTTCTCCTGCTTATAAGAACAAGCCTAAACCTAGAGCAAAGGGACGTAATATTAATGCAACAAATCTCTAAAATATTAGCTCTATAAATATGCATACATTTGGTTTAAATATAACATGAATACTTTAGAGAATCATCATGTATTACCCAATATTTCCTATGATCCATTGGCTTGTAATATAATTTATATGAGTGCATGCTCTATTTTATATAAATTGTACTTTATTTTATTGAACTTTGATTTAATGAAGAATGACATTGAAACAAATTGAGTATTGATCTTATTTTGATGGTTATAGTATTATTTTATAATTTCAACTAGAATGGAATAGTAATAATAGTATGGTTTCCATATTTTCATATGCTGTTGAGTGAAGGTATGTTCCAAGTTGCTAATGGCATCCTTGTGCCAGATTCTAACTTTGGCTTAAACCATAAATTTTCCTGTGTTGGGGAAGGCATGTGTCTAATCATTAACACCTATGCCTAAAGCACTAGCATGAATAATGGACCACCAAGTATAAATAATTTCCTTGAATTGTTAAGTGCCTGAATGACCCTTAGCTCAGCATCCCAAAGACTTGAGACTCTATGACTAGAACTATACCTTAGATAGACTTGCACCTATTAAGGCTAACAGGAAAGACTTGCACAAATGAACCTATCTAAGCTCATTGTGGAAATGACCAAGTCCTAAAGAGACTAAGTTGTACCATGTTTCAACTGTACTTTAGGTGAGTGCACAAGGCTTGTACCTTATGTAGTTTGATGCCATCATAGTAGCACATTTAAATGTTGAGTGCCCAATAATTTTATATGTTTGAACAAGTTCGAAACTAACTTGGATTGCTTTCTAAGTGTGTGTCAAGGCCAATGAGTTAACAACTAAGATTTTTCTACAATACCACTAGCAGTAAGTTGACTTGGCAATTTTGCAAATGAGGCATGGTAACCCTGAGGTTGAAAATAATGCATTTTTTACATTAAAAAATATATGAGGAAAGCCCTAAATATCTAGATGTGAAAAAGGTGAATTTTCAAAATGAAAAATGTGAAAGGCAAGTTGAAGCTAAAAGGCTAAAAAGTTGAAAATAACCTAAGTTGTATTTTCATTTTACTTTGCTTGTATGAGCTCTTCCATGCAAAAAATATTGCAAGTCTATAGATCTAAGGTGGGACACTCTAAAGAAGATCTATCAAGAAACCATGGATCCAAAATATTCCTAAGGAATCATGGAAAAATTAGATCTTTTCATTGTGTGCATGAGAGGGAGGGAATCATTCTAGGAGTTTCCAGCTATGAAAGTAAGTGGTCTAGGGTATCTTCAGGTAGTTCCACATAAATAAAAAGTTTGTTCAACCCTCTACCATGAATATTATCCTTCCAGCTTGTGTGAAAGTCATCTCCATCCACGAGATCAAATATTTTGTTACATATCTTTATCATTCTTTGTAGAGGTAGTTAGAGTTATGATTTTTCTTGCCAATAGATGAATATTTCAAGTGTGGCAAGGGAATATTTTCTAGTTGGAGGTATTTTTGTGGACTTGAAAGTTTTTTTTTCATGTTTGAAATTTGTGACCTAGTGCTAAATTAGAAAATGTATAAATAAAGGGATTCTCCTCTATTCAGAGGGTTGGTTGGCCATTGTGTTGGTTGTTTTTGGTTGTCATTTTTGGTGTCCATTTTATCTAAGTCTAGGTTCTAAAAAAAATGGGATCAATTATTGTGTGAAGATCTTGTCCCCCTTGCTAATATGGTTGCATTTTAATAGCCATTAGCAATATTTGAGAGCATGTTTATGTCTCCCTTGTCAAAAGAGAAATCTCACCATGTTTATCCCCATGGCAGCATTCTGAAATACTAATGTGTGTAATATTCTTTTCAAGTTAATGAAAATTCTTGTGGTTATTTATTGTTTCTTGTAGATGAAGTGCAACATGTTTTAAAAGAATTTTTGATTGGAATTTTGGGTTTGTGCTCACTAATGGTTGTCATTTTGAGCATATATTTCGATTATAAACTTTTTCTACATTATTTCAGGATAGGTTATTGAATAAATTGTTAGGGAACCCTAGGTTTATGGATTTGATAGGGAAAAAAATTAAAAGATTAGTTTCAGTGTATGTTCTAGTCTTTCATGGATCATTTTGTATTTATCATTAGCTTGCATTTGAGTCTTTTCTACATCTCTACTAAGGAATATTTTCATAAAATACTACAAGATACCCTACTATTTGGAAGCCACCATCATGACACCTTACATTTTAAAATTATATAACTATTTTACAATGTCTAAACCTATAAATAATACACCTTGTTGCATACTATAAGTGTTATTTACCTACAGATGCATAAATATTGTATACTTAACATGTGTCTGTATTATATGTTTTAAAGCATAGTGCTACAATTTTTCATTTGGACCCTATTGTTGAATATTTTATAGAATTAAGATTACATTCATTTAATCATATATCTTTAGTAGTTTGTATAGGACCTAGATTATTTGTGTATTTTCTATGATAACCCTTCATGGGTGAAGTGTGCAAACTTGGTTATGCCTTGGTCATATTTGTTTTTATGCCAAAAATTTCCATGGCGGTTGAATTGAAAATTATATCTATGTCAGTAAGATACCCCATAAGTTCTCTCACCTTCGTCCAGGAAGAGTGAGAAGTAGAAAGAGTTAATCATACCCTTTGTAGGTGCCTCCCAATCATTTTCTATATTCAGTCTAATCTTGATGTCAAACCCCTCCTTGACTACAATGACATACTATTGGGTTTTTCATCATTGTTTGCCATTTCATTTCAAGTGTGAAAGGCCAAGTGTATGAGGTGTACAATTGGAAACCAACACTCTTATGGTACCACTATCTTAGATTAAATTGAAGTCCCAGTCACTTGTGTTGTCAGGGACTCTTACATAGAGCTGTTGTTATTTTTAGAGTTCTCTACATCTTTGTGCTATTCTAATTATCTTTAGTGAATCAATGCCATAGCACTCCATTGGGGACATGACAAGATTTTGTTAAGGCTTGATACTTGAATTATATTGTGTCCATTATAAAGGACTATTAAGATTGTATGTTAGAAGGTGTTTTTCCCTTTTGAACATTATTTTGAATATTTCAGTGTCTTCGATTTTACTCTCATCATTAACTTCAAAAAAGTATGTTGTTAGCATGTATAATTGTTAGTTATTTAACTATTATATTCTATAATTGTGAGTCTAATGGCAACTCCAATTTTTATCACCTATTTTCAAGGAAGAATGGTGCCTATTCTAAATTTTCTATTAAGTTTTGGATTTAAGTATATCCTTATTTGTAAATCTAGAAGGATTAAGATCATCTTTCAAAGGTGACCCATCTAAAAAACTTGTTCCACCCTTAAGTATTCCTCAAAGAAGTAGGGGATAAGTTTAGAGGATTGTTGAAGGGAAAAGTTCAACTACTAAGGGTTGTCAAGATTTTGATTATCTTGAAATCTTTATTGACCCTCACATTATCAAGGACTATCATATCTCTCCTAGCCATTCTAAAACCTATAGTCTTGTGTATTACCTAGTTCCTTCTCAACCAGCTAAATTCCCTCCTAATTCTAATCCACCTCATTCACCCCTTCATATCCCTTTTCCATTTTTTTTTGAACCTCTCATTGAATAAATAATGAGTCATAGGGATCAATATGAGAATGAACATCTTGTATTATATGTTTCTAGATTTAGACCTATCAATTTCAATGAAATGGAAGGCTATCTTGATGAAGTCCCATATGAAGTTAGGAAATTCCTCCCAAAGTTTCAATGGAATAATGTAGTGAGTGTTGATCAGCACCTGAGGGCTTTTCAAAATATCATTGAATAATATGAGGTTGAGTATAAGGATGTGTGCATCAAGTTATTTGTGCACATGTTCAAGGAAGACACTTGTGAATGGTTAAACACTCTTTTGAATGGATGCATTGATTCATGGGAAGAGATCTATAATGTTTTTAAAATTCATTATAGTAATATGATTGATCTAAGGTTTATTTTGGATAAGTTTGAAAACATCATAAAGAATCCTTATGAGTGTGTGTACGACTTGAATAAATAGTTCAACAAAACTATGATATGGCTACCTAAAAATTTGGGCCCAATGATACAACATGCTTGATAAAGTATTGCGATGCCTTTGACAAGAAGGTTGTTTATTACTTAAGGGACAAGGCTCCCACTAACTTGAGGTTAGCCTTTAATATGGCCATCCAAATTGAGAACAACATAAAGGCTATGGAAAATCCCCTAAACAAGTGAGCTAATGTGAAATTGGTCAATCCAAAAAAGACACAATCCACAAAAAATGCCAATCTTGATGAGACTATTAAAAATTTGGACTCTACTAACAAAGAAATGCCATTCAAGTTGGCTAGAGATGAAAAGGGGATCCCTCATGCATCTGCCAGTCAAGAGAGGGCTCCAAATCTAAATCAAGCACAAAGGGGGCCTACTTTCCACAATTAAGATAGTGATAGATGGAATAGGCCTACACATGATGAAAGAAAAAATATAAATTAAAACAAAGGAGATGGAAAAGAAGTGCTTGATCCTTTAAATTCCAAGGTAAATGTTGTAGATTATGACATTGATATTGATTGGTGTGACAAGTGCTTCCTTCAATATCCCCCATGTGATACAACTAAAATAATTGATGAAGATGTAGATTAACTTGAGTTTGCATCATTTGATGATGATATCTTGATGTTAAATTGTCAAATCCCCCAAAGTGAAATGAGTGTCTCCATAGAATTGATGAGTGATAATAATGTTGATCAATTTTGGAGTGAATTTGAGAAGGTAAGTGTCCCAATTCCTAAATTTACTTGTGATGTTAATATGGCATATACATATGAGTTACCCATTCATGATTTAAATTTATTACATTATATGATGATTAATAAATATGATGGGCACATTTTGTTAGCTAAAGATATGTATCTACTAGTTAATTTAACAATTGACCAAGAGGAGTATCGCTTGAGAAGAAAATATCAGGTTGTTGTGCCTCAAGACACTTCCCCTATAAATCCAAAGGTAGGGGATGCTAATAAAACTACAATAGTCCCTAAATCTTCCAAACCAATTCCCATTTCCAAATTTTCTAAGCCTAAAGGTGCTCTAGCCAAAAATAGAGTACCCATATTGTCTAGTATCCCTAAGGGTGATAATGAGTTTGAATAAAATCCACATTTAAAGGTTGTTGTTAAAGATTCAAATCCATCCCATTCCACTCTAATTCAGACCTTAAGTGACTATATTCCAATTAAAGGTGTTGTTACCCTTCCACCAAATATTCCTTTTCCTTAGTATAGCATATGTGATATGGCCCAAGTATTGAGCCAACTGAATATCATTGTGCCACTTGTTGAATTATTGTGAATACATGAACATAGGAAGAGAGAATTCAAGTACTTGGAATCTATTGAAATTTTAGTTGTAAATGAAATTGAGTTACCCCAAACACCCTCAAAAAGTGATGAATAATCAGAAGATCTTTTTGAACCGACTCTAGTGGTCTATTTGGGGACTACACTTGTAGAAAGTTAGCTGAATATGGATCCTTTTTATACAACCCTACTGATCAATGGTTTGATTGTTCACAATTACATGTTTGACTCTAGATCTTCTTGAAATGTGATGCCCCTATGTGTCTTAAATGAGATTAGAGTTAATATTACATCAGCCTTTGGAAACTGTTATGCCATAGACTTATGAGATGTTTTATGTGTGGGACAAGTAAAGGGATTAGTTTTATAATTGATAGTTCATCTTGGTAAGTATCTAAATATGAACATGGTACTTGTATACTACCCACTTAAATGGGGGATGTTACTGTCACAAAAATGGGCTGCTAGTATGTGTGGAAGTTTACAAATGGACCTTGCTTATGCCACCATTCCCTTAGAGGGTAAGATGGTCAAACTTTATAGAGAGCCAAAGATGCTACATTTAATTGAAGATCCAAAGTGTGTTCTTAATGAAATTTTGTACATGGATGTTGAGCTTGGAAACTTTACTAGGAATGTTGATACTAGTGAACAATCTATTGTTCTTAATGTTAAACTTGACAAAGAAGGTGTAGTTTGGAAGATGTGCTTGGATGGGGCTTACTTCAATATTAGAAATGTAGTAGGGGTTGTCTTATATGCCCCCAATGGAAAATTTTTTATGTTTTCTTTTTATTTCTCCTTTGAGTGCATGAATAATATTATTGAGTATGAGGCACTCTTGCTTGGTTTAAGGATATCCCACAAATATGGAATTAAGATTTTGATTGTCAAGGGTGATTCTGAGTTGGTGGTTAAGAAAGTCTATAACTCTTATGCCACCAAAAATAAAAATTTGAAATAATATCATAATGTTTTTTGGGATGTGCTTGAATTCTTTGATGCATTCAACATTTGTTATCATGATAGGGGTTTCAATGAAGAAGCTGACAAACTTGTAGGATTAGGTGCTTAGTTTGATATTAAAAATACAAGCCATCATTATCAATATCAAGTGGAGGTGCTTTTCAAGCCTTCAATTCTAGATAATGTTCATCATTATCACATGTTTGATGATGATGATCAAATCAGAAGGTTTTTAAATTATGAAGATGAGTTCCATGATTATCTCATAGTATTGGAATCTATGGTTCAAGTTTATGATGGGAAAGAAAACCTATTTGAGAACAAAATTATTTAGCTAAAGAAAAACTTGATCCTAAGGGGATTTGTGAGTTTAGAAGAATATTTTGATGGATCTAATAGAATCAATTTGAGACTCATTATTTTAAAAGACATGACTGAGTATAATTTGGGTTCTGATGAGATTGCAAGAAAGGTTTGGTTGGATACTCACCTGAGTGTAGTTGAAAAACAAGATTACATGTAGTTTCTAATGAAGTACCAAGATTATCTAACATGATCTTATTTTGAGCTAAAATCATATAGGGAAGATTTATTCCATCATGTCATCCCATCACAACCTAACAACAAGCCTTTTAGGTAGAAACAAAGACATATTAACCCCATCTTGGCCACTAAGATGTAGGATGAATTAAAGAAAATAATGGATGGTGGTATCATTCAAACCATTAGGTACTCATCATGAGTTTTAGATTATGGTAAAATCAAGTTTTGAAGGGACCCCAAAACCCTTTAACAAAATCAAAAAAGATAAAGCATTAACAACCATCAGGAAAAGCAGTCCTGAAACCTACTGAAGAGCAGTACCAAAATCATATTTTATAGGGATAACATCAATATCCAGTTTATGAATACTATTCATCCCCCTAATATTCTAAGTAATGATTTTCATATCTATTTTTTAGGGGTAAAATCCAGAATAGTTGCCTGCCTACCATCAGCAATATTCTACATACTTTCTAACTCTCTAGTTTTCTTAGTGAATCTTCTTCCAGGTTTGTCTAGGGAACCAACATCTGGTTTCACCTTAGAATGTTGTTCAGCTCTTTTTCCAGATTTATTCAGAATAGAAGCAAGAGGTTTCACCTTATTTTGATGATCTATTTTTCTACTTCTAGTTTCTACCCCCTTAGTATTGATCTTTTTTTCAGCCCTTTTTCTTTGGTTTAGTTTATGCTTTGATTTTTCTCCATTATCTTTCACAACTTCTAGGGGAGGAGGCTCATCTAAAGGAAAGTCATTATCAGCCTAAGATAACACCTAGATCTCCCTAGACTGAGAAAAAAGAAGATCTCCCTCCTCTAATTTATTTCTAGCTTCAGCCAAGAATTTACCTTCCTCTAGCACAATTTTGTCGTCTACATCTCTCCATCGATCTTCTATCCTTTGATAGATCACGAGTTACAAATTTAGTTCCTATATAAAAAAAATATGGTGACATCCTCTTGTGTGTGGATTTCAAGAATTTGAATAAAGCTTCTTTGAAAGATAATTATCCTTGCCCAATATGGAAACTTGTTTCTAAGTGTTATTGGATCAGAGATGTCCACATTAGATAGTTTCTCAAGATACAACTAGGTTGTGGTGAAGGAATCTGAGAGACCTAAGATGGTGTTCACAATGTCTTGGGGCATGTATGTATATATAAGTATGCCTTTTAGGTTGATGAATGCTAGTGCAATGTTTTAGCAAGATATGGATGTCACTTTTGTAGGGATAATCAATGAGTTTATAATTGTGTATCAGGATGACATTACTATGTACTCCAAGACTAGAGAAGAACATTTGGAGCATCTAGAGAAAGTATTGATCAAATGTAGGGAGTTAAACATTTCACTTAATCCAAAGAAGTGCCACTTCGGAATATAAAAGACCAAGTTATGGGGATATATAGTATATAAGGATGGTGTCATGATTGACCCTAAAAGGGTATAAGCCATTGATAAAGTTCCTATCCTATAGTCTAAGAAGGGAATTCAATCCTTCTTTGGACAAATTAATTTTGTAAGGATGTTTATGTCCAACTTTGTAGAGATTACTTTGCATATTACTTCTATGTTGAAGAAGGACCAGACCATCGAATAGGATGAGAAGATTGTAAAAGAATTTAGTGACATTAAAGTAGCTTTCAAGTTTATTCCTATCTTAGCCAACCCTGATTACACGAAGCCATTCAAGATATTCTCTTTTACATCATACAATATTGTTGTTAATGTCTTATTTCAAAATAATGAAGAAGGTCATGAAAAACCTATAGCTTTCTTTAGTAAAGCTATACAGGGTCTTGAAATAAACTATACCATCATGGAAAAGTAAGCTTTCACTCTCTTAAAATCTACCAAGATGTTCAGGCCTTATATTCTAAGTTCAAAGATTGTTGGTTATGTCATGCATACCATGGTGAAGAACATCTTGACTTAGACTATACTATCCATCAAAAGATGCAAGTGGGTCAACAAGTTACAAGAGTATGCAATGATATTCATACCACTAAGTTAGTAAGAGGGATGGGTCTAGCCAAACTTATGGTTGAGACCAATTTTCAAGTTGTTGAGGTAAACATTGATGTTTTTAATATTGATGATTTATTGAGTCAATTTAACATATCTTTGTAATATAGAGATAATTTTTACTACTTGAAAAATTTGAGATGTCCCCATAACTTGGACAAGAATGAAAGGATAACTCTTAAGCTTGTTTCCCAAAAATAGCTTTTGACTAAGAATGGACTAGCATAGAAGAATCTATATGGGGTTCTCCTAAGATGTGTGCTGGAAGAATAGACTATTGAGCTAATTAAAGATTTCCATAGTGGAGTATGTGGTGGCCATTTTTCACCTAGAGTTACAAATCATAAAATTTTGAGATCTAGTTATTGGTGGCCATCATTGTTTAAGGATGTTGTTTAGATAGTCAAAAAGTGTGAGAAATGTCAATGCTTTTTTGGGAGGATGAAAGCTTTAGGTTCTCTTCCATTACAACCTATCATGATTGAAGGCCCATTCAGACAATGGAAAATGGATTTCATTTGAGAAATTTTTGATTCATCAAGCACTAGACATAGATGGATACCAGTTACCACTGATTATTTCACAAAATGGGTTGAAATGATCCCTATAAATAAAGCAACACACTAGGTGGTCATGGATTTTTTGCTAAATCAAATTATTTATAGATTTGGTGTCCCTATCAAAGTTATTGATAATAATTCCATGAGCTTTAAAGCTAAACCTTTAGTAGAATTATGCAAAGAGTATGGGATTGAATTGACCTATGCTTCTAATTATAACCCTTAATGGAATGGGTAAGCAAAATCTAGTAATAAGAACTTGCTCAAAATCATTAGATGAACTTTGGAAGCAAATAAGAAGTGGGGTGAACAACTAAAGTTTCCCTTATGGGCTGATAGGATTACACCTAAGAGAGCTACAGGCAAAAGCCATTTTGAGATCATTTATGGATCTCAAGTATTTCTAATTATAAATTTATAGTTGCCCACCTATCAACTCATAAAACAACTAGAATATGATGAGAAAATAAATCACTATAAAATTAGGATGAAGTAGATTATTGAGCTTGATGAAATTTAAAGATAATCTCATGAAAGAAACCTTAAGTTTAAAGAGAAACTAAGAAGATATTTGATAGGAAGGTCACTCCAAGAACCTTCCAAGTAGGTAATCTAGTTATAATTTGGGACAAAATGCATGAAAAGAAAGGAAAGCATGGAAAATTTGATGTCTCATAGATGGGTCCCTATTCCATTGACTATTGGATTGGAGAACATACTTTCTTCTTGAGAGAATTGGATGGTGAAATACTAGAGCTATCAGTCAATGGAAGACATCTAAAAAACTCATTGATTGAGTCCTTAATCTTTGTATCATGTTATATAGTGTACATTTTTGTTTATCTATCATTTCGTTACTTTTTCACCCCTCTACTTTTGGCCTTGTTTTTACAATTTCCCTTTATGTTTTATTGTGTTTTTGTTTCCAAATCCTCCTTATTTATTTTTGTTAATTCCACCATGTTTTGTTGAGTCTTCATGAGTGTTTGCTAAAAATTATTAAGTCTTAACTTTGTGACCTAATAGATTGGCAACTAGTATTAAATTTTTAGGTTATTTGCATACCTATAGGGGGTATGCATCCCTAGATGAGAGTCAATGTTAGTGCCCAAAATTTCACTAAATAAATTGATCCCTTATCGATTTTAAATGCCTAGGTCCTTATCCCAAGTCCTATTTTTAAATTCTCACTCCAATGTCAAGTTTAATAATAAAATTGGTTGTCTTAAATTGGTCTTTACTTAATGTATATAAAGCTTTAGGGTTTTTAGGTTTTTTTTGTCTAGGCATTGTATTTGATGGAAATAATTATTTGGGATTTTTGTTCATGCAAAAAGGTTTAAGACTTATTTTCTTTGAGAAAATTATCCATGATAAAAAGCCCAAAAGAATTGTGGTGTTTTGGAAAAAGTGCAAAGTCTTATTTTATTTTGGCCAAAATGTTTGTACAAAAAATTTAAAGGAATTTCGTCAAACTTTTTGTCCACAGTAAAAAGTATGAAGGTCTATTTCTTTTGGGCATTTTGCCCACGTTAAAATTATTAAAGAATTGCATTATGTTAGGAATTTGTAATGTCCTTATTTGTTTTAGACTTATTTTTTGTGGCAAAAATTTTGAAGGGCAATTTCCCTTCAAGCATTTTTCCCACACAAAAAGCCTAACAAATCATTTTCTTTGGAAAAAATGTCAAGTTCAAATCTTTTGGAAAAATGTTAAGTCTAATTTCTTTAGGGAAATTATTTTGAATAAAATGTCTGAAATAATTGTCTTGACAAAGACACAAATGTCTAACTCAATTTCTTTGGCAAAAATGTAAAGTCTAATTCCTTCAGAAGAAATACAAAGATCAATTTCTTCGAGGAAATTGTTTCAAACAAAATGTCTGAAACAATTATCTTGATGAAGATGAAAATTTAAAGGCCAAATTCTTATGGGAATTTTATCCATAATAAAAGGTCTAATAAAGTTCAAATCATTTGGTAAATTTTTAAGTCTAATTTATTTAGGAAAATTATTTTGGACAAAATGTTTGAAATAATTATCCTGATGAAGACACAAATGCTAAAGACTCAATTTCTTTGACAAAAATGTAAAGTCCAATTCCTTCAGCAAAAATCCAAAGATAAATTTATTTAGGGAAATTGTTTTGGATGTATGCAATAATTGTCTCGATGAAGACAAAAATTTGAAGGCTAAATTCTTGTGGGAATTTTTTCTATGACAAAAGGTCTAATAAAGTTTAAATCTCTTGAGAAAAGTATGAAGTTAAAATTATTCAAGGAAATTATCTCAGACATTTTGTCCAAGATAATTATATCAATGGAATGCCAAAGATATATTGTCATGAATAAATTTTGTAGAACAAAAGCCTCGAAGAAATGTTGTGGAACAAAAGTCCTAAAGACTAAAGGTTGAATGAAAGGAAAAGTATTGAAGATAAAAATTGCATAACAATTATTACCAAAGATAGAAATTTTGAAGATAGGAATGCTACAAACAAAAAGGCTACATGACCAAAAGTTTTGAATAAATTCACCTAAATTGCATAAGTGTTGAGTTCATGGGGCATGCTTAAAATTCAAGTAGGTTCCCATCGATCGATGGTATGTAGAAGGATAATGTTTCAAACAAAGACCTAGGATGAGTAATATAGTGATAAGTTTCACCATCATGAGAAACCTATCAGAGATCTGATAGTGAGAAAAATAGATCAAAAGGTTAAGAAGCATAAGGTACCTCCATGTGGTGTGATGGTTCTCAAATCAATAGAGACTATTTTCAAGGAACAAATCACACTCAATCTCACAAATTGCAATCTAATGATACGTGTTTGATCTAGTGAAAAGATCTAATAGCATGAGGGCACAATTGAAAATTCAATACATGGTCATAGGCTAAAGATAGAGCACATTCGCAGAGGTTGATGGTAAGCATTCAAGTGTACACAATCCAATCTACAATGCATATTAACTCAAGACTTTTCAACAAAGCCTAGAATGAAATAAGATCACCACTTGGTAGGAGTACATTATCCCAACAAGACTAATAGAATGGGATATAAATAGCCCACAAAATTTCCAAGTAGCAACATTATATTACAAGACCTATAAATAGCTAATGGTGTTTGATCTTTTAGATCAAGACCAATGGCATGTATTTGATTGGGCAAGAAAATCCAATGGTGTGAGATGAGATGGATTGTTCAAAGGGCTCAAGACTAATAAAGAAATGACATGTGTCCTAATATGATAAATATTCAAATTTCAAGGATCAATGATATAATGACATGGCAAGGCCACTAGGCATGCATGACACATTCAAGGACCCTATATAAGGCAATTAGCTGAGATTTCACCACTGGTAGCAAGTTGACTTGATAATTTTGCAAATGAGGCATGGTAACCCTAAGGGTAAAAATAATGCATTTTTTGCATTAAAAATATATGAGGGAAGACCTAAATGTCTAGATGTGAAAAAGGTGAATTTTCAAAATGAAAAATGTAAAAAGCAAGTTAGAGACAAAAGGGTAAAAAGTTGAAAATAACCTAAGATGTATTTTGATTCTCCTTTGTTTATCTAAGTTCTTCCATGGGAAAAATATTGTAGGTATATAGATCCAAGGTGGGCCACTCCAAAGATGATCTCTTGAGTAGCCATGGATCTAGAATATTCCTAGGGAATCATGTCAAAATCAAGTTGTTCCATGGTATGCATGAGAGGGAGGGCAACTGTCTAGGAGTTTCCAACTATGTAAACCAGTGGTCCAGGGTATCTTTAAGTAGTTTTACATAAATACAAAGTTTGTTTGGCCCTCTACCATGAATATTCTCCTTTTATATTGTGTGAAAGGGATCTCCAGCCATGAGATCAAATATTTTATTGCATATCTTCATCATTCTTTGTAAATTTAGTCAAAGTTATGATTTTTCTTTCCAATGGATAAATATTTAAGGGATGGCAAGGGAATATTTTCTTGTTGGAATCATCTTGGAGGATTTGAATGTTTGTTTTGCAATTTTTAAAGTTACAACCTAGTCCTAGATTTGAAAATGTATAAATAGAGGGATTATCCTCTATTCAAGGGGTTGGTTGGCCATTATGTTGGTTGATATTGGTCATTTTTTTTGGTGTCCATTTTCATTAAGTCTAGGTTCTACAAAAAAAAATTGGGATCAATTTTTGTGTGTAGATCTTGTCTCCCTTGATAAGGTGGTTGTAGTTGTACAACCATTAGTAAGTTTTGAGAGCATGTTTATGTTTCCTTTGTCAAAAGATCAATCTCACCATGATTATCCCATGGTAGCATTCTAAAATACTAATGTGAGTAATATTTCTTTTCAAGTTAATGAAAATGCTTATGGTTCTTTATTTTTTCTTATGGATAAGTGTAGTGACATGTTTTTCAAGAATTGTTGATTGGATATTTGGGTTTGTGCTCACTAATAGTTGTTATTTTGAGAATAGATTTAGATTATAAACTTTTTCTAGATTACTTTAGGATATGTTGTTGAATAACTTGTTAGGACACCCTAGGTTTATGGATTTGATAGAAAAAGCATTTGAAAGATTAGTTTTAGTGTATGTTCTAGTCTTTCAAGGATCATTTAGTATTTATCATTAGCTTACATTTGATATTTTTATGTATCTATGCTAAGGAATATTCTCATGAAATATTGCAAGACACCCTATTTTTTGGAAGCCACCAACATGCCACCAACATTTTAGAGTTATATAGCTATTCTACCCTATCTTAATCTCATGTCTAGTATAGGACACAAGTGGACACTTATGTCCACAAATTACTTCATGAGATGGATTGAAGTGACCCCTTTGAAAGAGGTAACTAAGAATGTGATCCTCAACTTCTTGAAGGAATTGGTCACAAGGTTTGGCCCTCTAAAAATGATTATATCTGACAATGTATAAGCCTTCCTTGGCTTAAAGATTTCATAATTTTCCCTCAAAAATGGCATCTTCCTTAAGACTTCATATAGCTACTACCTACAAGGGAATGGAGTAGCTGAATCAAAAAATAAGAACCTCATAAGGTTAATCAAGAGGATATGCACTAAGAAATAGAGGGACTAGCATCATCATATGAAGATAGCTCTATGGGCCGATTGGATCACTCATAAGCATATTTTGAAGACATCCATGTACAAATTAGTGTATGGGAAGGAAGTGGTGTTTCCCATCTCAATGGAGATTCCCATTCTAAATATATTGAAAGCTATTAAAATAGAGGAAAATGGAGCAATGAAGGTCAGGTTGGAAGAATTTCTTAGCCTCCAAGTAGTGAGAAAAAATCCAGTGATGCTAAGGTCACCCGATGGAGGTATTTAAGTGATGGTTTAATAAGAAAGCATCTAACCTAGGTTTCAAATTGGGATAATTGGTTCTAAAATATGATGAAAGATTCATGAAACTAGTTTAACATGAAAATTAATTCATCATCAATAATAGGCAAGACAATGCATTCTAGTTGGTAGATAAAGAAGACAATTCCTTAGAGATTATGATTAATAAAATCCACTTAAAACACTTCAACTAATTTATTAGACTCACCTTGTACATAGTTTCCATTTTTTTAGTTGGCTTCCCTCTTTTATTATTGTTTCCTTTTAAAATAAGTGTCATTAGTACAAGTTTCTATTGTCCCATTAATAAATGTCCACACCTTGACTCTACTTAGTTTGAATCATCCACTGATAGACAATTATCTACCCCACTCGCCCTATAATTAATGTCAGGCACTCCCAATTACAGATCTTCCATAAGGATCACTACAAAATCTCTTGTGAGTGGCTCCTCAAATATGTGTCTCAACCTTATCATATATGGTGCATTCAAATTATAAAAATTGCATGATGATCATGTTAGGAGTGATAACCTATAAGTACCCCTCTCCTTATTAGGCCAAACACTTAAACACCCAAGATTATTCAATAATACCAAGATAAGTTTATCATCTTGAGTGAAAATTTGAGCAAGGAATTGTGAATATTTGTGAGCTAAAAGTCAACATCCAATGATTTCATTAGAATAAAGAGAAGATTAATAAAAAGAGTAGATGGAGACTTATGGATCATCATTTTGTAGTAGACATCCTAGGAAACATAGAATGCATAGATTAGGTGGTCATAAATCCTTCCACCATATTTTTCAAGAAGTAAGTCATATGTGTCTTCCTTTGCAAAATTGAAGACCATAGTGTTAAATGTCAAGGGCATCACAAAAGAGCATTGCAAGGACCCTACACTAGTCCTAGACTTTATAGATGGGATCTTTGATCCCACATTGACCAAGAAAACAAAGAAGTTAAGAGAGAATTCCCATGTCCACATGATCAAAAAAATTTAAAACAATGATTTTGAGTCATTCAGTTGTAAGATATGGAGATATACCCTAGACCAATATATTGTTCCTATCATGCACTCATGCCTAGAGATTATCACCCTATGTGTAAAGAGATATGATGCCAACACTATAATTATAAAAAGTAACCATCTAAGGTGGATATTAGTGTCGATGTGGTAAGGGAGATGCTTTGACCCCTATTAAACCTAGCATAGACATTTATGATATGGAGATCTTATAAAATGTATGGGACACTCATGTCCATAAGATAAAGTTCCTTAACTCAGCTCTCTACAACAATTTCATAGAAGCACCACCTCTACCCATGACTCTCATGAGCTTTGCAACACAAGATATGAAAGATGCCCTTTCATGTTAGCATTAATATTTAGAATAGATTTAGATGCTAATTTCCATGACTTATAATTATGTGATATCTTCCACTTAAATATAGTGAGAAAGGAGAAGGCCTATAAAATAGACTTTGCAGATGACATCACTGATGCCATCTATAATTAGTTGGAAAAAAATTTAGCACATAATACCTCAAGTATTCTTCCTTCCTCCTCCATCTAATCCTATATTATATCTCCCAATTATTTTCACCACACTTCAAACTCACCATGATTGATATGGTCATGTACCCTCACATTATTATTATCATCTCCATGTGAAGCCACATCCTATCAGCCACATAGAATTATTATGATTTTTTAAAGTGTTTCCTAGCTCTTATCCTAATTGACCTTAGTCAGGAACCCATTACCTTCAGAATGATAGAAATCTAGAGAGTATGGTGCACTAGATACAAAGCTCTATTAGATTGGTTCTTTGGAGCCCATTTTACATTTATCAAGTTTTATGGTTTTAAAGAGGAGCCATTCTAGATATTAGGCCTACTCATAAATAGAACCTTGTCCATGGAGTTAGCCTACCAACTTGACATGGTGGACATGGTATACACTATAGTTAGGAAGAAAAATGCCATCTATGATGTCCCCTTCTCAAGAGGGGGCATTATAGTTGTGAAGAGGTCACAAGAGTGCCTACTTACACTCAAACTGATAGAGCTCAATGCAGAATAGATCAATTATAAATGGAATTACGATTTGGTTGACCACATAGCCATATTGAATACCACTTCTCCCTTCTTCCATGAGCCTCAAACATACTTTGAAGAGAAAAAATATCTAATAAAGGATGATGTCAATCATTATGTGTATCTATCTAAGATCCCTTTAGACACTCACTAATCATCGGAGTCTTTTTATAAACTAATTCAGGATTTTGATCCCATGAAGACCATGACCAAGGGTCTTAGAGAAAAGCTCATCCAAAGGGGATGGAGAAAAGATAAAATGGATTCCTATTGGAAGTATATGCAATAAATTGGAAAAATAGAGCTCAATTTTGAGGACTTGAACTATGATGAACAATTCAAAAACCTCTAGGATGAGCACCATGAGGAAGAGGCTTAGGTAGAGGAAGAGGTTTCAATTGAAGAAGAATAAGAAGAAGTTTTGGTTGAATAAGAAAAGGATACTCCCTCTAGAAAAGAGGAGGAAGTTTCCAAAATATAGAGGCATCTTTCTTGACCACCTCCTCTTTATCAATCTCTTTTATAGAAATAGTAGGCCACCCCAGGGCATCTTGAGGTATGGTTAGCTTAGCCTAGTGCTAAGGGACAAGCATCTAGCCCTACCCTTGATACCAATAAAAATAAGGTACATTTCACTCAACCTCTCATATCCACTTTTTCTTGATTCTTCACTTCTTTACCTTCCACCATTTCTATCGAGCTTACATTGATTTCCTCTAGCCAATTGATCACATTTCTTGCACCGCTCTTCACTCTTCTACCTACATCTACCACATCTAAATCCATTATGTCACAATCACCCACCAATCCTCTTTATATCCTCCCACCTTTTTTTCCCTCCACCCTAACCCTTCACCCATTCATTGCTAGGGGAAACAAAATTCTATTTCACAACAAGTGACCATTCCTTTTAGACTACCATAGGAACCCCCTTTATTGGGGAAATGATTCAGTTATAGGAGCAATTCTACTAGAATTTTGAGACTGCAAGGAAAGATTGAGATACCTAATAAGAGAAAAGAAGAGGAAAATGGCTAAGGCCTTGATGATACCACATATGTGGTCATTATTTGACCTAATGCAACAATCTCTAATTATTGCACACATGACACCACAAGTAATCAAACCCCAAGAATAGATACATATAATGCATTACTTGATACATGTTGTTATCCTTAATCTCAACTAGGTTGGACCAAATAATAGGGTCGAGTTGATGGAAAAAACTTAGAAGTTTGTCACTATGGACTATATTAAATTAGGCCATCAGTTATAAAAGAAAGAGTGTGAACTCACAAGAGTCAAAGCTACTATTGACCACCTAAATGCTAATTATAAGGCCAAATATACAAAGCTCACCAAGATGAGGTCTAACCTATAGATCCACGTCACCAGTGAGAGTTTCCAAGTGAAAACCAACCAAAAGGCCCAGCTACAAATTCAAGTGGTTAAACTAAAGGCCAAAATTGATGGCTTGAAGAAAGAGAAGTAGGTTTCACAAAATAAGCTACAAAAAAAGGAAATATAGATCATATAAACCCATAAGAGTATCTTGGAATCTATAAGCATGAAATAATGAATGTAATAATAGATTCAAGATTCCTCAACAAAGGACCAAGAAATCTAGAAACTAAAGAATGACCTCACTGCTTGCTCCCAGACTACAATTATCCTCCCCATGGTATAATAATTGTATGTATCCTATTATGAGAGAATAAAATATGTGGAATCAAACTTGAAGATATTACTTGGGTTCATTTTAGACTCCTAGTGTTTGATCACACAAGTCAATGTGTTTATACACGAGGTCTTTACCTTTATGTCCCCCAAGGTTTAAGATTCATAGTCCTTAGTCTATAAGCTATATACTATGATGGATGGGATGTAATAATTAGTATGGGTATCCAATAGAAGGTAGATGATGGTTAATTTGAAATATTTCTTGAGTTTCAACAAAGTAAAATCAAAATGTAAAGCATTTTTGAATGCCATAGAGAAAGTGGTTTGGAATATGAAAGGACATATTAAATAGTGGGTCCAATTGGGACCCCTTCCCCATTACTCATAGAAAACATGGTATTCTCAAAGGAAAAAATAAAATAGATACTAATCAAATAGTAGAATGACTAGACCATCTTTATGGCCCTCAGTCAAACACCAAGCATCTAGAAGGTGGAGACCATTTTGTAGCCTCTTTCCTAGCTTAAGTTTTAGATGTAGGTGATAATATAAGTTTTGAGCATCATATCCTTTAAATATATCATTGATATAGATAAATAATTCTAAGATCTAAAGAAGAAGACTCAGTCTAAGGAGGAAGAGTGGATGCCTTTGAAGGTGGCTCTTTAGAAGTTATGAGTTTCTTCAGCCTTCACTTTTTGTAGTTTTGATTTTACTAGTCTAGGAAACTATAAATTTTGGGTTCTTATATCCATAGGTATATTCCCTTGTAAGTAGCTAAAAACTATGGGTTAGATCCATGTTTTAAAGTTTTCGGGTAGTTATCCTTTTCATCATGTATGTGCATCATGAGTTTGAAATTTTATGTATCAGCCTCATCTTTCCTAGCTTCCCCTTATTTATTTTTGACTAATTCTTGGCCCCTTCCACTACTACCATGTGGCATCCTGGTGCTCATTCTTCATGAAAAGGTTACTAGATCACACAATATTAATACTAGATTGACACATGCCATTACAACACTTATCCAAGGTAGGTTTGTTTTTGTCAGAGCTTCAAACAATGTTATTGGCTAATGTAATAATGGTCAAGACCCATTATGTAGTTATAACGTAAAGGAAGTGAACCTTCCACATGGTGCCCCCTTCATTCATTCTTAATGAAGGAGTTATCAACTACCCTAGAATTAGTGTCAGATCTCCATGTGGCGGATCTAAGTGTTGACAATTAAAATTTGATAAAAGGGATTCAAATGAGAAGGCTCATTCTTCAATATCCCTTGCATCATTCCAGTGCTCCTCTAGAGAAAAGTTTTTCTTGTCAAAGATTCAATTAGCACCATTAGATAATGGGAATGGGCCCCATTTCTACCAATAATTCTAGAGGTAGTTTTAGAAGTAGACATGTGTCACCATGGTGCTTCTTCTAAGCATTGTGGGAACTATGAAGCATAGAGGTTATGTCATATCTAAGATTTGAGAACTAACTTCACTCATGACCTAAAGCTCCCCATTTTGGTTACAATGGCCTCATCATGTGTGTGATTAACAAGTTCCAAGTTTCATTTCCTCATAAGGCCATTATGCCTATATATTTAGGGCTCTCTTCTTTTGTAAGGGGATAAACATTGGATAATAGTTTTTTTGATTTTATCAAAGAGAAGCCATTATAATAGTTTAGTTTTTTAATATAAGTAGAATTAGTTATTTTTTTTCATTTCATGACCTTAGTAGGTACCCCTCACATGAAGGATTGAATATTGTATATTGTGCCTTTTGGGCCTTTTCTATTTTATTCTATGCCTAATAATGAAGAGAATGTGGTGTTTTATGTCAAATTGAGTGAAATATATTGAAGTCTATTATTTTTGATTCTCTACTTATATAGTGTTGGATTTTTTTTATATTACAAGCTTTAAATTATGCATATTCTCTTTTAATTATATGTGATGTTTAAAGGTTAAAGCTATTTTATGCAATTTTAGGAATAGATACTTCAAGAATCTCGATGCATCACCTTAGATAGTTTTATTTGCATTTCCTCCTTACCCTTTTCTTCCCCAATTAATTTGAAGAGTCAGCTTATTAAATTATGGAGGTTACTTTATAGATCACAATTCAATCCCACATCTATAAAGCTTCCCACAGGAAGTTGATCATTGAGAGTGAGAGTTTTAGGCATCAACACATCTCTTCAATGGCTTTGAATACCTTATTGTAGTGTTTGTATCTCACTATGTATTATATGAAGGTCATGTATTTTAACTCATGCATGTGCATTTGGGTTGATGAAAACATTTCCATGGTATATGTTAACATAGAGAACCCAATGAATCAATTTTAGAATTCTTTGATCAATAGTCAAGGTCTCATTATCATTGAATAGTATGAGATCTTGAATCTAGATTCAGATAATAACAAAGTATGAAGTTCACTTAAAGTATATCTTATGGAAATTCAAACAAATCTAAAATTAATGGTGATTAGAGTTCATAATAATGCATATTAACTATGAGTTAATATCACCATTTGAATTAGATGCCTTTGGTCCGTAGTTTAATTTTTTAAATTCCATTTATTATTAAATATCTTTGATGAAGTTAGGATCATCTATGTGTCATCATTAGAAGGGTCTTAAGGCATAGTAGAACATGATTGGATTGATTATTTATCATGTCAAGTGTGTTTAGCATGTTCCTCTATTTGTCCCTATGGCATTCAGGAAGGTGAATCCAACTAACCAATTATGTTTGTCTACTAAGGTGGACCCCAACAATTTCTAAGGTAATCCTATATCAAACATTAGGCCTTAGATGTATGGTTAGGACATGTGGTATAAATTTATTGGATGAATCCTCCAATATCATACCATTTTACTCCCATTTTAAGATATATGGAAGCACCATATAACATTTTATAATAAGCTAAGGGGTACCATGATTATATAATTATCCAAGAAACATGGGACTCTAGAGGTATGGACCTAACATGTGGTCAATGTTGATTAGATAACACCTCCTACACCATACCATTTTGTTTCAACCATACGAGTCTTTTGCATCATGAAACTTTATGAGTACCAATAAACATGCAAAAAAATTTGATTGGATGAAGGATCCCATATCATACCATTCTCTGAGCAGCATGGGACTCTAAGATCATGGGAATTATAGAGTGCACAAAAAATTAAGTTACCTAAAATTATTTATAAAAAATATATTACCTATGAAGGTTAGATCATGGGAGTATGGTTTGTGGGGTTATGGGAGCATGGGACATTGACACATCAATGCCAAATTTCACTAAATAAATTTTATTATCTCAAGAAATATAAAAATAAAATTTTTTATCATAAGAGGGACTAATTTTATTATCAAAATAGACCCACAAACACCTTAGATCAATGTGTTAATTAAAATAGGGGGGATTTTAAAATATTTACATAGATACACAAGGGCTAAGGTTAATTAAGTGTTTATTATTTGGATCTATCCTAACCTTATAGATAAAATACATGAATTTTAGGGCTAAATTTTAAGCTCCTTACAAATCATAAATGGAAGTTATATCCCAATTTATTATTCATAAAATGGATGTTGGACATGAAAATAGGTGTATTCATTAATTTTCATTTCAATTTCAAATATATGCAATGTTTTTATTTCAAATTTTATACCATAAGTGAAAACTTATTTCTACAGGTTTCATTATATGTTTTGCATGGATGAATTCTCAACACTCAACACCTAATTGAACACACACACCAAAATTACTCTTAATTATCACCTTATATATTTTTATTCTGATAATTCTATTGATGAAATAAAATAGGGTGGATTGTATACACTCATATTTGGTATAATACACTTCACAATGTTAGTTTTTACCAAACCTTTGTATGATTGACTTGCACACACATAACTAAGTCTTGCTTAAATTATCTCTTATCCATTCACTTATGGAAATTTCCTTCTTAAATTTCCATCTATTACAAAAGATTCATGTAGTCTCTACCTCAATGTATTTTTTATTAAGGTTAAAGGCGGTTATTTTTTTGACTACAGTCCCCAAACCCTAGAAAAGTACAAATAAAAAGAGAGAAAAAGGACTAACTAAGTCCCCAAGAGAAATAGTTTAAAATAGACATATAAATAGATAAAATATTACCAAAAATATCCCTGAAGTAGTAAAAGGAATGCCCAAAATAAAAAGAATCTAGAAGAGAACAAAATTCTTCTACATATCTAAGTTTCCTACAATATCCTCATAGCAGTGTTTCATTCATTTAAGGTTTGAGTCAATATAAAGAATCAAATTTTCCTTATCAATGTATTTAAATAATTCACTACATTGAATGTGCTTTTAATTTTTCCTAGTTTATTATCTTATTATCTCATTCATATTGTCTCCTAATCTAAAATCATTATTTCCTACTTTATAAACACCATTGGTATTCCTCAAATCCAAATAGGTTGAATTTATTTACATGTCATTTAGTGTTTATTTTATAAAATTAAAATCTTTATTATGGTTCATCCCTTACATTTCACATGTTGATTCAGAGAGAAATTACACAAAGAGTCATCTACTTATAAAATTAAAGTATAAGTTTATTCCTATCTAGTACTCACTTCAAAAATCATTGCTACACTCAAGAATACATCTACACATTGATATAAACTACCCTAAAGCTTCAAAATATAAAACCCCTCAAAGGATCAGGGATTTCTTTGTATTCTCACACATTTTAATTCCATTTCAAGGTAAAATTCACAATTCTCAAGTGTCAAAATTCATACTTGGGATTGATTTGCATGCTCACATTACAATGATTTCACACACTCATCTAGGTAGAAGAACTACAAGTCTACATGTGGTTTGAGCCCACTTTGGGAATGTAGGGAACACTTAGCCATTCAGTGGGGTAGTTGAGGTTAGCTAAACTCATCCTTTTTAACCCCTTTTTCTATGTCACATTTGTCTCAAGAGCATAAGATAGGGTTTTAAAGTAAGCAAAAATAAATAGTGATATTTTCACATGATCAAATGTATTTGAATGCATAAGAGTCAATTTTAGGCATAAGCATAGCGATCCAAATTTTTATATAAATATGAATATCTCCCAAATGGTGTTGGTCTTTGGTATATGATTTTTACCTACCAAATACATCCTAGAACCATTGGACTCATCCCAATAAATGAAACCACTCCATTTTAAAATCGTAGTGGCCACATACCCATTTTAGACCTATTTTGGTGATTGTATCTTGTAATAGATCAAAACAAAATCTAAACAATCTAATTATCAATTCATTTTGTGTTTGTATGAATAGTAAATTATACTAAATTAACAACACTTTGCTATTTGCACTCAAATTTTTATGTTGACTATTATATCTTGTGTAATACGATTATTCTATATTTTTTTCTCAATTACATGATCTAAATCCAAAATAATATAAAACATATTGGTGAACCTATTCTTTATATATAGCATATCAAAACCCTAGGTTTATATAGTGAAGCCCTAGGTTTTTTTTAGGGTTTTCATTCTAAATTCTTAAAATTTTATTTTTTTGCATTAGGATTTTAGACATAATTTATTATTTCCCATCATCATACACACAAAATCTGAAATTTATTTATTTTTACCCTAGGGTTTAGTACTCATTCTTCTATTTGGGTTTCCTCTATTAGGTTTGTGACTTGGCTTCCTACATCCTTCGCTCATATATAATTAAAATACTCTATTTTTGAAACACTCAAATATTTTTCTATTTTTATTAATTGGATCAAACCTTATTTTTTCCCACCAAAATTCTATAAAAAATATTCAAAATCAAGGTTATATTAATTTTAGTTAATTTTTCTTAAATTAAAAATGACATACCTATTTTAAAAATAATTTTTGGGGTTTGTATATCTATTGATATTTAATAAAACAATGTTTTTTGTCTTCAAAAATTCCTTAAATTTTTTTGAGGTGCTAAATTATTTATTTTGGGCATTGTGTGATGGCTATAATGGATATACATAGTTTATAATTTCAAATTCAACCTATGATAATCATAATTACATGTTTCATCCTTGAAATATGTAGTATATTTCAAAATCAAGTGAATAAATGGGTCGAAATTATGTTAATTAAAACTAAGGCTAAAATTAATAATGAACAATTATTAACTCTCCCTAGTAGCACACAATCTTTAATTATCAAATCTCAAGGGCTTTCATGTGTGACATATTTTCTCCATATTCAAGCTAGTGATGATTATCATCCCTCCAATATTATTTTTCAAATTATTATATTAGATAAGTATTTACAAGCTATAACAATCCTAAGAGGTAGGGTGCATCATCCTAAATACTATTACATGAATATAAAATCAGAAGTGTTTAGAGTTTGTGATGAAAAAGCTAAATCTGTTCAACTTATGATAAAAAGTGTATTTAAAGAAGCCACTTTTATCATATTATTGCTATAATGAAGTCCATAAATTTATTCCAAAAACAAATCCAAGACTTAAATCTAAAATTTACATTAATCAAATATAAGCTTGCACATACCAAAAATCCTGAATACAATAATGTGAATTGCATATCTAGCTCTCCATCCATATATGTGCCTCAAAATACCTAATCTTAAGTATGGGTTAAGAATAAAAAATAATATATAACTATGCATTCAATAATTTTGCATATGCATACTAATAATACAAGTGAAATGCTAAGGCACATTCTTAAAAATAAGTTGATCACTTTGTCTCTTGTGTGTCTTGTAAAAAGATTCAAATATTATTGTGTTTATCATAAAATTCATGCAAAACATATATATAAGTGTTGGGATTTGAAGAGAAAAATACAAAATATTATTTATATTGGTGATCCTACTTTAGATAAATCTATTAGAGCACCATCATATTCAAGCATGCCTTCTATAACTGTAAAACCAACTAAAACTATGGTTTTATCTTATAAGGTTGAGTTACATCAGGAAAACTTATGAAAATAATAGATATCAACATAATAGTCACATCACAAAAAAAATTAAAAGGAATAGTTACATCTAGTAAGGTCTCAAAATCGATAGCTACATCATGAAAGTTGCAAAAAGAAGCGTAGGCTAAAAAATAAAGTGTACTTGTGAAAAATTCACCTAAGAAGTAAGTTCAAATTAAATGTATACCCAAGAAGAAGAATTTTATAAACATGTTTCCACAGGGGAAATAAAAAATTCTTCCTCATATTTATATCCTTTTATTATTAACTCTAATATATATGGCAAGAAATGTAACAATGTTGTGATTGATAACTCTCACAAATTTAATTATTGTAGCATGACACTTCTCAAAACTCTTGGATAGGACATTCAACATTTGGATAAGATTAATTCACATAAGGAATGCATTAGATCCATTGATTTTTATATAACTCTTTGTCTCAAAACATGTTTTGGTATATTTCACATTGACCCCACTTTGGATCAATACAATGTTGAACCAGGTAGAACATGGATAAGGTCAATGGAAGCAATATTTAGTAATAATCATGACTATGTTACATTTGATCATGAATGTATGATTATTACCATTTTAAGAGAAAAACATCTATATAATAATAAAATAAATAGGAAACCATTTCTTTAAATAGTACTAAAGAAATGGCATTTAATATAATCACAATAGATTGACATGATATTAATAAAACAAAACATAGTAAATAGAAAAGGAAATCTAATAAATTAATTCCATAATATATCAGAGTTGGTTATACATATCCTAATACATATACAAAATATGATGGAATAATAGGTCTACATTATAATATGAACATGAAAATACACTTTTTGATTATGAAATGTATGATACATAACATATATATGAGCATCCCTTTAAAGGGATCTTTTAATGGTATGAACATATGTTTGTACATATATTCTTGATGTTGCTTGATTGCTCACCCCCTCAATATTTATATCTTGACACACATATGTACATATTATCTTGCATAAATCATTATTTTATCCCTTAGCTTCATTTTCACTTGGCCCTTTCTTTTGATTACTTATCATGATGTAGACATTTGTGAAAAATTTTCAACAATCATGTATCCTTCATAATAGTCTCATATTTATGCACATTATTTGTAACATAACACTTTTTCACCCTTTCATATTCACTAGCTATACTTATTATGGCCTACAATGATATTGTTGATCACACACACACACACACACACACACACACACACACACACACACACACACACACACACACACACACACACACACACACACACACACACACACACACACACACACACACACACACACACACACACACACACACACACACACATACACACACACACACACACACACAGATGTGTGTGTGTGTGTGTGTGTGTGTGTACATATATATGTATGTATGTATGTATGTATGTATATACATATATATGTATATACATATGTGTGTGTCTATGTATATGCACACACACACATGTATATATGTATGCATGTATGTATGTATGTATATATATTTATATGTGTGTGTGTATATATGTATGTATATATATACAAATACATATACATACATATATATATATATGTATATATATATGTGTGTGTGTGTATATGAATATATATATATATATATATATATATATATATATATATATGTATATATATATATATATATATATATATGTATATGTATGTATATGTATATGTATATATATACATACATATACATATATATATGTGTGTGTGTGTGTGTGTGTATATGTATATATATATATATATATATATATACATACATACATATATATACATACATATATATATGTATATGTGTGTATATATATATATATATATATATGTATGTATGTATGTATGTATGTATATGATTATGTATGTATGTATGTATGTACACTAATTATTTCCCAATGGGGGATTTCATCCTCTTATCTACACATACTTTAAGGTATGATGTCGTGATCCACATTAATAGTGGGGGTGTATTTCTTGTCTTTGCTTCCTTCACACTACCTTTCCTCTGCACTTGGTGCACTCTATGAATTGACACATGCCACAAATTATTTGGATCCTTTCTATTATTATATTTTTTTCATCCTTTCCACTTGGCCTTGTTTGAATATAAATAGCAATGAAAATTATTTTAAAAAATATAAATTAATATATTAAAAAATTAAAAATTAAAAAACAAATCCTATGCATGGCATGTATTACTTGCTTGCATGATTTATTTATGATTTGTCCAATATTATAGATCATATATATAGCTTTTATTATGCACATATGTTTCATAAGACATATGAGTGAGTTGTAGACATAAAATTTTTATATGACATGGACATGTAGATGAAAAACTTTCATACATCCAAGAGCTACATTTCCTACATTAGGGTCATGCTTTAACTAGGAGATTCTTGGTACATAGTTACACACATTATTTATTTCTATGATAATTTTATTGATCATATTGAGATATATTACACTTATTACCCATGAATTTATCTTATTCATATTACTTACACTGCTATATCTTTGGATAATATATTTTGTTACTTGTGATTATGACATACATTGATTGTGTGAATTATCCTTACATGTTATATGCATGATTGATTTTGTTGCATGTTACATGGTGTGATTCTTTATTTTCATTAAATTGTGTGACTATTTATCTTTTCTTTTGTGACTCTATGTGACTTTAGGTGTTCATTGTCTGACTCTTATTTATTTGACATTATTTATTCTTGATTGTTATTTACTCTATTTGACATTGTATATTATCATGTGTGATTTTTTGATTGATTAAATGTGTCATGGCCATGAAATTATGTGTGAATTCATGATTATATTTGATTTGTGTGTATAAATTTATGAAAAATTATTGAATCTATGATGCCATGATACATATTATATATTATTCTTCTTGTGGGTGGTGCCTTGACACATATCATGCCTCTCCCATGTAGTTATTAGTCAATTTATCCTTTCATGTCACTATAATTTACTCTATCACTACATTTATCACTATTTTTTTCTTCATGTGACACTTATACACCTTAAGATACATGTTTCATAAATGATCAAATGATCTAATTTTACTATGATGACATATTCTTATCATGTTAGCACATGATTTTACATGTTCTTATATTTTTATATGATATGATGTGGATAAATATTTTATTTTGAGACGAGTAATTTTTAAGATACATTCCTCACCTCAAAATGGGAACATATACATTGGCTTGTCTTAAATACTATGTTCTTTACACATATGTATTTAGAGTTTAGGCAAAAAAATTATAGATGTTGGGAAAATATTACTTTAAATTAGAATAATTTTATACATATTATGATAAATTTTACATAAATTAGGGGCATATGCATGTAATATTTCATATATTTTATAATTATATGAGATTATTACATATAGTACATGACTCGTTTTAAAAAATTTATCATATTATTAGCATATGCGAATAGTTTTTAAGATTTTATAATGTTTTTCCATAGGTTATATTACTTGTATTATTATATTAGGGGAATATATAGAGCATATGTGACATGTTATATATAAAAACTTACTTTATTTTATGTAAATACTCAAATTGAATTATATAATCCATCTAACATAGATGATTTAAAAAACTTAGACTCATATTCTTGGATTCATAGATTTTATTGGAACCCATGGTGGGTCCTATTCTTGGAAAATATAATGAGTAGTGTGATTTTTATGTTACTTAAATTATAAGTTCTTATTCATATATTATTAGGGTTGGGTCATATTTAGCTTAGCCCATGATTTTAACATTGGCATCTCTAAGGGGCACAATCACCTAATTCTACATTGCCTTGAGAAGGTAACTTGGTTTATGTGCATACATGTGTATTTTTTTCTTGTCATTTAAATTTAAAATATACACTATATTATTATTTTATATTTTATATCATAAGTAAAAATTATTTCTAAATGTTTCATTGCAGGTTTTCCATAGAGCAAGGCTCAACACTCAATGCCTACTTGAACACATGCACCATGATTAAACTCAATTATCACCTTCTATACTTTTATTCTAGTAATTCCATTACTAGAAAAAATGGGGTGGGAGGGGGGTTAGGCACTCGAATTTGGTATAATACACTTGAAAATGTTATTTTTCACTAGGCCTTGGATATTTGACTTTCACACACATAATTGACTCTTGCTCAAAATATATCTTAACCATTCACTCATCTATGGGCCTTGCCTTCCCAAATTTATGTCTAAAACACAAAATTACCCTAGTTTATACTTGAATATATTATTATCTCATTTATACTATCTCATAATCTCATATCACTATTTCTTACTTTATATACACCTCTAGTTTTACTTAAATATAGCTAGGTTAAATTTTTATACATGTCCTTTAATGGATATTTTCCCATATATTAATATTTTATAAGGGTCAACCTATATGTTTCACATGTTAGTTTTGAGGGAAATTACCCAAATATTTAACTCTTTATAAAAATGAATCCTAAGCCTATTACTATCTATCACTCACTTGAAACATCACTACCACACTCAAGTATACATCTACACATTGAGAGGAACTACCCTAAAGCTTCCAAATCTAAAACCCTTCAAAGGATTAGGCCTCAATCTAATTCTAAATATTATTTCAAGGAAAAAAAACATGTTAAGTGTCAAAATCCATACACAAGATTTCACTAAATGTTAGCATTACATTGATTACACACACTTAATTAGGTGGGAGAACTAAATGTTTTTTGAGTCCATATTGGGAACCTACATAGTACTTATCCACTTAGTGGGGTTGGTTGAGGTCAGCTCATCCCATCCTTTCTAAACCCTTTTTCTAGGTCACATTCATCTCAAGATAAAAAATTAAGTTTTTTAAGAAAGGATAAGGAAAACATAGCTATCTACTCAAGATTGAAGGTATCTAAATGAATAGGAGTCACTTGAAAGCATAGGTGGAATAGACCAATTTATTAAAAAAATTTATAGACCTCCCATATGGATATGGTCCTTAGTATATAATTATGGCTTACTATAGGCATTTAAGAATTATTGGACTTATCCTATCAAGCGTAATCACTCTATTTCAAGATCTAAGTGACCACAAACAAATTTTAAAATTTTATTGATTATTTTACCCTATCATGACTAGAAAAAAATCTAAGCAAGCTAAGTACTCAATTCCTTTAGTGTTTATAAAAATAGTAAATTGTAATAAATCAGTAATACTCAAATATTTACACTCAAATTTGAGTGTGGATTGTTATATATTTTTCATTATAATTAATATATAGTTTTATCTAATTTAGATGACCTAAATATAGGATAAAATAAAATAATTAGAAATAGTCAGATAGTTGTAGTTTTTCCATAGTTGTCAACCTCTATCAATAGTGTATAGGAAAACTCAATTTATATTTTTTAAATTAAGAAATTTACATTAGGTCGGTCTAGATAAATTTCAATATGGTAATAAATGGAAATGTCAAAGAGTTATCTATATATACAAATAAATCTTAAGGTCATACCTAATTGAAAATTTTGGCTATTACATAGATAATCACTTTAAAATATTAATAAATCCATTAACACTCTCTTGATACATGATCATAGAGGTATATGTATCTAAATATCCATGAAAAGAGAAGACTTAGATCCAAATCTAAATACAATCATAGGTTAAAGTTATATGTTTCCAATTATTTAAAATAAAAAAATTAATTTAATTCTAAATTGATCATGATGATGAACACACACTCCTAGGTGAGAACTACATGTGGTTTGATCCTTTTTTATATTATTTCAATATAGTCAATGCTCAGTCACTCAATGAGTGGTTGGGGTTGTATAATCTAATTTACTAACCCCTTTTTTTAGGGATATTTTTATGTCCAATGCATGATTATGGTTTCAAATAAAAGAGAACAAAAAAAAATATCAATGCATAATAAATAAGGTAAGCACATACATAGGATAAATTTATAGGTATAGGTGTAATGGTCTATGGTATCACATACCTACACAATTAATAAGGAAAGTATTGTAAGGACCTAAAAAGTACCATTTTTGATAGGTATCTTAGTTTTATTTGTATTTCCCATGCAGGTTTTGAGCTTTATGTCCTGATCTAAATGGTTACAAACCATGTACAAGGCAATTTCAAGGTAGTGATGAACATAATGAGCAACTACATATCATAATAAGTTATGTGTCTCTCTTCCATATTTATTTTTCAATTTATAATTCTCTAAGTGAAATATCAATCTTCCCTTTTACATTAAGATTTTTATTATTATTGGAATATTTTACATATTATGAATATTCATAGTTTTATTTCATTTAGATCACACTAATAAAAAATAAGTAAAACATTGTGGTGAACTGATCCTTGACATGAGTGCTGGAAATGCTAGATCTCTTATATCTTATAGTTTCATATTATCTTATGGGTTTATAATTATCCTATATTAGGGTTTTAATTTTATATTTAATTTCTAATTTCCCATTAATAAGTAATAATCTATCCATTTTTACGTAGCTTTCTTGATGTTTACATGAGCATATACTATGTCATCTAATAATGTTAGATTATCACACCTATAAGATAAAGTTATATATTAAGTGGTGTTTTAATTGATCATATTTGTGGTAATTTAATCAAACCATGTGTTCATGTGTAATCTAAAATGGATAAAATTTATGAAACATAAACTCCTTATATTGATGCAAATATTCATAAAGAACACATAGATATAGAGGAATGTGTTATAAATGACATTATGCCTAATATTTAAAAGTATTATGAATAATATAATTAAAATAATAATGAATATCATAGTAAAATACATAAAAATTAGTTTAATGTTGTATATATTACATAATTGGAAGCACTTTCAAAAAAAAAATTGATTTCATATGCAACCTGATGAATTAGATAAAATATTGAACATTATCCTAGAGGTAAATAATGTAAATAATTATAAGGAAGCCACATATGAGGAATAAAATTATGAAATATAATATGTTTTCAAACCATTATTCCTACTACTACTATCGATGTGTCTATACTTATGCCTACACCTAATGTTGGAGAAGCACAAGTTAATCCTCAAATTTCTAAGGTTATTCCTACAAAAAAAAAAATCCTCATATGATATCTACTCATGTTATACCATATAATTTTTATAAAATAAGTGTTTAAACCATTATTCTTACTACTACTATTCATGTGTCTATACTTATGCTTACAGCTAGTGTTGAAGAAACACAAGTTAATCCTCAAATTTCTAAGGTTATTCCTACAAAAAAAAAATTCCTCATATGATATCTACTCATGTGATACCATCTATTTTTAATCAATATTATATGCCTAATAATCAAGAGCTTATACAAAATCTTCGTGATCTTTAAGTTAAGGTTTCCAACTAGAGTATGGTTCGTATGGAAAAAAATCATTCTAAAAAATCTCAGGCATTATTATGCAACCTTTAGACCAAATTATTTCCAATTATACTTCTCCTATATTATTCATCTTACCCAAAATTAGACCATAATATGGTAAAGGTGATCCATAATAACATCTTAGAGCCTTCCATGCATCATGCTTAGATTATTCCTCTAATGATAGCTTACTAACAAATATTTTTCCTATGATCCTTAAGGATTATCCCTTTTAAATGTTTTTATGACCTTAATTTCCAATTAGTACATGTTTTCAATCCTTATACTAGCCAATTTTTACCTCACTTTTTAATCAATATTAGCGAGGTAGTATTCTATGCTCAATTAAAAAAACTCAAACAAGGACCTAATGAGCCCATTAGTGACTATCTGCTTCATTATAATACTATGTTATTAAAAATTATAATTTGTATGGTTTATAATGAATTTTAAGACATATTCAAGTTAAGTTTACTTGTGCACAACCATGAGTCTATTGTGTTTAGATTTTTATAATATTTTGATTATATGTGCCATATGATTAAAGACCATGAGGTTAGGCTCACTACCATGAAAAAAATAAATTATGGGACCAACCCTCCCACATCTTCTAATCTAAAGTCTCAAATCAAACTAATTTTCAAAACCAAGAATAATGATAATAATACTAAGGATGAAATAATGGTTAATGTAATTTCACAACCTACTAATAAGCTTCTCCTTTTGAATCCTCAAAAGAAGTAATTTAAGTGATTAATAAAACCTCATCATAAGGTGTTACAAAGAATACTCAAGTTTAAAATCATATCTCTTTCTCTACCAATGAAGGTTTATATGACAAAGCATAACCTACATGGTTTTATATCAATGCATATTGTGATTGACATAAATGTGTAAGACATTATACTAATATATGTTATGGTTTAAGGCATAAGATAAAATATCTAATTGAGAACACCAATATTAATATAAATGATTCTAATAAACCTAAATATGATTTGGTTGCATAATACAATATAAATCTTAAGATATTTTTAGATCCAATTCTAAAATATGCAGTAAAAAATAATAAGACTAATCATGAGGTACATATGACTTATAATATGTATCCTCCTCTTAATTTTTATGCTTATATATCTGAGGAGTATTTTCATATAGATATTCTTAATAGTAAATTTAAATATAGACAAGAATAATTACATATAATCACATTTGATGACCCTAAAATTATTAATGATTACTCTAGAAATTCATCTCTATTCATAGGTGCTTTCATTGACTCACATCATATACATAGTGTTATGGTGGATAACATGTTAAGTGAAAACATATTCACTATGAAATTAATCACTATTCTTAGATACACACATAGATATTTGATTGGTACAACTAGGTAAAAGGATTTGATGTAAAATGATAAAACCCTCTTGGGGGAATTTTATTACTATTTTATGGTAGGGTCAATAGTTTTTTCTAATTGGTTATTTGTTTTTCTATGATACTAAATAATTAAATGTGTCATTAGGAAATCCATGGATACATAATATATGTGAAATCCCATCCTTAGTACATAAATACTTGAATTATATCTATAAAAATCAAGTGGTTACATTTCTGGGTATTCCATATGAGCAACCCAATAAACTGATGACATTTAATATGATACATGTATAACAACCTATTATATAAATTGTATGGGTTCATCTTATAGAGTAAAATAATATAAAATTGATCGATATTTTTTTAATATTGATTCTCCAACATCCATTAAATTAATGGTTTATCAACATTTAGTAGGCATCACCTCCCTTGTCATGTCCTAAGTTAGTTTATGTTCCACTATAAATACTAACACATTCCCAAAGCATAAAATGAATTCCATATGTCACTATGGCTACTATATCTATATAAAATGTATATTATCATGTATAATATGATGATGATGTTATATATTTTACAACACATGATAATTTATCTAATAAATACAATTATACATATATTAATCTATACCCATGACATGTGACATTGACATCGATCAATCCAAGACCTACATATGAGAATCCCATTGATGGGATCATAAGTTATTAAGAACATGTTTTAAAATTTAAAAAAATAAAAAATAAATAAATAAATAAAAAATATTCAAAAAATACAAAACTAAGATCTATGCATGACATGATTTCATTATATATGATTGATTCAGTTATTTATCATATGCATGGTGAATTATAGATCAATTTTTATATGCACATGATTTTCATGGTACATATAAGTGGGATACAAGATATACAAGTTACATGTGATATATGAACATACAAATGCCTACCATTATTTATAACCATGGGCCACCTTTCTACATTAGGGGCATGCCTACCTTGGGGTCATCTTTGCACACTTATCAAGTTATATATTTCTATACTTTTCCATTTATCATACCTGACTATTACACATGATTTTTTGTTATTCATAATCTATAGATTGTTATTTTTTATAGATAGTGTGCTTTGTTGTACTAGATGATGAAATTAATTGATTATCTAGACTAAAATTGCTTATCTTTTGCATGACTAATTTTAATGATTATTTCATTGTGTGATTATTGATGTGTGTTATACCATGTGATTAAATGAGCTCATTGATTGTGTTTTTTCACATCGTGCATCAGTTATGTCCAAGGATCCTTTAATCCATGTTATGTCTATGTCAAGTCATAGTTGTGTCATGTTTTGAGTGCTTATGTGATTCATGATTATGATATTGTATATATGTATGTGTGGTTACATATATTATTTTTGCTAAGATTTGTGTCTTGATTTATATCATGCATTTACTATGTTAATTAATAATGTGTGCCTAATTGATATATATAATTAACATGAAAAATGTACCCATTTATTGGATTGCATGTTTCACATGTGCTTGAAGGATCAACAATTTATTTTATGTCATATATTATCATGTTTTTTATATATATTTTTGCATGATTACATATTTATATAACAAATGGTGCACACTATTTCAGAGAATTTCAACTTATATTCCAAAGAAGGAAGAAGAAAGAAACTAGATATGGGTATGGTTTAAAAACCTTGTGTACACATTGATCAGATGATTGTAGAGAGATCATCTTTGGCTTGGGAGGAATGACATATAAATAAAATAGGACTAAAGAAAATGGTTGGTTAGATAGATAGCTGGGTGGATTTCCTACTGCTAGCTAGATCTTGAAAGCAAGATCTTCCTTGGGGGATATCAATCCATGCTTTTTAAACAATTACGTTCAAAAATTAGAAGATAAAGTACTTGCATAAATTGCATAAGATACTAAAATTAAGTACAATGAATGATTGATAAATAAATAGACAAAATTGACTAATTATAGTAATAAGTGGGTTAATGATAGTGCTAAATAGGTCGAGTGTGGTTCAAAAAATAGACTAGGGATATAGGAAAAGGTAGAGATAAACAAAGTTAGATTTGGTTGAGAGTAAGTGTGTGAAATAAAATTTTGTTATTTTGTGCCATAGTGATTGTCGGTAGTTGAGGTGACCGTCAGTGGTCGAGGTGACTGTCGGTGGTTAGGGTAACCATCGGTGATTGGGACAGACCATCAATGGTCAAGGTGACCATTACTGGTTACATGGGTTAGTTCTAGGTAATAAAAGGATAATTAATAGGGTTATATAATAAGATTCTAAGAGAATGGTTTAGGTTGGGTTGATTGTGAAGTAAAAACAAAGTGACAAAATAATTAAAATAGATACTTAACTTACTAGTGGTTGATCAAATGAATGGTTGAGGTAATGGAGCCTGGATCAATTCTAATAGAGTAACAGTACTTAGTTGTTGGCTAATAGATGGTAGTACTTCAGCTTTTTGTCATGATGGTTGGATCACTAGATTGCTAGTAGAATACTTGTAAAATAAATTTTAGATGTAAAAGCTCTAGATAGTTACAGATGATTGATTGATTCAATATCCTTTTTCACCTCCTACCCCTATCTCCTTATAGTAAGGAAGGAGAGGTGAAACAATATGTTAACAAGAGGTTTAACTTATTATCTAAATATAACTTATGCATGCATTAGCTTGCACATAAATTAGATGAGATAACTATAAAAGAGCAAGGTAGAGTTGAAGTGGTAGTTAGTGGTTCAGTTGGTAGAACCTGACCATCAATGATCAAGGTGATCATCGATGGTTAAGGTAACCATCGATAGTTGAGGATCAAGGTCAAGTTAAGTAAAATGTGGGTTAATCTAGTAAGTTAAGCTGACTAGAGTTAGGTAGATTTAAAGTCGAGAAGCCAAGGTTGATCCCAAAGGGGTCTTGAGATGGTCTAGGGGAGTTGTGACATTTAGAACAATCATGTATAGATTTTTTATATCTATATTTTTCCCTTTTTTATTATGCAATTTATATCAGCAAGCTGCAAAACAAAAATGGATTATAGGTTAAATGTTAGGATATCTTAAGTATTAGATGAGGTGTTCCCCCTCAAATTTAGAATCAATGAGGTGAAACAAAATTAGGTGTGGGTTTGATGAGTGGTGAATTTGATGATAAAAGGTAGGTGATAGGCTAGGTACTGAATCATGAACACGCACACAAAGTGTGACAAAAGTGAAATATCCAAGATTGTACATTGACTAGGTTACCATAATTGGTAAAAATAAAGGTTGGTGCTAGAAGGACAAGTGGAAAATGGACTGTGTGCCCGTAATTAGGCATGGTGGTTGAGAACACTCATAAACACAAGTCTCATAGGTAACGTATATGTGTCTATGGGTATCCAAGGTAGGTAGTGCTCCCATAAGAAACAAAAATCGGTCTAGTTTAGGCACTAGTATCTAGGATAGAAATTGCTCCTAAGAAGACATAATTTGGTTGGGTGTGTGCAAGACTGTGTAAGTTTAAAAAAATTATTCAACTTAACAAGTAGTTGGTGTCGTCAAAAAGGACCAATATAAGGTCATCATAAAAATATGTGCTAGTTTGTGCCAAAATGGCCAATGGTGAGGTGGCATGGTTGAATGTCTAGGTAGGTGAAGAAGGAAATCTCTATGGGTGGGTTCTTGATTTCATTTGATGCTTATAAAAAGGTAGATTGGGTGAAGCCCACTAGCTTGATCGTCAATGGTTAGGGCTCTAGGGATCTACCATTAGTGGTTACCTTGACCATTAGTGGTCAAATAAAAACCCTAAAAGGGTAGAGTCAAAAGTGAATCCATGGTTATTTTCACTCATTTGTTGATTTTAACTTGGATAGTGAGAAATTTGGCAGTTTGTGTGATAAATCTCTAATGGTGCTTTACAAGTGGGTGAGTGATTGGTTAGCTTGACCTAGTGGATCAGAGTGTTGATATAGCTAGGATATAGGGTGGATGAGGATGTGGTTGGGTAATGGGTCTAAAGATTCCTCCTTGATGATGGTTGAGGAATGAGGTAGGGGTTGATTTCAATTGATAAATTAGCTTGATTTTGATTTTACAAATGCATTTGGTTATTATTTGGTTGATTTATTATTGTTTTGGGAGGGTAAAAGTTTGGTTTTGTTTAGGTTTGACCTAAATGTTAGGGATTGTGGTTGTTTTAGGTGAAATTTGTAAGTATATTTTAAAATAAGAAGGGGTAGGTTAGTTAGGATAGGTTAGAGGATATTTTGGTATAAATTTATGGTTTCAATTTGGTGTTTTGGTGGGTTTGTGGGTAGGGTAAGATTAGGGCATTATGTTAATGGTCATTCATAGTGACTATTGACAATCATACTTGATCATCAAAGGTTGATGACCATTAGTAGTTGGTTACCTGACTATTAGTGGTTATCATGACCATCAATGGTCATCTATGGGAAAAGAGTTTTTTAAAATGTTTTAAAGTTTTGAAGGTAGACCATATGTGTTAAATGTCTGATTCAAGTTGACCATCTAGGTAAGGTGTTAGGTGTGGCAAGTAGTAGTGAAAGGTTTATGTTGATAGATGAGGTAAAGAGGTTAGATGCCTAAGGTAAATGTTAGGAGGGTAATGTTCAAATGGGTTAAGGGTAGGTAAGATAGGTTAAGAAGCTAAGTTCATAGGCAAAATAGTATAAAGAACTAGTTTGTGTGCTAACAAATCATGCAAGTGTGGGATTAGATATAGATGCATGATCAAGTTCTTCATATATTTTTGGAGATTAATGAAGGGATGATGTAGTAGACTAGGCACACATGGAGAAGGTGGGGCTTAGAGAGATGTTGGACTACCAACATATGCCATGGTATGTGGTGATGATAGTTTCCCTCATCGAGAGATGGGATCCATCCACTAACACCTTCCTTCTACCTACTAGTGAGATGAAAATATTATCAGAGGACATTCACAAGATTACTTGGTTACTCATATAGGGTGATTCAATTTATCACATTGAGAGGGAGGAGAGAGATGACTTCATGGAAATGTTATATAGAGATGACCATGACTTTGCCTAGTGGCACACCAAAGGTTTTAGTTACATTCCATTATATTAGAGGGCCAAAGATGATAGGAGGTTGATGACCATGATGATGATGGTGGTATTATACTTTGATGTACTTGATTTGAGTAGTAAGAGGTTTCTATATCTAGTGTTAAGGGTATTAGTTGAGATGTTACTAGGTTGTACAGTGTTTGGTTAGGTGCTTATGGTTCTTGTTCAAATATATAGGGAGTTGTGGGGATTTAGAGCTCACAAGAGATATGGAATTAGTATGGGATGCATTCTAAACTATTGTACATATGAGCACATCCAAGTTCTATGATTGATGGGGATGTTTTGGGAGGGGTATACAAAGATGGAGTTCAAGGTCAGCTTCATGTGGTGGAGAGATGATTTTTCCCTTTCAAGGCTAGGTGGGGGGGTTCATGACATTGATTTATTTAGGGATGCACTAGATTCCTTTATTATTAATGATGTGATTTGGAGGCCATATGTCAGGTTTTCAGACTAGGCTAGATATAAGAGACATACACTATCCTTCTAGAGCTATATGTGGATCTTTGGTAGGAGGGATGGTGAGATAGAGCTCATCCTATTTGATAGGTTACAATGATAGTTTTTCCTGGTATAGGGGATTTTGGTTCCATTCTTGAGGTATAGGTTGGAGGATGTAGAGCTTCTACTCCTAGAGCCATATCTAGTGCATATTTTTCTTGATCATGAGGAGTTGTTGACTAGGGTTGAGATAAATGATGCAAGTTGTTTAGATGGTTAACCAACATGGTACCAAGATATTTATATGATAATAGATTTTGGGGGTGATGATGATGGTAAAAAATTGATGGATGTTGACCTAGCTGGTAGAGGTCAACAGGCATAGGTATAGGGGGATACCCCAAATGTATAGGTAGTGATTATGGAGAGAGATCAAGATCAAATAGCACTATCCATAGCATAGGCTATTATTTAATCACTACAAGGTCAGTTAGTAGTGGTACAGGGTCAGGTAGTTGTAGTTATAAGTGAGAGGGACCAAGATAGAGCTACACTAGCCTTGGTTACCTAGGAGAGAGACTCTTTGAGATAGGATAGAGGAGTCACAGTAGATACAAGGCCATCAGGAACTATCCCCATGACATGATATATAGCCATAGTGGACGAGTTACATTATTATGAGGCCATAGTATTGAGACATTATCTTAATGAGCCCTGATGGGGTGAATACAGAGCTAGTTTGGCAGGTGGTTCTAGCATGGAAACACCAAGTTAGTGGGCTATTTTTATAGGTGAATAGGAAGGTACCTTGGGAAGATAGACACTAGGAGGTAGTGGTGCTCCTAGAGATAATGGCACCCTAGGGCCATAGTCATGATATGCTTAGGAGATATTATATATGTTAGTGTATATGATTTTGATATTAGCCTACAAGCTGATGTGGTGAGATATACATTTTGAGAGAGATATATGTATATTTATTATATACATGATGATTAAGTGGTTATTTATGATTATAGACTCATGATATTTATAGATATTCTCTTTGTTTATTGCTTATGATTCATGGTTATCATGTTCATGTTGATCATTTGATGATATTACATGTGTTATGGTTGTGATATGGATATGGATGTTGATGTGGGCTCACCTAGCTAGGCATGGGATGAGATTTATTTTATTTATTCATGTTTATGATGATATTTATGACATTTATGGTTATGATGATGTTTTTTCATGATAAAATTTAATGAGTATATGTTTCCTTATTTAGATGTAGACATGTGGTGAAAATGGTGTATTTTTTTATTTTGCCTGGATGTTATGGTGTTAATATGATGTTATGGTTATGTTTATGGACATGGTTTATGCTTATGATGTCTATTTTTTCTCATGATATATAATTTTATATGGTTATGATTATGGTCATTGTGTTTAAGGTAAAACACATAAAGTAAGTTGAATAACAACATTAGATGTAATAAAGGGAAGATAACTATGAGACAAATGTCTAAGTGAATATATCAACTAATAATTAGAAGATAAGAAGAGGACATGATGTTTTTTCTTTGGCAAGGATGAAAATAAACCAAAATGGGATTATCTTAAGGAACATAAGCCCTTTGAATGCTTTGCATTAGAATTCATTAGTTGGTTAAAAATATGTCTCAATCACATAATATTAAGTGAGCTCAAAAATATCTTGCTTATAGTGAAAAAAGGGTAGATGGATGAAAATGAACCTTCTTGTGTGACTATCATGCTTCTTTTAGAGGTTACCAAAGAGTCAATATAAACAAGTCTATGCCATATAAGGTGTATACTGATCGATGTGGGAAGCCTACTCATGAGAGTCGATTGTGGCTTTCAATTTATTTTGCTTTTGAGAGCTGATTATGGATTTTTTTTTTTTTTGATTTTGATAATGGGTATTTTGATTTGTTGTTTTTTAGGGGAAGTTGATCGATGTGGGAAGCTTCCAAGAAATTTCTATGCTTTTGATAAATGCTTTACTCAGCCATCCTTCAAGGGAGTGGTCTAAGTTTGTGTGTTTTTATTAATGTTTTGATAGTTATCCTTTAAGGGAGTATTATACCTTATTTTGAGTGATTTTGATATGTTTCTAGTAGTTGTCCTTTAAGGAAGTAGTCTGCAAATGCTAGGAATGACCCATGAATGTTTTTCGTTATGAATTTGCTTTTTCTTATTTGATTTTTTGCTTGATATAGACTCGATTATATAGGCTAAAGGTTGACCTTTATGAAGGAAGAACTAAAATCACAAGAAGGTTGATAAGTTTTAAAGAGGTTTAGGTGAAAATGATCATGGGAATCCATCCTAGGAAAGGGGTAGAAAGTAACATGAGAATCATGCCATGAGTAGAGCCATGGTACCCATTGTTAAATATTAGTCTATGATTGTGATGAATAATCACATGATTAAGTTTTAATTAGTTACCCCCTAAAATAGGAAGATGAATGTGGATTGTAAGCATGGGATGAGCTTAAGCTGGAAAAAAAGTGAATTTGATCCTTATTTAACAAAAGAAAGATGTAGATGTAAAAAATTAAGGGGCTTAGGTTATGGGTTGCCTTTTAGAGAGGACAACTGATAAGCTGCTAATCCATTCTTCTAATCTAATTGAAAGCAAATTTTTATTGCTTTCTTTTCCCCATGTTAGTGACATGTTGATTTTCTTTTAGGACAAGGTCTCTAATATTGAATTCTCATGATTTAAGGTGTTTTTTAATATTCATGTTGCATTCTTTATTGGTATACATGAAGATGGGTAAGAGTAGATAAGCAATGCTTTTCAAGTAGCTCAAGCTAGGCTAAACAATGTTGGTAATAATCATCTTTAGAAATGAAATCTTACAAAGATATGCACAGAGATGGAATTTGGACTTTGAAAGGTAAGACAAACTCTACACCAAACATGAGAGAGAATGGGGTAACACCCATAGGGGTTCATATGCTAGTATGATATACCCATAAGGCAAAAGGGATGTGCAAATGCCAATCCCAATTAGATGCATTAACCATTTGAGCTAGCATGTTATTGAGGGTTTTGTTATAGGCTTCTACCTATCCATTTGATTGAGGTTGGTAGGGTGATGAGAAACTTAACTTGATTTTGAATGCATCACAAAGACCTTGGAATTTTTTTAAAATATTTTCCATTGTCAGTGATGATCTTGTGAGGAACATCAAAATGATAAATGATGTGATGATTGATAAATTTGAAAATATTTTTAGCTTTGGTGGAGATGAGAGGAATAAATTTTACCCACTTGGTGAAATATTTGATCACAGTGATGATAGAATGATGTCACTATGAATAATGGGGGTTAATTTTACCAATGAGGTCCAAACCCCATTATGAAAAGGGCTAGAAACTAGTGGAGATGCAAAGACTATGGCTAGGTGCATGATGTAGATTGGCATGTTGTTGACACTTAAAACACTTTTTCACATAATCAAAGTAGTATGGGTTAAGGGTAGGCTAGTAATATCCAAGGTGAAGGATGCATTTAGCCATGGTGAAGCCACTAAAGTCTCCCCATAGATCTCATCATGTGTTTCCTTGATAGCATGAGAGGCTTCATGACTACATAGTCAATGGAAGAGGATACCATCAAAGATACATTTATAAATAATTACCCCTAGTATGGTATAAAATGAGGTATTATGGATAAACAATCTTCGAGAATTCTTAGAAAGATCAAAAGGAATATGGCAAGGTTAAGGTAGTCGAAGGTCTATTGATACCAGAGGTCAAGTTGGTTTTCCTCTACATTGAAGATGGTGGGAGAATATAATTTAACATAGGAGGGATTAGTAAGTTTATGGATAACAATAGATAACTTAGGGTTAGAGGATGCAGATTAGATCAGAGAAGAAAGTGAAGCCATGGTATTAGTGAACTTGTTTATAGATCATGGGTTAGTTTAGATATGGTAATACTCAAATGATGTTAAGAGTTCATCAATTAGTTTTTTTTACTATTAAAAAACATCATTATTGCATTAATAAGATCCATTTATTTAATTGATCACAAGTTTAGAGTCACCAAATATGTTGATTATTTTGACTCCCAAGGCTAACACAATTTAGAGACCTATGACTAGGGCTTCATGCTCAACCATGTTGTTGGTACATTTGAAATCTATATTTAAGGATAAAGGAAGAGGTTTATCATGAAGGGGGATAAGGATAACGCTTACTCCCCCACCATATTGACACTTTGATCCATCAAAGACCATGGTCACTGATAGGTGAAGTATGCTTGAGAGAGGGTCATGATGGACTCATCTAGGAACTCAAGAGGAAGAGGTTGATTGTCTACTAATGGTGCATTGGCTAATTGCCCTTTTATTGTATTTTATTAAAGAAACTCAAGTTCAAACTTAGATAAAAGCATGAACCACTTAACCATACATTACTTTTGGTATGGCTTGGAGTGCATAAACTTGAGTGGGTTAGTACTAGTTATGACATAGGTTTTATGGTTAAGAAGGTAATGGTGAAGTTTGGTGGCCATAAAAACTAAATATAAGAAAAGTTTATTGGTATAGGTGTATTTATTCTTGTACTCTATAATCATGTGACTTATGTAGTAGACACTTGTTCTTTATATTGTTCATCCTGATGAGCAAGCATTGCCCCTAGGGAGTGGTCAGTTGTAGACATATAAAGCTAAAAAGGTTGATCATCCTTGGGAGTAGTGAGGATAGGTGGAGACAAAAGGTACTATTTAAGTGAATCAAAGGCCTTTCAATAGTCCTTATTCCATGTAAAATCTAAGTCCTTCTTTATAAGGTAGTAGAAGGGTTGGCATCAGTTTGAGTGTTGAGAGATAAAGTGACAAATGGATGGGAGCTTCTCCTATAGGATATAGAGTTTCTTAAGGTGGATAGGAGGAGGCATGTTGAGGCTTTATTTTATTTTGGTAGGATCAAATTCAATTCCATGAAGGGAGATAATGAATCTAAGGAGCTTTCTTGATTAGATCCCAAAAATGCACTTCTTAGGGTTAAGGTGGATATAGTAATAAATGAGGCATGTAAAGATGATCTTGAGAATGGCTAAATGATCTTTATGATATTTGTATTTCCAAATAAGGTCATCCATATAGTCCTCGATGATTTTATGGATAAGGTCATGGAAGATGTAAGTCATAGCATGTTGGTAGGTTGTACCAACATTCTTTAATCTAAAAGGCATGACCCTATAGTAGAAGGTCCCACATGGGGTGATAAATGTGGTTTGTGTTGATATTTAGGGGAAATTAAGATCTGATTGTATCCCAAAAACTCATCCATGAGAGATAACATCTCGTGGTTGGCTGTAATATCAACTAATTGGTCAATGCTTGGTAAAGGGAAGTCATATTTTAGGAAAGCAAGGTTGAGGTCATGAAAGTCCATGTAGATTCATAGTCCCCCTATGAATTTAGTGATAGGTATGACATTTAAGACCCATTGGGGGTGATCAATAGGTTGAATGAAATTGATAGATAGGAGATATTGAAGCTCTTCTTTGATGAGAAGTGTTATGCAAGTGTGCATTCATCAAAGTTTCTACATAATGGGTTTGCCATCATGGTTGGCAATTATGTTTAGGGTAGTGATGGAATGGTTGATTCTAATGTCACTATAAGACCAATAAAATGCTATGCTGCAGTCCTAAAGGAAGGAGGGGAAGTCTTGAAGCTCTTTGAAATTTAGAGATTGGTCAATTTTTACAATACACTAGTCATTTGAGGTACCCAAGTTGATATCTCTAGTGGATTAATTCAACGTGGTTGAAGTATTAGGAGGTAGATATTTGTGAATGGAATAATCTAGGACACCAAGATAGGTAAGAATAGAATCATCATCATGACATTAAATGGTATTAGTGGTATGAGAGTCATCACCTATCATCTCAAGATGGGTTAAAGGGATGGTTATGATCACCCTATCCTTTTGATAGGTCAAGGGTCTGAGGTTGATCATGTTGATGAAAAAAATTAGGAGGGATGATGTCATAATCCTCTAATTTGGATGGTTAAGGAGTCATTAAGGATGGGACTTTTAGATTAATATTTGTGATGGGAGGTGAGTTAGTTTGTTGGTTTAGTGGAGAGAAGCCTAAGACATATTTCTTGTGGGGTTTTTAGGTTTGGATTGGAAGTAAATCATGCATTCCCTATTCATATCATCTAAGACCAGATCCCTTTCAAGCACACCTATGAATATATGTCTTGGAAAAAAATAGTTTATCTAGATAGGAGAAGCTAGAGGTGAATGGTTGAGGTGAAAATGAGGTGATGAAAGCACCAAGGGGTTTATCAAGTCCCCCATAGATGAAATGGGTTTGATAGTTTGAAGGTTAAAGTGGAAAATGGCTTTGATATTGGGGTCATACCTAGGTTAGTTGTTATGTTACCCATACTCATGGGGAGTAAGGAAGGCATCAAGGGTCAAGAGGTGATATTACCCAAGTGAGAGGTATTAGAATGTTGATTCTAAGGGGTCTATGGTGGAAATTTGACCCAAGGGTATTGATGATATATTAGATGCCTAATTAGTAGAAGAAGACATGGCTTCATATTTTATGGTTGAGGGCTTATCTTTAGCTTATGAGGATGTGCTAAATAGAGATACGAGGACATCATTGGGGCGATAAGTCATGTTTCATGATGAAAAGGAACTTTGGTCAGCTTGTATAGTGGCAACCTAACCTTCATGCTCAAATTTGATGTAATAATGAAGGTTATAGGGTACACAACCCATGGATTAGATCCAAGGTCATCCTAGTAAAACATTATACTACAATTCACCTTACACTACATAGAAGAGTTCTAGGAGTGTACAAGGTTCTAAGTGAATGTGAAGGACAATAGTTCCTAAAGTAGTGGCCATGGTGTCATTGAAGGATCAAAGGATGACTGAGGTTTCAAACATGACATTATTTGGTAGTTTAAGTTGATCATATGCATGGGAGGAGATGATGTTAATACTGGCTTCCCCATCAATCATGACCCATTTTATGTGGGTTTGGTTGACGTATGTAGTGATGAAAAGAGGGGATGTTGGGTCATCAAGGTGGATATAAGGTATTTTTGAATCCTTGAAGGTAAAAAGTTTACAAATTTGGAGAGAACCAATAAAGGCTACTAGAGGTTGAGGGTATTTAGGTTGGAACTCTATTGATTGCAATGCCTCTATCATTTCTTGGTGATGAAGAAGTGAGGTAGAAATCAATTCATATAGGCTCATATTTATTCAGGTTTGGTGAAGTTTTTTGAGAACTACTCTTCTGATTGATTTAGAGGGGTTGGATTGAGAGGTACCTAAGATAGATACTTTGGGTTTTTCTAAAGGTGAATATGCTAGAATTTGACATGGTTGGGAGGTGGAAGATGGGTATGTCCATGGGATGGACACTTTCACCTTCCCCTTATCTTTCCACTATGATCTTTTGACCACATGGATAGTATGGATAGAGAAAAGAGTTGGGGTAAGACATTGGTTTGGTTCCCCCTCATTCTAAGTTAAGAATGGGGGAGTAGGTAAGTGTTAGGTATTAGTTTTTGTTGGTTTTTTTGGCATCAGGCCTAAGGGAGGTTCATTTGATAATAGATCATCCTCATCATGGAGCTAATAGATTATGGTTTAGAGAGATTTGTAGTTTTTTGTGTCATGCCTAGGTGTCATATGATAAGAGCATACATGGCAGTCATTATACAAACTATTTTTAGACCAAGAGGATCAAATGGTCTGATAAGAAGTAAGGTCAACCAAGAGGCTTATAGTAACCTTTGGAAAAGAGTTGAGTAAGACTTAGCTAAAGGTGGTGAGGTTTTAGATGTTTTGACCTTGGTTGGTGAGATGGAAGTCTTTTTAGAAATAGGTTTGGTGGTAGAGGTCTTAGGTAAGGTGTTGTTATTATTTGATTATTTTGGTTTAGGTAAGGAAGCTAATCTATTAGAGCTAGAATATGTCAAGGTAGCTAGTTTGGTTATTGATGGCACAGTGTAGATGGGTCTATCAAAAATAAAGAGTTATGGAATAACAAAAGTAGTGGTTGGGTTTTGGTTAAGATATTTGGATTTCTAATCAAATTAGAGGGATGATGCCCCAAAATATATGGAAAGGTTAAGGGAGGTATAAATCTAGGTTTTTGTCCTTTTGGTGGCTGTACCTCCTTGGTTAATTTGGTTTGGTGTTTGGTTGGTGGGTCTAGTGAGGTTAGTTCCAATTTTAAGGATGGGTGATTAAGGATTTATGTAGGGAATATGTCAAGGTTTTTGGTTTTTCTGGTTGAAGTGATATAGGATCATTTAGTTATTTGGTATTTTGTTACTTTGGATGGTTGAGAAATGGTTGGGATGGTAGAGGTTTTGATTAGTTGGGTTGATATGATAACAGTTTGGATAATAAAAGTTATGGGTTGGTATGTCATAAATGTGGTTAGAGGTTCATATTTGGTGATGTAAGGGAGCCCCAATTATTATCAAAATGTGGATCAGTCTATGTCAAGTTTGGAGACAAATTCTAATCTCTAAACTACTCTAGAGAACAATTTATAGACTAGTCTTGTTCCTCGAGAAGTGGGTTCGAAAGATAAACCCATAGGTTGAGAAAGGGGAAGGGTGACCTCATACTTTTCTTCAATAAAATGATGAAATGTTTGGATGGGTGTTTCCTCTATGGGAGGTGAATATATGGTGGTTTCTTCTTTGGGAATGATCTCCAAAGGAGAAGTGAATTGCTTAATATTTGAGGGAGGAGGTAAAATGGTAATGGTTTCTTGCTCTGGCATGTCATTTGAAGGAGGAGTTAATGACTCCACTACCTCAATAATTGGATGAGATGAAAAATTTAATTTCATGGTTTGGGTATCTAAAGGAAGAGAAGGTAATTACACTATCTCAAAAGTAGAGAAGGTGAAGAACATGTAGATTGGGTGATAGGTTCTTTAGCAATGATTGTGTCAAGAACTATATTGACGGTATGAGCATCATAAGAAGACATAGATTTGTTGCTCTCATTTTTGGTAAGTGCATTATTAAGGAAAGGTTGTCTAAAAATGTCAAGGGCTTGGTTCATAGGTGCATTGGGTTTTTCCAACACAAGTTTTCCCTTGTCAATGAGGGTTTGGATAATGTTTTTCAAGGTATTACACCTACTAACATCATGCCCCACTACTTGATGGAAATCACATAGGTCATTCTCATTGTACCATCTAGGTGAAAGATGAGAAGAATTAAATTGTTGAGTGGGTTTGATAGGAGGAAGTTGTATGATATTAGATTTGAACAACTTATCCAAGATTGAAGCATAAGATTCCCCCTAGTAGAGTAAATTACTTCTAATTGTTTCAGTTTTGGTTATTCATAAGTTGATTTGAGGAGTTAGAAGAATTTGGTTAATTGATAGATGGTGAAGGATTGGTCTTAAGGATAACCACATTCATAGTTCCCTTGATTTTGGCATTGGTGTTGGTTTGGTTATTTGGTTTAGAGGAAGAGGCCTTATTGGATTTGTAGGTAGAGTTTTTGTTTTTCAAATTTAACTTTCCTTCATCGATGGCTCTATTTTATAGCTTATGTGCCATGATAAAATATTCATCAAAGGTTATGAAGCTCTGAACATGCAATGTAGAAGAGATGTGTTTGGCACATGCCTGAGCAAAAAGTTATATCAGTTTAGGTTGGGGTAAAGAGGAGAGTTGATTGATTAGGCTTCTTTAATGAGCTATAAAATCAGCAATAGATTCATCATCATATTACCAGATAGAGTAAAGGTCAATAATGGAAAATTTCTTAGATATGTTTAGTGAAAAGTGATACAAGAAACTTTGGGTTAGCTGGGTGAAGGAGAAGAGAGAGTGTTTTGTTATGGAACTATACCAATCTAATGTTGAATTGAATAGGGACATGGGGAAGGTATAGATAAAGAGAGAATCATTGTAGGTAATCAAATAACATGAATACCTAAATTCCTTGATGTGATGTTGGGGGTCCTCCTTGATCTAAAACTTAGTAAATTTTGGGAGCTCCCACTGAGGAGGATATGATCTGATAGGGACAAATGGGTGAATGGGCTCGTTCTAGATATAATCATATGATAAAATGTTGTGAGCCCCAAAAATGGATGACTCTAGAGTGGTCATTTTATCCATTAGAATTTTTATTAGGTTTGTTTTGGGTTACATGCCTAAAAATTTATAAGGTGCATATTATTTTTGTGGTTGGATGACATATTAATAATTGGTGGGAGGTTGAGAAGTTACCACATATTGATATGTGGACATAGATGGTTGGGTGGATGCCATGTAGGGGTAGGTGGATGTAAGTGGTTGGGTAGTGGGTAGAGGAACATGTCCTTGTGGTTTAGGGATGTAACCCAAGTTGGGTGTGATAGGCACCTATTGAGAGGTTAAGGTGGGTTGGGTAGGATCTATGGTTGGGTTCATAACTAAAGGAAAGGTGGTGACCTTTGTATAATTTTAGGTAAGGTAGAGGGTATAGACACCACAATATTTTGAAGTGGGGTAGTGACTAATGAATTGGGGGTAGTTAAAGGAAGCTTGGTAATGCTAGTATTAGGTAATCCCATGGTTATTGGAGTATAGGTGGTTAAAGGTTGGGTTTTCCTAGATAAAAGTAGTTGTTAGTGGGGGTGAAAGGTGTAAGAGTATTAGTAGGTTAGGTAGGTTGGTTTTCTATAGTATTATTAAGGGGTTGTTAGATGAATATGCTTGGGTATTCAATGGTTGGGTGTTGACCATGGAAACATAAGTGTTCCCCATAAGTTGGGAAGGCATGCCATAAGGTGGGTCCATAAGTGAGATCAAAGTAGGGGTATGGTGAGGCATGGTGCTGAAATAATGCTGAAAGGCCACATGATTATTATCTAATAAGGTGACAAAGTTTTTATCTCCTTGGGGAACTAATAGAGGGAAAGGAATTCCCAAAGAATGAGGAGAATCTTCTAGTTTAGAGGCATACTCCATAGATGAGGAAGTAGAAGAATTTGATTGGTTTAGTGATAGGTTATGTTCTGCTAAGTTTTTTCACTATTGGTGAGTTAGAACCATACAATATAAGGAAGAGAGAATACAAAAATAGTCTCACCACTCAAATAAAAATAAGACAGAAAATGAGCAAGGAAATCAAATATACACTAAAAAGCATGTTAAGTCCTAAAGCTCCTTTTAGCATCTCTTTTGGCTTATGTTATAAGCTTTAAGAACTGTGTGACTAAAATTGGCTTGTAGAGTGGGTAATAGAAAAAAAGTCTATGGTTGGATTTAGGTTGTCTTTATAATCTCAAAAGGGTTTATATTGGAAATCAATACATGGTTTAGTATTGGGGCTTACCCCCTCACTTTACACACTACAACGATAAGGGTGTTAGGTACTTAGCTAGTATATACCAATTTCTAGAGTTTATACTCAACTAGAGTGTTGAGTTGGTTCTCCCCTTGGTAATGACCTCCAAGTAGGATCATTGAGAAAGGGTAAAGTGACTACTAGGTGATGAAATCCTATTTGGGCCTTATGTCAAGTTGTTTTGATGTTTGATTGATGTAGGTGGTTTGGTTTGTGTGTGTGATACAAGTGATGCTTTGATCGAATTACTTTGATTTAATTGAACTAAGTGAGTTAAAATTAAAAGAAATTAATGTATGTAGTTAATTTTAAGCCCAAAATGAACTTTTGATTTCATTTATGAGCACATAGATAAGAAGAAAGAAATTGCCTAGATGCAACTATAAACCCAAGAAAAGACTCAAGGGTCCCACCGAGTGTGCCAAAATGTGTCAAATAATTTTAGCTTATATTCTACGGAAGGAATAAGAAAGAAACTAGATATGAGTATGGTTGAAAAACTTGTTTTTTTAAGTGTGTGTTGATCAGATGATTATAAAAAAATTCACTTTAGCTTGGGAGGAATGACATGCAAATAAGATAACACTAAAGCAAATGATTGGTTAGATAGATAGTTGGATGGATTTCCTAGTGCTAGCTAGATCCTAGAGTTAAGAGCTTACCCAAGGGCTATCAATCCACACTTTTTAAAAAATTAACTTTAAAAATTAGAAGATAAAGTAATTGCATAAATCATAGAAGATACTAAAATTAAGTATAAGAAATGCTTGATAAATAAATAGATGAAATTGAATAATTATAGCAATAAGTGGTTCAGTACTAGTGATAAATAGGTCGAGTGTGGTTCAAAAATTAGAATAGGGATTTGTGAATAGACAAAGACAAAGAAAGTTAGATTTGTTTAAGGGTAAGTGGGTGAAAATAGCTTGTTATTTTATGCCATAGTGACCATTAGAAGTTGAGGTGACCATCAGTGATTGAGGTGTCTATTGGTGGTTTGGGTAATCTTTGGTGGTTAAGATAGACCATAAATGGTCAAGGTGTCCATCAACAGTTACTTTGGTTTGGGTATGGGTAATAAAAGGCTGATTGATAGGGTTTTAGAATAAGATTTTGAGATATTGGTTTGGTCTAGGTTGATTATGAAGTACAAACAAAGTGACTAAATAATTAATATATATATATATATATATATATATATATATATATATATATATATACTTATCTTGTTGATGGTTGATCAGATGAAAGGTTGAAGCAATGGAACCTAGAGTAATTTTAGTAGAATAATGGTACTTCATTATTGGTAGATGGATTTTAGTACTTTGGCTCTCTATCATGATGGTTAGATCATTGGTAGAACACATACAAAATAAATTCTAGATGCAAAATATCTTGATAGTTGCAGATGATTGATTGATTCTAGATCCTTTTTCACCTCCTACCCCTCTCTTCTTATAAGAAGGAAGGAGAGGTGAAACAATATGTTAATAATAGGTTTTAATTTTTATCTAAATATAACTTTTAAATGTATTAAATCACACATGAATTAGATGATATAATTATAAAATACCAAGGTAGAGTTGAAGTGGTAGTTAGTGGTTCAAATGGTGGAACCTGGCTGTCAATGGTTAGGGTGACTATTAGTGGTCAAAGTTTAAGGTCAAGTTGAGTTAAAAAGGTGGGTTAAGCCATTAGGTCAAATTGGCTAGAGTTGGGTGGGTTTTTAGTTGAGAGGCCAAGTTTGGGCCTAAGGGGGTCCTAAGATGGTGTAGGGGAGTTATGATATTAAGAACTATCATGTGCAAATTTCCACTATCTACACACACAACTCTTTATTTTGAGATGATTTATTTGAAAGATTCATTCATAATATCAAATGGGGGAATATAGTACACTTGTCTTACAGATTCAATCCATCATATATAAATATTTCACACTTTGAGTTAGATTTTGTTATTTGGATGGGACATATTATATAGATTGAGGCCTATGGGGGAAATTATAAAGGATTGTGAAAAACATGTGGGATATTCTATGATGTTCTATGACAAATTATGGGTTGGATTAAACAAATTGAGATGAAATTCTATTACATCATGAAAAATAAATGTTGACATTCTATATTACTTTGAGGTACATATTAATTAGATTTGAGTCATGAATTGTCTTCAGGCAAAAATTTTGTTTATTTTCTATATTAGGGATCAATTGGGAACAATGGTACCATGTAAGCACTTTGGATCTATGATATGTATGAAATAGTTGATCCAAATTTCCATTTTTAATACAAACATGTCTTAGGGTTATACCTTTATATACAAACTTAGTTTCAGAGTTCCAAAAAAATTATGATGATATTTAGAGTAGTGCAGTTGAAGTTTTTGTGGCACTTAACTTATAGCACTTATCCTAATCCAATGGTGGTTGAGGTATTTATAGTCCTCAACTTAGGATTTTATTAGTTTCATCTCCTTGGGGCATAGTCACCCCAAGGTATTTCCAAATAATTTTAACAAGTGGTAGCTTAGTTCACATAGCCTTAGGTGTATTAGTTCTTTAATATTTTATTTTCAAGTAATTCAATGATCTAGGTTACTTAATATTTCTATCATTGATGGAAAATTATATTTACATGTGTCCTTATGGGTTTCTCATGGATAAATTAGCACATTTGGGGCATACACATCAACACCAAGTGTGGTTGTTTATCGATACCAAATTTAGTCTTTTATGATTTTAATCTAGTATTTTTTAGTACTAGACTAAAATGGGGCATTTTTAGACACATAAATTTGGTATTAGACACTTTAGAAACATTAATTTTGGCCCATTTTGACATACTTATACTGTTCGTATAGATTTTACTCTTTTTCATACTTTCCCTTATTTGTCTATCTAATTTTTGTCCTAGCCAACTCAATTTAATAGATACACATATTTAGGATTACCCTAGTCTATGAAAGAACCTTTCATAATCATAATTATATTGTTACCATATCTCAAACCTATTATTTTCACTCCCAATATATTGCCTTCAATAGTTAAATAATTTTAGTTTGTTTATGATTGTTTGTAGTGTAGAAAAACTCAACAACTATTTTTCAAATTGGGAAGTCTCTATTTGGCCTAGACATGTTTCATGGGTTAGTCATAGTGGGAAATATCAAATATTAATTTACAAATATAAATAAGTCCTAAGATCATACTCACTTGGTAGCTTTGGTTATTACATTAAGAATCACTTGAAAATATTTATAAATCTATTAGCACTATCTTGAGATATTATCACAAAGGTATACATATGTAAATATTCTTTAAAAGAGTATTTTATAGCCAAGTTTGAATAAAAACATAGGTCAAAGTTCCATGGTTCCAATTATCAAAATCTAAAGATTACATTGCATTCTAAATTGATCATATGGTGTATGCACACACCTAGGTGGGAGAGATATGTGTGGTTTGAGCCCTCTTCAGAGTATTATAATGTAAGAAATGCTAAATCACTCAATGGAGATGGAGGAACTCATCATGTATCCAAAACACATATCCATACCCTATATATGGGATATGTCTCCCACTTACCCCCTCTCTTTCTATAAGAATTTATCTAGAACCACAACTATACAGATAGGGCCCCATGTGGACGGGCCATAGATCAAGATCTATCTAGACAGTCCAACTTGATATCTATAGTCTTTATATGTCACCCATATAGATATAACTTTCCTACCATGTTTATATAGATGGGATAATTTTAAGATCTATGGAGGGGAGTGGTTAGGGATATCCAACCTAGATTACTAACTCCTTTTGTCAAGTGCCATTTTGGTCTAAAAAGTGCAATTATATTTTAAAAGTAAAGATAAGGAAAAAATAGATCAATGGATAGACCAAAGATAAGACATAAGAAACATTTACAATTACAATCATAGTTATGTGAGGGGTCAAAAACCTACACAATCAACAAGAATAGTACTAGTAAGACCCAAAAAGTACGAGTCACCATAGGGTTCTGAGTTTCACTAGTAACATTTGTGTGGGGTTTTAGTTTTTTTTTCCTTATTTGAATGGTTACAGAGAAGATATAGAGCATTTAATGGGATAATGATGAACATAGTGATGAATAAAATATAAAAATATGTTAAGTGCCTCTCGTTCATCTTGCTTTGTCAATTTATAGTATTCTAAGTGAAATATAAATCTTCCCTTTTACATTTATATTTATGATTAATTCCCTATTTTGCATAATCTAAATATTTATAATTATACTTCATTTAGATCACATTAATCACAAAATAAGTAAAATAATTATAAAGTCTATATTTATGCTCTTTAAGACTTTTCAAGTAATTTCAATGAAAACTAATGTAGATAGATAGATATGGTATTAGGCACTTAAAAATGTCAGTCTTGACCTATATTTACTATACATGACTTTTGTTTACACATATGGTTCTTGTCCAAAAAAATCATAACCAAAAATATTCTTAACCATTAATTTATCTATAGACCTCACCTTCCTAATTCATTGTTAATAACCTACAATAATTCCCTAGTTTGAGCCTAATATACTTATTATCCTAATCATATTATCTCATTCTCATCAAATAACTATTTAATATTCCTTAGATGATTTTGGTTATAATTAGATTATTCTAAATACCAAATTCATCCACCTATACTAGATTCATATGTGCACCTTGTAATAGTCATTTTCTTAAATTCAAATCTTTCTTATAGGTTAGCCCCTATGTTTCACAGGTCAATGGTGGAATAAGTTACCCACATATCCACCTATTTAAACACAGTAAACTTAATTTTATTTTTCTCTCACACTTATCTTTTTGATAGCTATAAAGAGGACATGTATCACTTTCACATTAAGAGGTATAAACCTATATATTCCAAATTAGAAACCCATTAAAATATCATGCCCTAGCCAAGTCTGAAGTATCTAAAATTCAAGTCAATTTGTATATTTCAAATATTAAAATATAGGTTACATGTTACATCCATATTATTAGATCACCATTACACACATACACCTAGTTGAAATAACTACATGTAATTTGATCCCTCTTCAGAGTATTGGAAATGTAGTCAACATTTATCCACTTAATGGGGCCTGTTTGGGGTCAGCTAAACCTATCTCTTCAAACCCATTTTTATAAGTAAACCTAATGTCCACAGTGAATTTAGGGTTTCAATTTGAAGTAATTTTGGACCTAACATAACAACAAGCTTCTTATATTTCATAATATAATGGTTTACAAGTAGTTATAGAGAATTATGTTAGACTAGTTCAATGTATCTTATTAAAACATTTTTATAAAAGACTAGATGCCTCTAGTTATTATAGGTGTCTATCTACTACTAGATCCATCCAAATAGGTCTAGATAATTAGTTTTTAGATCTAAATGACTCAAAATCTATTTTCAAACATTCTTGGCACTTGTACATAGTCTCAGACCTAAACAAAATAGTAATAAGATAAGTACTATAGTCTTCTTGGTCATCTCTATAAATAGCAAAGTGTAATTGAGAATCTACTTTAACAATCAAATCTATGTAACTTAGATATACTTTATATTATATATATATATATATATATATATATATATATATATATATAGTCTTATACTTTTTTAGATCATTAATCCTAAATAATGTAAAATATATTGGTGAACTTGATCCTTATATTTAGCAAATCGAACTCTAAGTTTTTCCTAGGATTATTTCCTTATTTATTTTGATTGGTTTTTGTATTTAGGGTTGATTTTTAGAAATAATTTCTAATATTCCCTTCATATGTGTTTATTTTATCTTATGGCTCTAATCCTTTAACTCCTAGCATTCCATGTTAGCCTTCATCCTAGAATTAGGCTTTGTGCTTGTGTTTTTTTTTAATCTTAGGGTTTAGTAAATTCAATATGAAGTAGTATCCTAAACCCTTACTAGCCCTCACCCTATCTATTTCTTATTATCTATTGATTTCATTCTTTATAATTATATTAATTAGTTGGCCAATGATAATGTTTGTGTGCATAATGATGATGACAATGTAGATTATGTTTATGATTATGAAGAAGATTGGAATGTTTGTGGTGTATCTTTATAGAATTATAATGAAGAATAAAAATAACAAACTAATATTTTAATTCAAGAAATAAAATCTCTTACTCCTCTACACTCTTTTATTAATCATACACTAAAACAAAAAGAATGTAATGAGTTAACTAATACTCTTTTTTAAGTTTTTAGTATTCTACTTAAGAAATAAGACACAATAATGCAACAAATAGATGATATACATGTCCAATCTCATGATGTTATACCTTGTAATGATTTTTATAAATTCAATGATGCTTCTATTGATAAAAAATGCAATTATATTCTTTTTTCTCAACTATAATTCAATACTACTTCTCCTATTAAAGTGAAACATGATGTTATTTCTTCCTCTTGAAATGAAATATGTTGTTATCTATTCTCCTTTACAAATGAAACATGATGATTCTTTTGATAAATAATGTGATGTTCCTTATTATATAGAAATGAAATGTGATTTTATTCCTTCTCTTCTAGAAAGATATGTGATGATAACTCAAAATCATGTAATGATGGAAGCATTTGTGATGAATATATTATAATATGTTTAATACATATGGAGAAATGAATCCAATGAATTAACCTTTTCAAAGCACTACTATCTCTAATAGCCATATCATCTATATGGTGAATTTCATATATAATCTATAAAATTAAGTTATTTCTCACACTTTACAATATAAATCATGTCATTTTAATGTTATAATAATAGATTACTAGCTCATAATCTAGGAGGTTGTACATACATCCAATAATAAATAATTGATGCATAATTACAATAGTTTTAAGTTTTAGTCATTTAATAGTTTCCTCCACTATGATGTGTTAAGTGTGATGGACTATAGCTCATGATGCCTACAAATTAACCTCCATGTTTGATTAATGCTAATGATCATATTGCATATTTAATTTTGGTATCATAACAGAAGACCTAAATTGATTGATAACATTCAAAGGAAAAATAAGTTTACAATAGATAAATAAAATAGGTGGAGCCCCATAACACCCTTCCTTTCCAAGTTTCTTCATTCAAATATTTTTTTGATCATGGTAGAATATTAAAATGAGACAAAATGAAAATGAGCTTTTGCACTTTCACTCTCTTGATTTAGTCTTTTTTGTAGATATTAAAATAGAGAACAAAGTAGGGAATTTATTTGGAAAATTATGGAAATTTATTTTTCATAAAATGTGACTATCTTGCAGAAGATTTTTCTCCTCACATATTCCTTTGATTTAGACATTTATTTCATCGGTAGAAAAAGGACTTCAAGAACTTTATATAAAGTGGTCACAATAAATATTTTTAGTATTATGAAGGGAGACATCATGATCTAAAGTTGACCCTACAACCCTAATTTTTGATATTTTTTAATGTGTGCTTGTAAAAAAATTAAATCTTTTATTTAATATAAGAAAATCATATTGAGTACAATATTATTAAGGATATTTTCTTTTCCTCTTAAATGGAATTGTAATTTTTCTTATATTTTAAAATTTTCAAATTATAAGCATTGTATATTTTATTTTTTTGACAAATCAAACCACATTGGAACAATAAAAAAACTCAAAACAATATTCTCAAACCCATGCATAGTGTTTAGTATTAGCATTTCCTTTGGTTCAAATTTATGAGTCGTGTTCTTGTTCTCAAAATACTACATCCATATCATAATATAGATATAACAATTCCATCTCTAATATCATCCTTATAAATCATTGGGGAGAAATAAAGCAAATAATTTCATTGAACCTTCCCTCCATTACTCATTCACCATAATTATTAGGCATAAACATTGAAATTTTTAGTATTTGATTATATAGGGAAGTTATACCCACATATAAGGATTTACACTAAGTAGGTGTCATTGATTAGATTAATTTTTTTCACATATTGTCTTTATACCATATACCAATCTGCTCTTATGTATGTTAACCTCTCTTTCATATATGAACATGTGTGTGTGTGTGTGTGTGTGTGTGTGTGTGTGTGTGTGTGTGTGTGTGTGTGTGTGTGTAAAGGTGGAACTTCTTCCTCATGTAAATGGGTATATAATAAGGGTGTGTATATTAAGAGGCCTAGTATATCAAATTTAAGGTATATATAAAGGGAACCTATTTGAAGTGATAAAGAACTAATCCATCTCCCTTTGTTAGGTTATTCATAATGGTCAGATCTAGACCAAGATTTATTAAACTATACATTCATATTATTTAGGGTGATAGTTATATATCATGGAATACTAAGGTACAAATTCATATGGAATCTAAATACATGTGGTTAGTTGTTTATGGCTCATTGACTGTATAGGAAACTAACATTGATCAACAGTGTAAATTTGATAAAGCCAACTAGAATGCAAAGTTGATAATCATATTTAGAGTCTTAGCTGAAGTATGGCCCATATCTTAAATGCCAATACATCAAAGGATGTATGAGACAATATCAAAACTATTTTTTAGATAAAAAATCAAAACTATATTCTACATCTATAAAGCCAACTACATTTTCTTAAATTGAAACCAAAATAAAAATCAGAATCTTTCCTATGTAGAGTTATAACTTTATGGGACTCACTCCATACATTGGGGAAAATACTAAAAAATTACTCTCTGGTATCCATTATCTGAAGAACATTACCCCACATATATAATTTTTGTAATCACATTAAAAGCCACAAACAAAAATTGGCATTTAAAGAGTTGGTGAACATGTTACAATAAGAGGAAGCCATACAAACTTTAAAGGAATTAGATAATGAACATGCATTGCATCACATAAAAAGGGGAAGAATACCATGAAAGGTTTAAAATTATCCCTTTAATATAATAATCAACAAAAGCAACAAGGGAATAAACCATGTTCTTAGAAAATCTATTTGATTTTTGGAAAAATATGACCTGAACTGAAACATTTTTGGTAAAATCATTCACACATGCATAATTTAGTCAAAATTACACTTCACATCATTCACCATAAGTGGAAAAGAAAAAAAAACCATCAATATACCAATGGAAACAAAAAACTTCCTAATCATAGTATCATGGGAATGTTATAGTAGAAAATCATTCTTCAAATGATGATCTTGTATTTTCCACTTAAACACAAGAGGATACAAATATAAATTTAGTATAATATATGTATTTCATCACCACAAGGAACATGACTAGTATGAAGGAATGGTTATCAACATTGAACCAAATAGTGTCATAAGGTAATGTTCTCTCAAAAATGATACATATTTTACTATTCAAGGTTATAGTGATATTTATTTATAACTTGGAAATAAAAATGCACAATCCAAAACATCCTTTATGTTCTCTATCAACACACTAGTATATTATAACCTCACATTTGAGTTTGATCATGAGGGTGGTCAAAAATTTTGCCTAATAAAAAACAAGTCTAGAAATTCCATAGTTATTGTGAGAGATTAAAATATTGGCAAAATGTTTTAACTTGATGGTTTTAACAATGACCATTAGGTACTTTTAGTAAAGGACATAGACAAATAAAATATATGGCAAAGAAGATATGGACACTTGAGTTATGGATATCAACTTGCATTAAATAGGCACACCATGTTCATAGGCCTTCCCTTACTCAAGCAATCTTTTGATATTTATTCTTGTTGCCACACTAGAAAATAAAAGAAAGATATATTTAGTAAAAGTGAATATCAAGCTACTAATCAATTAGATTTGGTGCACACTGATCTATGTGGACACATGACTCTCAACCATAAAGGATACAAGTATTTTTCAACTTTTTTTTTATGACTTCTCATGAAAAATGTGGATATGCCTTTTGAAGACTAAAAATTAGGCCTTGTAAGTCTTCAAAGACTTCTATACCAATGGAAAATGAATCTAGTCAAAAAATTAAGGCCTTCTACTCATATCATGGGGAGAATACACTAATATAAAGTTATAATTGATTACTCCATATACACCATAGTAAAATGGGGTTGTATAATGATGTAATCTTGAAATTATAGAGATATTTCATAGCATGGTTAAGGATGAACAATTATTTCATTTGTTTTCATTAGAATCATGTCATATAGTGGTTTACTTGTTGAATAGATCACCCATGAAATCCTTTTATGGGATCACACCATAGGAATATTAGACTAGCAACAAAATTAAAGTCTCACATATTTGTTTTTTTTTATTGTAAGGTGTAATCACCTAAAAGTGGTATTTAGATTCTAAAAGTGTTTTTTGAGATAGCCTCTTCCTAACTTAGTCCTAAAACTATTATAGAGCCTTTACCACACTTTTCCATCAATTATGTAGACCACATACATCTCCTCTTAGCCCAAACATAGTCCTAAGACATCATTCCTAGATCCTAACCCAATGTGCCTAGTAATCTTCTAGCTAGACACTAACACCACATTAAGGACACTGAAGTCACATGGCACTAGTGTCCCCAACTTGACACTAGTGTCCCTTTCCATAACTCTCTCAAATAGATATATTTTTAAATGTGTTCACCTCATAAGGTCATCCTTAGTACATTTTATCATCTGCATGAGCTATAGATCTCTATAAATACAAGACTATTTAACCTCTATTTAGGGGATGGAAAATAGATGCAAAAGCCTATCCAAATAAGAAATAAATTGAGAAAAATTAAGGTATTGTATCCCTATTCTACCCTAATTATACATAATACCATCTAAATCTACCCTAATCCCAAATTTTAAGTATTTTTGATCTCAAGCATACTCAAGGCATTCAAGGCCACTCTCATTCTAGCATTCACTTGCACTTAAACCAAACACTAGGTCGAAGAACTACATTGGGCCTGATCCCTCCTTAGAGTATTAGTATGTAGGTAACTCTCTTCATAGTGGGGTTTTGAGGATGTCCATCATATCTTAATAATTAACACACATTTTTATCTCATGCCATACTTTCAAGGAGGATTAGGGTTTGCATACTAAATCAAATTTTCTAGACATAATATAGAGTTTCAAATTTTGTGTGTGTAGGAATAGAACCCAAAAACATAGGTGTAAGTGCTCCTAAAAATAGGAATAATCCTATAAATAGGACACTATTACCATTTTGAGGACACTATAGTCTCATGACACTACTATCCAGTGAGAAATCAAACATAGGGACCCTATTGACGATACATAGACCTCTCTAGAACCTAGATCTTCTGTGATAGTCACTTTTTAGATAAGTCTCTATTTATGCATATTTATTACTATTTTAGAAATTCAAAAGAATTCAAAATCTATAAAAAACTAATGATTAATTATTGCATATTATTTAACTAATTTAGACATCTCAACCCTTTAATCAAACATATGATTTACAAATGTAAAATCTTAAATGGTTAAATCATTTAGTGAACCCAACTTACTTTGAATATTGCTCAAAACCCTAGTTTGTATTTTCTAAATTTTTGTGTTATAAGTCAGGGTTACATACTTATAATTTTCTAAAATTTACACAAGCTTTCTAATTAAATCAATTTCATATTAGGGTTTTAATTTATTTAAATATAATTTAAAAAATTTACAAGGAAACCCTAGATTCAAACAACCCTAACCCTAGACACACTTAGTGTTTGTATCCTTTTTCTATATATACTTATATTTTAATTCCAAAATATCATATTTGATTCCATATATCTTTTATTTGTATTTCATATCATCATGATCATAATGACAGAATAAATTAATCACTTTTTATTGTAAAGTTTAATACTTTCATTTTCATTATTGTTCCCTTTAATTTAGAATAAACTCAAAAAATACATAAACACATGTATAGATGATGATTTATATAAATTTAACTATGTGTCATATCTCATATCATGTTATATTTATCCTATGTGTAATTAAATTAATAAGAAAAACCATACACACATAGAGGATTTAGTATATAAGCTAACAATTATGTTTTAAGTTTCAATTGCATATCTTATGCAAGGAAATAATCTCCTTCTCATCCACATCTCCATGAAGGTGATAGATACTTCATATCCAACCAGGTCCATGTTATCACTCATCCATGAGATGAAGTAGACTATACCAATATCACTAATCCCCATACTCATCCTATTGACACCTCTTCCCTATAGTGTGTGTGCCTATATGTTCAATCAGAAACAACTTGGGTTTGCACTTGTGAGACTCTATGTGATCAAATTATCAGTATGAGCAAGATAATTATAAGTTTACAAAATCATAATAAATTATTACATTAAAATATTAAAACATTAGAAAATCAATTTAAAAAATAAAGACATATAGGGCATAATAGTGTAAATCATGTATATGCATCTTCACCTATTTAATTTATGGTAAATAATGTTATATATCCAAATCAAAAATCATAACAAAGTACATCTACAACTAGTGATTAAAAAATAATTAAAATATAAAATAAGAGTTCAAGTGAGATACTAAGGGAAATGATTAAATCTAAATTGATCAACTTACCCCATCTACACCTAATAAGGAGATCTAGATATTATTGTGCATGTCAGAATGCATGAGCACCACACCAATTCATGTTTAGCATTGAAAAGGAAAATACAATATATAATAGACATAGATGACTCACATAGTGACACATCATCCACACAACATATAATGACACATCTACAACTTTAAAATGGGTCAAATTTAGAAACAGTACAAAAATGGCTACCAAAGCATAACTCAGAACAACAAAAATTTCTCAGAGCATAATTAGATTAAGGAATAATACAACAAGCATATGTAAATCAATTAAAATATGCAAAGCTACCTCTTTAAAAAGAGTCTCAATTTTCAAAAAGGTATGATTTTGGTCACAAATATCTACAATAGTTTGATAATCATGGTCAAGGTTTTGGAAAGTAGGCCCAAGGTATCACTACTCCTATTCTAGCAATTAATAATATTAGAATTCAAGGTTTGGAATTTATTTAACATCCTAAGGTACATCAGTCACATATAAATTTTATCAAAATAAAATATCTAGATACATGGGACATGATAAACAAAGATCAAGGAATTAAGTTACAAACTTAAAATTGTGCTACACAATAAGCATTCTCAAACAAGGCTTTCTAGTAATAGAGCCTTGACAACACAATATGTATACAACAAACATAGTTTTAAAGCTAAAATCACAATCAATATGCCAAAGCACAATTAAAAAAGGTCAACTCCATAGTATAAGATAGTTCCCTCTATAATTCTAGGTTATTATGATTTCAATGATGAACAACACTCATATTCCTACTGTAAGAACATTCAACTACAACATAGCATTCACATTGCATGAGATATTACCATTCCTATTTTTGATATAGGTCATAGTGATAGTGAGTTTACCATGAGACTTATTGGTTAATATGGTTCCTACTCCTTATATCACTCCTTATACATAGTTTATTTTCATTTCTTATATATAGCTTATACCCAAAAAACAAAAAAATAATATAACATGTCAAAATATAAAAACATTCAAATATTACTCAAAATACACAAAATTTATATATTGTATGCATTACTATGTTTACATTTCATCTACTTGCTAGATATTACATATTACTAGCTATTTTAGTTTAGTCAGTTTTATCATACACAAATGTTTCACTTGTTCTTTTTGAGTGCTTAAAAATTACATATAGGGCTCCATTCCACTACACTAATCCAAAATTATTATCATCTACTCACTAGGGTCATATACACCAAAATAGGTTTACTCATTTGATACATCTTCCCACTTAGGGTCATCTCTTACATAGTTTCTACTATTGGGTTATATCCTTACATATTATGTATTCTAATTTATGCTTTATATATCTTGAATTTGATCATTTCTACTCATTGCTCAATTTTTTTCTTAACATCACTAGTTAGACTCTGAATATGTACATATTCACATTTACATAGATTTATACTACGTATTTATACATGTTTTAATTTATATCTTTCCTAGATTATACTTGATTGTGTTTCCTATGCTTCTTCCATTTTGAGGGCATTTAAATATGCCATTGCTCTTTGGATCTATGCCACTTCTATGTTTGTATAACTTAGACATGTTCCCATGTCCCTTGTGTTTACTTTTTTTAGTATATATAAAAATATTTAAACATGTCCTTCTATCTGGCTTTAAGCCAAATTGCTTGTTGCTTGCATTTGTTGACATTTGAACATGTCCTTGTATGTCTGCCATTCTCAAATTTAGTGACATATGACCATGTCCCTTGTATTATGACCCCTTATCCTAATTTTTCATTCCTCATGTTTTATATGTATGATTTCATGTATACATACTCACCACGACACTTATATTTACTTGTTACACACACATTGTAACACCCTTTTTAAGTTCTATAGTGTTTTCTCTATGACATGTCATCATATAGATGACTAGTGTATCAAGTGTGTCATTTATCCCAATGTGTGAGTCAGATATATTATGTCTATTGGTTAGTTTTATTTTGATTACCTTATTTTATTTCCTTGGAATTAGGTTCATTACAACTCTTGTAGGACCACCTCAGGATGTGTGTGTGTTTAATGCTTACTATAATTTGTAGTATCATGTTTTGTGATGTTTATGCCTTCTAGGGGGTTTTCATGTTGATGAGTCAATTTATTTAGGTTTATCCATTGGATTAGATTGTGTTAACTTAAACTGCTTACCTGAACCCATTAAGAGGTCATGTTATGTTAAGTTAGTCTTGATTACTTAACTTGTAGCTTTTGGGTGTGTTGACTACAAAATCTTATTTTAAGATGGGAATAATAATATTGTTCCATTTGTGATCAAGCCCTGGTAATATTTAATAATGGGTATAAATACATAATTATATAAATATATGTACATCAAAATAGTATTTTGTAGATAAGTGGATCAAACAAATAAGTGTACATAATTATTTATAATTTTTAATAAATAAACAATGTATTTCAAATATTGTTATTCATGTATTGTACATATTAAAATATGTGTTTAGGTAAATGTGTTTATATGATTGTATTTATATATGGATATATTGATATAAGTTAAAATAACATTATTGGTTTCATAATAAACTCAATAAATTAGTTACATGATCCTTCTATGAAATAATTAATCTAATTAAATAAAAATAAAATAATGACTAACCCATTAATGTATTGATAGATTTTTTTTAAAAAGAAAAAAGAAAAAATTAAAAATAAAAGAGTGAAACCCTAACCCTATAAAAATAAAATAAAATAAAATAAGCACCTTCTCCATTTAAAAGTTAACCTAAAAAGGAGAGGATCCATTTAGAATATTGGACAAGGGAGAAGACCAGGTAGAGGGAGAAAGAATAAGGAAGATAGAAGAGGAAGAAGGAGATCTTGGGAGAGGATGAATGTTCAATAGATGAAGCAAGGAGATTCTTTAATCAAATAAGGGATTTTGATCTATAAATCCATGTTTTTTTTCCAAAATAATGAACAAATGAAAATAGGAATGTGTTTTGAAATGTTTTGTTTTCATAGGTCTCCCATAATGGATAAAATGAGTTCTTGTTTATTTATTATATATATATATATATATATATATATATATATATATATATATATATATATATATATATATATATTGTAAAAAAAATTATCTCAAAGGAATTTATATGGGGTGCTAACCATAAAGATTCATCTCATATAAGATAAAGAACTAAAAGATGCTTCAGCAATTTGGTTTCACAGCTACAAGTTTGAACTAAAAGATGATTTCACATTTTGGTTTCACATATAGAAGGTTTAAACAATGGGACAGACATCACACCCAACCATTTAAAGTCATAAGAGTCATGGACAATAATGCCTCATCCATTACCAGGTAGGTGGAGTCCATTCCCAACTTTATGCCTCATTCATTGCTCTGTTGGTAGAGGCCATTCCCAGTGTAAATCTATAAATATTGCATAGAGAAGATTAATGCACTATACTTGATGATTATAGAAGCTTGATAGAAGGTTCAATTTTTTCACTAGATTTTATATATCTAATTTTTAATTGTTTCATCTAACCTATCATGAGGCCATGACTACAAATTTTCTTATATTTGGTTTCATTTGTTGTTGAATAGATGGAATATAATACAATAGTGTGTGTTTGTAACTATGTAAAATCCATCATATATAACATATGTGATAAGTATGTGCTTGAGTATGGCTATAGAAATTTTTGAATTAAATGGCTCAAAGAAATCTACAAAATTCTTTCAAAGGTTAAAAGACATAATCTTGAATTGAAATCCAAAAATAAAGTTGAAACATTCCTAATTGTTCATTCTATACATACATCACATATTCATGGGAATTTGAGGGCTAAATTTAAGACATGAGAAATAATCTAACCAAAATCAGTGCCCTTTCTAAAATAGATTAGATGGCCTTCTTGAGAAGAATAAACTTGTCAAAACTATGGAATACTAGAAAAAAATATCAATTAGTAATTATGCCCATCTGTAATATTTTATTTGAATTCATGGAAGATATCATTCAATGGGATGGAACAAACTAAGGCTATGTTGTCGATGTGGTGCATTAATCTTGTTTTGGGTAGTCTATTGCTGTTATAAATTACAAATGAGCTACTATTGTAGTGTTTTAAGCTTTGTTGTAGAAATTTCTTGAATTAAACCCATAGTCTCCAAGGAAACTATCAAAACAAAATATATCTACACAAATAATATTGTTATTTAAATCTGATCTATAGACCTATAAATATAATTTGATGTGTGATTTATTATGCACTAGTGTTGTGAATGATATCGCAATATCCATCACCAATCCCTCCACCTTTACCTCACATGCTAACCCTATCTTATCCACTAAAATAATTTGCTAGAAGCATTAAGCCTATGTCCATAACTAGTTTTCTTGTTAAAATTTTTAGGTGTTGCACATATGCATGTTTAAGCTCCTCAAATGTTTTAATCAACATGCCCCAACTTTTACCAATTGAATTTAGTCACTCTATAACAAACTTTAACCTAAGTTTTAATGAATATCTATCAAATAAATCATTTGATATCTCGTGTCTAAAAAATCTAAGAGAAGGTAGATCTAGGCTTAGTATAATACTATCCTCCCCTTAATTTTAGAACACCTTGTGTAGTATAACAAGTGAGATGGAGTATAAAAAACTTACCACAAATCCATCATATGTGTTAAAGCAACTAAATGACATGTGCATGTAAATTCATCAAGTATATAGGCATGTGGATGAATGATGCCATGGTAGATAACTTCATTATATGGTTTTAATATATATTTTTATTAAAAGACTAATAATATTTTAATATATAGTTATATATAATATATTAATATGTTATAGTTTTAAAATTTCAAACATAGAAATTGTGAATGAAGTATATAAGGAATTAACAATTGATTAAAGTATGCTATAAGTTTGATGGAAACAAATAGACATTTATACCCAATGAAATCTCCAATTTTAGGTAACATAATGACTGTATAAAAAAGGAAGGTGAACTATACACCTATGTACTGAACAATTTTGATGTTTGAAATTTTAAAACTATAATACACACACACACACACACACACACACACACACACACTAAGATAATATTTATATACATTAATATTATAATATGTAATGTAATATTTATATAATAACTAACACTTTATATATTTTCAAAATGATTTGGGTAGTGATGATGAGGAACAATGACAAGGTATTTCAGGTGATTCATACACATCATACACATGCCCCAACTTCAAGGTAGTTGTTTGATTTATTTAAGCTACATCCATTACAAAAGGGTTTGTAGCTTGCAAGGTGGTGGCATATTTTATTTACTATTTGTTATATGATTATGAAAGGACTCCATGTCTAATGTGTGAATCAAATCAACAATGTAATTTTGATAATTTGGGGTATTAAATTTAGGTTTCAAATTTTATCTTGTTCCTTTAATTGTGGTTGAATTCAGTACCAAAGCTTTTTCAATGTACATTCCACATGGGTGCATAAGGGGACATCATTTGTGAAATAATGTGAATGTTGTGATAGATGAGTTACTGGTTGAGAGAAAAGGTAGTCGATTGTTGATCAGTCCCAAGGGATAGGGAGATTTGGTAGGTTTAATCCTCAAGTAATAGGAGGTGTCCACATTGTAAACTTACAAAGGGAATATAATCCATAAATTAAAATAAACCACTTACCAAAAAAATTATAAAAATTAAATATACATTTCTTTCGACGTAACTTACACCATCAAGGTAACTACTAATAATAATAGGTTCTCTCTCTCTCTCTCTCTCTCTCTCTCTCTCTCTCTCTCTCTCTCTCTCCTCTCTCTCTCTCTCTCTCTCTCTCTCTCTCTCTCTCTCTCTCTCTCTCTCTCTCTCCGCCTATATATATATTCATTCTTAAAAAAATTCTATTTATATTCCTACAAAATTATTATCTATATATATTTAATTTTATTCAATAAAATTAAAAAAAATAATAATAAATAATAAATAATAAATAATAATAATAATAATAATAAAGAAACAAAGAAAATCAGTCATGATTTTTTTAATTTTTTTATTAATATGGGGGGCTATGTCATCCCAACCCCTCCCATAATAGGGAGGAGAGGGGGGCAGCTAGCCAACCCACCCCACCCTTGGGCCAAGCTTGGCTAATGGCCATGGCCACGACCAAGGCTTAGGCCTCAGCCGCCAGCCACCAACCATAGTGCCCTATTTAGGGTTTTATGAATTGTTTTAATATATATATATATATATATATATATATATATATATATATATATATATATATATATGTATGTATGTATGTATGTATGTATATGTTTATACATATTAAGATTTCAAAAAGGAAATAAAGAGAATCATATGTTTGATCATATATTATTATTTGATGTAAATAAAATCCTAATAAAAGGATATATATATATATATATATATATATATATATATATATGAATTAATATTTTATGTTATTTCACATTATTAACTTGTGTAATATTAAATGGTTAAATACATATATAATATATGTATATCTATTCACAATTCTGGGACAATTGTAAAGTGTATACTTATAGGTTATTATAAATTCCACTTCAATATCATTTTCAATATTTAGATTTGAAGATATATATAAATGTATAATTAAAATAGTATTTTTTTAATTTGAAGTGGAGATTTAATCGTAGAAGCATGCCTGTATTTATATAATGGTGAATAATTATTTTGATACGAGGTCATATTATGGAATTTAAACACCTATCCACATTGTGTAAAAAATTGAGATTGGTTCCTCCTCTATTACCATTGGGAACATATTTAAACTGTGAGGAACTTATAATTTTTATTTTGATTGCTAAATATACAAGTACATAAAGTTTAGTAATAATACCTTAGTTGAATTTTTGATGGTTTAGTTAGCTTAAGGGAATCTTGATAACCATGTTAAAACTAGGTCTCACCCTAATAAATATATAAATAATTTTATACTATAATTTTCAATCTGATAAATATTACAAATGAGAATTGACTAGATAATCTTAGTATTCTTCCTATTGACACCATATTTGGAGGGAGTTTGGAAAGTAACTAGTTAAAAAATGTATAGGATTGTTAGTTTTATTTACTTTGACATGATGGGATTATGTAGTAAAGTGTATTTGTAAGTCATTATTATTAGTATAATAATAATTATGGTTATTAGATGTTTGAAGTATATTTTGAGTGCTAGTAAGTTATGTGTCATGTTGATGTTAATCATAATATTTATTTTTCTCTTTAGGTAGCTTATAAAATTGTCATATGTAGGTTGTTATTAGTCTCTAAATTTTAATATTTAAAATTGTTTATTAATTTGGTAAAATAATGTATTTAGGGTGTAAACATCTCTTGCTCAATATAATCTGGCCCCTTTTATTTGACTATTTTCTTAACGCAGGTTGGTGAGTTACCAATGGGAGATAAAGTATAGAGATATAATGTTTTTATATATAAATTAGTAACATCTTGTATGTTATTAGATTTAAGTTTTGATTAGTTGATGATTATACGTTTTTGTTCAAAAGAGACATTTTTAAAGCTCTATTCTTAGAGATTGTCATTAACTTGAGTTGACTTACCTTTAAAAGATTCATGTTGGAGCTTATGTACTTGATATCTATAATTAATGTTCTATTATTTAAAGATATCAATGTATAATAATATTTCTTAATCTATTGATAAGATGTGGGTGAGTTGGTAGAGTGACTTGGTTGATTAAAGCACCACCAAGGTTCACATCTTAGTTTGGTATCAGAGTTTGATTATGGTTGATCAGTGGTATTCTTGGGCCATTTATGGCCATTGATGGTATTCTTAGGATAATTATGGCTATTCATTGGTATTATTGATCAGTTGTGGCCATTTTTGATAATTATTGTACTTGTGATACATGATCACTTGGGGATCTAGGACCTTGATTGTGTCCCAGATCGGTTGGATCTCTAGTTAAATGTAAATAGAGTAAGGATCCCACCAAAAACTAGTATCTATCAAAAAAATATTCTTTAATATAAATTGTCAATGATTTATTTATAACAATTAATGCATTAACAATATATCTAAGCTAGTGCTTAACTAATTAAAAATTACTTTTAGTAGTAATTTGGAAACCATTTTATATATAATTCAAGAACCTTGTTGAGTAGGAAAATTAAATATGATCTAGGTGAAAAGTATTAATCATTTGGTTGAACAAATATTGTAATATTTGAGAGTCATAGTTAAATGATAGTGTTAGTGTTAAGAACATATAGATTGAAGAGTAAACTAATCTTCAGAACATAATATGGAAAGAAGCCATTGATAATTATAGACTTGAAATATCATGAGTTTAACTGACCTTAGTATTTTGAAATTATAGGTTAATCTTAATATGAATAATTAGTCATACCAATAGCATTAGGTCAAACACATGCAGTTGAAATTAATGAGTAAAGCTAATAAATTATAACCCAAATTATTAATGAGTATCTTGAAATAAACATTATGATTCACATAGATTAATCATTGTAGGAACCCATTTTGGATAGGTTAATTATGGTGAGTCTTTAGACATCCCTTGAGATCTTTTTAGAAGAGTGAAATGAAAATTGAAACTTAATTTCAATCTTGAAAAGCACATGGATAGATATGTCATCCTATGCGATTGTATGCTAATAGTTGGATAAATACATACACTTTTATGATATTCAATACATGTTTACGTTAAGAGACTTATGTATAGAAACCAACCAACTCAACTTAAAAATAAGATTCAATTAATAACCGAACTTAAATTTTTTCTGAAATGGAAACTTATAATCTCTAAAATTATCATATGTGAATCAAGTTATATGACCATTATTTTTCTACCCTATTTGGCTAATTTTTAGTGGATCTAGTTGTAAAGTCATTTGGAAAATTTATGTACCTAATCCCCCTTTTCAACCTACAAAGTTGATTTAAAATTGAGTTGCCAAAAATATCTAGAGGAGTCTTAAAGAGAAACTATATTTTGTTAGTGATTATTTTTACATTTGAATTTTCATAGGATCCTTTATTTTCAGATTTTATATCCATTTTATATTTTTAGTGACCCCTTTCCAAATCAAATTTATTCAAAAAAAAAAATATTCTTGATTTTAGTTTGTGAGGTCGTTCTAGAAAGGGTGTTGCATTAATCACCCAAATTAACATTTATTAAATATGAAAATTTAAACCTCTTATATTGATTTTCATATTCATGTTTAACCTTTTTTATGTCTTTAAACTCCCTTTTATATTTTTTGTGAGTCCTCCTTGTACCCTTCTCATTAGTAGTTTCTTATGAGAATCAGATTTTTGTTGTTAATTCCAATTTAGTTTAAACATTTCATTTTACATTGTTATTACATTAGGTATATTTTATGACTCATATGATTTTTTATTAGCTTAAATAATTGATATAAAACTTTTTTTTAATTTTTAATATTTCTAAGATATTTTATCCAAAGTCATTTTGTTAGCCCGTGGTGTGTTTGTGTTTTCACAGATTTCAGCATTATACTCTTCAATAATTAACCCTTAGTTATTTCCATTGTCATGATCTCATTTTGTGATTATTTACATTTTAATATATCATATATATGATATTAGTTTCTTTATTTAATATTTAAGCTCATGAAGAGTGTACTCTAGTTTCACCAAGTTTAAATAATCCTTCTTGTTATGGAGTCTAAGTTATGGATCTTCAGTGTTGGCTTTTAGGTATTCAATCTATTTAAACATATACAATATCCTTTAGTGTATTCCCTTTGTCTAAATATGTTGAGGTATAGATATATTATGTCATGATTGAAAAGTGTTTTGAAATTTAAACCCTTTTTCAATGTCATTTTCCTATTGCCTCCCTTTTATAATCTATGTGATTAATGATTTTCTAGTGGTAGTGTATTTGAGTGGAGTGTAAAAAATTGTGTGTTTTTGTGTGTGATTAAGATGCAAATTTTGAGAATTACATTTTGGTATCAAATCATGGTTTAACATTGGGAGCTCTGGAGTGATGGTGTTTTGCTATATGCATTCTATAATTTTTATCGCGTGTGTACAAGTGGTATGGCATGATGAGGCTGTATGTATTTCAATACATGGATTATATATGGAATCATTGAATTCTAATCAATTGATTAATTTCATTGGTGGATGGGAGCATCCTATTAGAGAGAACTCATTTGTTATTTGTTTTCTAGTCCCTGAAGTGAAATAAATAATAAATGATGAACTTTTATGGTTGATTGTATTACACCTGTATCTCATTAATAGATATTTATATTGATTAGTTTTGTTATTCCTTAGTATAATATATATATATATATGGAGAAAATATGTATGTATGTATGTATGTATGTATGTTGTGCATGGTAAATGCCTACTTTAATCTATATTCTCGTATACATTTAATGATTATGTATTAGTACATTAAATGAATATGACTCTAATAATGGAATGCGTATATAGATAATAATATTATAAAATTTATTATTTTTAAATCAAACTATTAACAGAAGTAGTTATAATCTAGTATGCTCTAGTTTTTATTTTATTGATTCATCTTGGTTAAGTGTAATACATGAATTTATAAAGAGGTTTTGTTCTATTATGTTGTACTTATGAAATTTAGTTAATCCTAGTCTAATATTAACCTTGTGCATGTTGTTTGTTATATAACCAAATTGTACTTAGTATAGTTGTATGC